>CM062820.1:460322191-460922191 GCA_031772625.1 Pinus tabuliformis
TGTTTAGCTCCCGTCTCTTCCTTCTCTTCTAGGGGCCGAGGTGGATAGTTCATCCTTTCCGGCTGCCCTTGTTCCTGCTTTTTTGGCTGTAATATCTCATTGTACTATATTTTCCCTTAATAGATTTAACTTTTACTGAGAAAAAAAAACATTACCATCAAGGTCTTTTTTATCTCTTTTATATTTAATATAATAAATTTAAAGTTATTTTTTGTTGAATCTCAAAAGTGTAGTTGGTTTTGAAAGGACTACATTCTATAAGGTGACCCATGTTCAAAACCACACAATAGCCACAAGGAGACACCTAAAATCTAGTCATGTTAAAGGTTGGTGTCGCCTAGGTTGAATGCGATCCCTGGGTGATTTTGATAGCTTCAAATAAAAAATGATTTTAAAAATTTATCAAATTGTGCAATTATTGATTGTATCATTTAATCAAATTTGTAAATGCATTTAAGAAATATATTGTATCTTCCTTGAAAAAAGTTAAACATTATATTGTATTAAACAATTATAAGTTATTACAATCACAATGCAAATTATTATTGTTATTGTTGAATGGCAATGATATACAAGTTTCTTGAAAGGAAACGATGTAAATATTATGGAAGAGGATCAACTATAATGGTTCACCCTTTAGGAGATTATGTGTCAAAAGTAGGATATAAAGAACTTGTCAAGGAAGGAAAAGAGGAATAACATGATTGATGGTGGAAAATATTATGGAAAAATTGTATGTGTGTGTGTGCGTCATTGATATTAAACAATAAGGCTCTTACATGAGACATTCAACGGGGAAAGCTCATTTTTTGGTCCTAGATGGTGTAGCATATGCTACCAAATAAAAGAAACAAATGCAGATATCATTATGTCTTGCTATTTTACAAATGAATTATGGAAGGAAGTGGAGAGGATGATAGGGCCCCAAAATGTTTGGTTCGATGAAGATGTAGAAATTTCTTTAAGATCATGTTATGCTAGCAAAGATACAAAAAATTAGAGCTCTTACCTTAAACATTGCATGGAGAGTTTGGTTGGGTGAGAACCTCGAACTATTTTAAGGAAAAAAGACTCTTCCATTAAAATGTTTTGTATAGACTTTAAACAATGTAAATGCATTCCCTCAACCTTAAACATTGCATGGAGAGTTTGGTTGGTTGAGAACCTAGAACTATTTTAAGGAAAAAAGACTCTTCCATTAAAATGTTTTGTATAGATTTTAAATAATTACCATCATCTAAAAGAGAAAATAAACATGAACATTTAATGGGCATACTTTCATAGTGCCTCTTAGGAGACCAAAGCTAGAGAAAGAGAAATATTTTTTTTATCACAAAATCATTAAATTCAAACTTGCAATGATCATGAGGTTAGTTGTCAAATCAATTTACTTGCTCAAATTAGACTAGATTTACTTTCTGCAAGTAGGTGAGTTACTTTTCAATAGTTGGTTTGATTTCTGTTCAGTGTCACTAATTTGATTTTATATTTAGCAATGTTAACTTAATAATCCTAAAGTTTATTTGAATATATGTTTTCATAAAATTATAATAAAAAACACATTTTAGAAGATATGTATTTCCTTGGAGATAAATTGTCTTTGTCACATCCTTGTCATAGTGGTTATCTTTGATTTGTCAATCAAGGACACATGGCATGTTGAGATAAGACTATAGAAACTATATATACACTATGCCTCACCTATTATGTAATGTTGTTTTCTTGACTAATAAGATTGCGATTCTAAGAACACTTGGTTAACATAACAAGAAATGTGATTACCCTTCACAAGTGTAAGATTTTTTTTTTCTAAACCATGAGAATCAATAACTAATTAGAGTTGTGTTGTTGCTGCGACAAACAACCTCCAAAAATTTCCCTCCACTGAATTTTGAAGCCTCCTTGTGATCCTATGATATGTTGTTCCTTGGTCTTAGTCGCTTCATGATCAGTTGATGTTTTCTAAGCACTTGAGTCTTCTGTTAAAGGTTTTCAATTTCAAAGCCACTTGCTTGCACATGCTTAGCTTTTGGTACATGTACAAGTGCACTTCTTTCTAGCAAGCCTAGCAGCCAATGTCTACCCTTGAAAATAGTGCTTGTGCAGTCCTTGGTAACAATGGTTGTGTAGTCTTTAGTGGCAGACATTGTGCATCTCTCAGACATTGTGTAGTCCCTAATGACAGTGCTTGCACAATTGATAAGGACAGTACATTGCACAACCCCTATGGACAATCAATGTGAAATTCCAATTGATAGTCTCTCTCACTATTAATTGCAAGTGTACCATCATCCCAGTGAGTTTTCTCAACTGTCGCTTTTGCGCCCTTTTGCTTTCACAACTATTGCTTTCACTTTCAAGACTATCGTTTTTGCTTTCTTTCACTTTCACAAGTGTCGTTTTTTCTTTCTCTTCACTTTAGCATGTGTCACTTTCACTTTATTTAGCTTTGCAAGTGTCATTTTCAACTTTTCTCACTATCGCAAGTGTCGACTTTAACTGTTTTTACTCTTGCATGTGTTTCACCTTAGCACACTACTCAATGGCACCTCTAGTGCACTCTTCTACATTATATTATTATATATATCATACGAATATGTGCTAGACACAAAGTCTCACAACTTAGTGCACTTTCTGTTTGCAATCAACACGTTTTTCATAACTTGTATTCTAAGTGTCGCAAAGCTATGTTTCAATTGTCGTAGTTAGAAATAAGTCATTTTTTTGTTATTACAAGGTATGCATGTTGATTTTGGGTATTGTACATTCTTTTTCCTTTTGTTGATGTTATCTGAGTGTGAGATCACTATTTTAGGACTTGTTTGCATGTCTTATTCTCTCTTGTGTCATTTATCCCACACTTAGTCATTTTTGGAGCTTTCAATGTCTTTGCAACTTGCAAACATTTTTCCCTCCAGAAACTGCACATTGCATAGTATTAGGTCACAATGAAGCATCCTCTGCCTTTTGGAACTACGCATTGCACAGTCCTAGAGGAAAGTCTCCCACAAATGTATATTGAGCAACCTTGAAGTCTGTACCATCACTTTGGCTTCTTAGCCTTGTCAACTGCGTTGTACCTTTTCCTATCTTGCCCTATATTGTGCATTGCACAGTTGCAGTGAACAGTGGGGCCTCCTTGTGTAATTTTCATGCCCAACTGTGCAATCACCAAAGACCCCTCTTCAACTACTACACATTGCGTACTTACAATGAACAACCTTGCCTCCCTATCTCCCTAACTTATTCAATTGTGCAATCCTTTCATATGGTGGGCCTCTTACTACACATGGCATAGTTCTAGTGAGCAGTAGATCACCTCTAGATCACTGAAACCCTCAACTGCGCAATTCACTGAGTCTGTCCCTCAAGCATTGCACATTGTGCAGTCATAGTTAGCAATCACTCCACCTTGTCTCCTGGACTTGCCCACTGTGTAGAAGCCCTGTCATGTCCTCCCTTTCCTGCGCATTCTGCAATTCCAGTCAGAAATTAGGCACCCCTAGACCCCTGAAACAGAGAACCATGTAATTCTTTTGTCTCTCTCTTTCTTCGGCTACTATCTCTAGTACTTCACACACATGCTTGCCTCTTCCTCTTTCCCTTGCACAGTGTGCATTACTAGTGCACAGTCTCCCACTTCTTACATCCTGTAACTGTGCAATACACCTAAGGAAGTCTCTCCCTCTCAACCCTTTCTCGTTGACTCATCACAATCAGCATCTTCCATGTGCAAGCAGAGGTAAAATAAATGATTTCCGAACTAATGTTGGCTTGTCATGAGTGGAATTCATTTGCAGGGGCCATCATCTCAACATGGCAGGGTGATTCTCATGGGAGGTTATTAAGGAGGGGTTAAAAGAAGGCACAAGTGAAGAAGAACCAAAAGGAGGAACCCTTATGAAGGACGAGAAGGAATCTTGGACCAAGACAAAGAGGTGGCAACTCATGTTAACTTGGAAGTCTCTAACACTCATCTAGACCCTTTGGAGGGTAAAGATGAATCACAAGAAAACATCTACCATGACGAGGTCAAAGTCATAGCACCAAGGAGAAGAGCTTGGCATAGATGAAATGGAGTCTTATGTCATCGTCACCAAGTCATGGTTTCTCAAAGTGTCACCACAAAATTCATGTGTGTCAATGTATTTCACCACATCATTTGTGGAATGTAATTATGTACTTTCCAAAAATGAGAAAATGTAAACTGTGGAAGACCAAGGGTCCCACATGGAATGTGAAAAATCATTAGAAAGTTCTACAACCATGTAGAAGCTAAAGGGTCACACAGGAATTCGAAAAGTCATAGTAGGAGCTCAAGAGTCATGAGAGAAGTCATGTTAATTTAGCAGCTTAATGACAAATTCCAATCATGGGACTAGATTCCTTTTTTTAGAGGACCAATTATGACCTTTGAAGCACTGGATTTGGACAAGGGAAAGTGTATTTTTGAAGTGAAGCCCACAATGTCAAAATTGTCAAGGTTAGCCCTAAAAGGAAATTGGACACCCATAGAAGCCTATAACTACAAGTGACCTAAACCTCATTTGGACATCATCATCAAGCATTCTCTTCTTCTCTCTTCTTTGATTTGGCTCACACAGATCTAAGGTTGGTTTGCGGAAGTTGGTTCGCACAGGTCTAAAATTACAGGGTCTGAAGCTCACACGTGTGATTATGGTTTTTAGTTCTCAGTCCCCAGGTTGCCACGAGGATTTTTTGGCTACAATTGCACGCATTCAAGCCTATCCATGTGGCTAGAGTGTTTAAATCGCATGCATGTACACTCTCTCCATGCGGCTAGAAACTAGGGTTTTAGTTTTATAGTTGGCTACAATTGACCGCAAACTAAAATGTTATATTTGATCAGTATTGTTGCTGGACTCATATCTTGGATATTGTTTGGTTGATTTTGATGGATATTTTTGTATTGGGTCATTGTACTCTCTACTGAACATTTTATGACAATCTAATAGAAGAAGAATTTCAAAGGATTTTCCCCCTTGTGGGGTTTTTCCCTAGGCTTTGACCAATTTTGTGTCTCTTGTTGATGTTGTTGATTGTCTCCTATTGTTAATGCTTCATTGTTCTATCTCCAGTTACTGTTGATTGATGAAAGAATTAATTGCTATTGAAAAAATTGTTAACTGAAGAATTTATTTGGGCTAAAGTAATTGAAATAACATAGAATAGTGGTAAAAATTAACATAGTATCAGAACTAAGGTGAGGGACAAGCCCAAAGGACACAAGAGTTGGGGCAGTCATCTTTGGAAAGTTGAAGGAGCCTATCTAATCAAGTCAAGATGTCTTCCTCTTTCTTCAAGGAAAATGAGAAGTTGGGAGACTCATCTAACTTTGTTGCATGGAAGATCAGGTTGGAAATCATATCAAAGGACAATGATGTCTTGGAATACATTTAAGGAAAGGTACCTAAGCCTCCGGAGAATGCTTTCGTTTTTGCCAAGAACAAGTACAAGAAAGGTGAGTTAAAGCAAAGAAAATTATAGTTGATGTCTTACAAGATCATTTACTTGCTTATGTTGGGAATTTGAAGAAGCCTAAGGATATGTATGATAAGCTAGTTGGCATGTATGAAGTCAATAATTTGAATGAGATCATCTCATTGAAGGATCAACTCAAAGATATTAAAATGAATGAGGGAAATCTATGTAATCCTACATTATGAGGATATCTCGTCTTAGAGATCAAGTGCATAGAGTTGGGGAAACTGTGACTGACAGGGATTTGGTGGTGGTAACCCTTAGACATCTTCCTCCTACTTAGGAGACCTTCATTACCACTATAAGAAATAACAATGTTTTCCCGTCATTTGATGAGCTCGTTGGAAAACTCGCTCAAGAAGAGTCAAGAATGATTTCAAGAGGCAGGATTCAAAAGCACGAAGAAGTAGAGCCTGCTACTTTCGTCACTCATAACAAGAGAAAAAAGGAAAAGGAAGATCAAAAAATTCAAGGAAGCCTCCTCCTCGAAATTCAAAAAGAAGGAATGATGGTGAAACATCGCACATTGAATGCTACAATTGTCACAAGAAAGGTCATTATGTTTAAGATTTCCCTGAGAAGAACAATTGTCCATGATACAACACTAGAAGCAACAATAAGAGGTTTAATAATAGAAGAAGAGGAGATGATCGAAGGAATGATCGTCATCGAAGAGATGAAAGAAGATGAAGAGATGTTCCAAATTATCATAAAGAAGACCACCATCCTCAAAAGAAGTCGAAAAATCCTAGGTATGAAAGTAATGCTACAAATCAATCTGAATATATTCTTATTTCTGCACTTTCTAGTTCTTTTCCTCCGGAGAAATGGAATAGTTGGTTGGTTAATAGTGGAGCCTCTCATAATTTATCTAGATATAAGAAGGTTCTCTCTAATTTGGTAGAGCGGGAGTCAAGTTTGAAGATTATTCTAGGTGACAACTCCACTTGTCTTGTTAAAGGTTTTGGTTCTGTTAAATTCCATTTGGACTCTGGGGAACCTGTTTTGCTTCATGATGTGATGTATGTGCCGGGATTGAAGAAGAATTTCATGTCTATGTCTGCATTAGAAGACAAAGGAATGAGGGTTGCTTTCATCAAAGGAAAATTACTTACTTGGCCTTTTGGATCCTCTATGATATATGCTTTCACATTGGGATCTAGATTTGATGGACTCTATAGTCACTGAAAGACCACTTATGGTAATGATCCATGATACTAATCATCAAAGCGAGTTGTGGCACCACAGATTATCTCATCTCCATTATGATGCTCTTTCGAAATTAAAGAATTGGGTCTCTGGGATCCCTGATGTTCAAGCCCAACATGATGGAGTATGTGCAGGTTGTGCCAGTGGAAAGAAAATAAGTGGACCATTCCCCTCTAGCAAGAACAAGACGAATGACATCCTCCAACTCATTCATTCTGACATATGTGGTCTGATGCCCATACATTCTCTTGGTGGCCATCTCTACTACATAACCTTCATTGATGATTTCTCAAGGAAGACTTGGATATATTACTTGAAGCATAAGGATGAGGCCTTCGATTTGTTCAAGGACTTCAAGGCTTTAGTCGAAAATCAAACTAGAAATAAAATTAAGATCTTCAGGTCTGTCAATGGTGGAGAGTACATTTCAAAAGAGTTCATTTATTTTTTCAAAAACGAAGGTATCAAGAACTAGACAATTGTGCCCTAAAATCCTGAACAAAATGGAGTCGCTGAGAGAAAGAACAAGTCTATTATGGAAGCTTCCTGTGCCATGCTCCATGATCAAAAGTTACCGAAATTTCTTTGGGGAGAAGCTATAAATCCAGTTGTATGTGTTCAAAACAGGGTTCCTCATCAAGAATTAGAAAACAATATTCTCGAATAAGAATTCACAAGTTTCAAGCTTGATGTTGGTTATCTCTGTATATTTGGTTGCCTCGTATATTTCCATGGGCCGAAAGTCAAAAGAAACAATATGGAAGCCATAACATGAAAAGGTATGTTTGTTAGATATTAAGAAGATTATAAATCATTTAGAATATATATTCTTGGCCAAAGGAAGGTTGAAATTAGCAAGGATGTAACATTTGATGACAATGCTAACATTGGGAACGCAAGAGACCTTCCTCTACCTCCTCCTCATGAGAAGAAGAATGATGATATGGATATTTCAGATGGTCCTTCCATGCTTGAATCTGAGAGAGGCATTGTTGATGATCACATGGAGCCCATGCACCCCTTGGATCTTTCTCCATGTGATCCTCCTTCCAGGAAGAGGCCAATTTGGCTTCGCGATACATTTAAATATTTTGAGAGACATGTTGGTACTCGTGGAACATTTCGAGAGAGCAAGAAGTCATGCAAGTACCAGGGATATGTCGTAGCAATTAGTAATATGATTCAAGTTGAACCTAAAAACTTTTAAGAAGTTGTGAAAGAAAAAGTATGGAAGGATGCTATGGTTGAATAATATGAATCAATTATGAGGAATGATGTATGGGATGTTGTGTCGAGACCAAAAAGGAAATCTAAGGTAATTTCCAAATGGCTATTCAAGATCAAACATGGAGTCGATGGAAACATTGAAAAATAAGGCAAGGTTCGTAGCAAGAGGATTTTCCCAGAAAGAGGGAGAAGACTACAATGATATATTTTCTCCTACGGCTTGATATACAACCATTTGTTCGATAGTTTCTCTTGTCGCAATTCAAGGATGGACTCTTCATCAGATGGATGTAAATATAACATTCCTCCATGGCATATTACAAGAAGAATTTTATGTTGAGTAGCCACATGGATTTGAAGTAGAGGATAGAAATACTCTTGTTCGTAGGTTGAAGGCGGCATTGTCTATTTTGAAGCAAGCCCCCAGAGCATGGTACGCCTGCATAGATAGTTACCTGATGAAGCTTGGATTCATAGGTAACAACGTTGATCCCAACCTCTAATTCAAGGTAGTCTAGGGTATGCCATCGATTTTAGTTTTATATGTTGACTATTTATTCATGACAAGTGGTGAGCCCCTAATGATTTAGTGTAAGAGGGAGCTAACCTATGACTTTGAGATGAAGGACCTTGGACTCATGCACTACTTCCTAGGCCTTGAGGTGTGGCAAAGGTCCCAGTCAGCTTTTCCTTTCATAAGGAAAATATGTCATGAAGTTGTTAGAGAGATTTGGAATGACAAAATGAAAGTCCATGACCACTTCAATGGAAATATTTCAAGAATAAATGTGGAAAAGTTGCAGGACCCAAATTGGCAAATCCATTTGAGTATAGATAGTTGATTGGGGCTCTGATGTTCTCAATGAACACCTGTCTGGACATATGCTTTGCAGTGAATGCGTTGATCCAATTCATAGCCGAGCCTCTCCATGCATAATGGATCGCTTCCAAACACATTTTGAGATACTTGCATGGGATGATCACCCTTGGTCAGAGATATTCTGCCAAAGATGTTCAACTTCATGGATATACCGATGTTGATTGGGCAGGAAATGTTGTTGACAGGAAAATCACTTATGGATGATATTTAATCCTTAGATCTACCATGATATCTTGGATGAGCAGGAAACAGAAGTTTGTAGCTTTGAGTAATGTCGAGGCAGCGTACATTGTCGCTAGCACAGCTAGTTGCAAAGCAGTTTGGTTGAGGAAGCTCTTTGGAGAGCTATTTGAGCATAAACTAGACATATTGTGACAACAAAAGTGGGATCTGATTGGCAGAGAATCTTGTATTTCGTGACAAGTCCAAGCACATAGAAATTAGATGTCACTATATTCGAGACATGGTGCAGAGAGGATTCATTAGACTCCATCACATATCGACAGATGAGCAGATTAAAAATATGCTCACCAAGGCTTTACCGAAAGGGAGGTTCTTGGTCTTCAGAGAGCAGCTTGGACTGATGGATGTGACCCCTCCTGATAAGGGGCATCACTGATCGAGGACACTAAGCTAGCTCTTCCCCCTTGTCTGAGCTCCCAAGGTGAGGAATTGAGATATAGAGATCCTTGAGTTGAGGGATCTTTGGACAATAGGGTATCACCCTATCTATCACCCATAGGGTGGAAGATGTATACTCCCCTATCTTGGTCTAGCGGAGTATACCCCATTTGGCATCATACCCACAAGCCGTGCTTATTGGGATTATCCCTCCTTGTCTAGCCAATGGGTTGAAGAGGCTTGGAGGTGTGAGATCCTTACCTTTGGTAAGTCAGGTATCTCTCTCAAGCTCAATTATGATGCAAATGTTCTACCACATGCCTCTTGAGGGTCATTGTTTGGAAGATTAATAGGAAATAGGATATCGCCTATTGCTCGATAAGGGTGGAAGATGTATGCTCCCCTATGAGATGACTTGGGGTGAGAGTGTCCAATAAGACCTTCCCCACTGTCATAGACATGAGCTGAGAGTATCCCATAGGAACTTCCTCATTGTCCCGAGAGGGTGGCAGTTTTGGCTCCCCAATGATTCTTCTTCTTTAGATCTGAGAATGTTTCGACATATAGAATTGAGCAGAGATGGGACATGAGATCATGACAGGATACTTATGATGATTACATGATGCAGTTGGAATTTCTCCCTAGCTGAGAGGGAGTATTAATTTGGCATCTCAATGACAAATTCCAATCATAGGACTAGATTCCTCTTTTCGAGAGGACCAATTTTGGCCATTGAAGCACTAGATTTGGACAAGGGAAAGTGTATTTTTGAAGTGAGGCCCACAATGTGAAAATTGTCAAGGTCACCCTAAAGAGAAATTGGACACCCTTGGAACCCTATAAATACAAGTGACCTCAACCTCATTTGAACATCATCATCAAGCATTATCTTCTTCCCTCTTCTTTGATTTGCTTCGTACAGGTCTAAATTTGGTTCGCACAGGTTCAAAACTACAGGGTTTGCAGATCGAACCGCAGGGTTGCCACAGGGATTTTTGGTTGCAACCACATGCACATACACTCTCTCCATGTGGCCAGAAACTAGGGTTTCAGTTTTATAGTTGACCACACATTGAAATGTTAACTTTGATCAGTACTGTTGTTGGACGCATATCTTGGATATTGCTTGGTTGATTTTGTTGGATAGATTTGTATTGGCTCATTGTACTCTCTGCTAAACATTTTATGACAATCTAATAAAAGAATAATTTCAAAGGGTTTTCTCCATTGTGGGGTTTTTTCCTAGTCTTTGACCAATTTTGTGTCTCTTGTTGATATTGTTGATTGCCTCCTATTTTCAATACATTATTGTTCTATCTTTAGTTACTGTTGATTGATGAAAGAATTAATTGCTATTGAAAATATTGTTATTTGAATAATTGATTTGGGCTAAAGTAATTGAAACAACATAAAACATTGGTAAAAATTAACAAGTCAATAGTCACATCGGAGGTGGAAAGTCACCTTATTTATTATATATATACCCTCATAATTCAAGCAAATGGACTGGCGACTTTTCACCTTGGCTTCTCTAGTTTGGCATAAGAGAAAAGATCTTTCTTAAAAGAAGCAAGTGGTGACTTAATGTTCGACTATTGGGGCTAGTGTGGTGGCATTGTGATTGTATATCTTGGGACTTTCACCTAAGATATGAAGCTCTTAGAGCCGACACACTTTCATGCATATGTCGTGAATGATTGTAAGACTATGATTTCATTGTTTGCGGTGTATGTTTATGTTAACACATACTAATAAAAATGAACAATTTTACTGGCTTTGGTATGTATATTTTTGAAAGTGTGTTGTTACTTTCTTTTATGTTCATTGTTATCTTGTGAACTACTTTTCAACTTAACTAACAATACTATCACGCTCTTATGTGTTTATCTTAGGATAGTACTATTACTTTTTTTTCTAGAGGCTCACTCTCTCTTTCTTTGTTATGAAATCACCTTATGTTTATTGCAATTGTATGCCTCACATTGTCAACTTGCTCATTTCAAATATTGTTTGTATAATCTCTTATGTTGATGATTGCAACCAAGGATAATTCCGAAGGATAATGGAAACTGACGTTATTTCTCGATTGGGGCTCCTACTCCAAATGATGTTAGGTCTATTTGGGACTTCATATCAGGGAAACCCCCTGTGTTGGCAGACTTCTAGCAACGTCAACAAGTTCTGAAGCTAGCCCCAAGAAAAAACCTATTGGCCACCACTATAACTTAAGGGTATCCAACAATGCACAAACCAGATATGCTAATAACTTATGAGTTAGCAAGGACCAAGACATTTGGATAGTCACCTATAGTTTTGGGATCCCACTCTTGTGCGACACCTACCCTTCTTGCCTTATCATAACAGGCAAAGTATCATTAAGGATTTGAACCCAGGTGGCGAGTGTGAAAGACTTGCATCCCCACCACTTGAATTTACTACCCCTTGACAAGTGTAAGGATTGTTTCAAAGAGAAATCTAGGTGAACCAAAAGGAACTTTGTAGCCTGGATGAATTAACTTGCATAGTTTCCAACTCTTGTTGCAGAAAAACTTTGATTGCTTTCAATAATTAGTTGTTTTAATAATCCACATCACAAAAAGAACATTTCAATAGCGTTGGAATCTTTTACAAATTAGTGTACAATATACAACACCTTAAAGCTCATTCCCAATGGGATTTGACAATGTTAATATCATTGCAATTCTTTGGCCCATCGACATGTTCCTCTCACCTTGACTTATGCATGATGTTTTCAATTAAAGTAAAATTTGAATTTATATTTTTATTGGAACTCTCAACTTGTGCATCAACATGGGCCTTCAAAGATTTCAAATTGTTTCTAAAGTCTCTAATTTCATCCTTACTGAGGGCAAGTGAGAGGTGAAGCTACAAATAGTGATAAAGGAGAAGACACATTGAGGAGGAAACAAATATTGAAACAAACATAAGGAAAGAGAATGGTAAAGGAACTGATGAATAGGAGGATGGTACAGCTTGGGAATAAAACCTTGATCCTTACTAAAAGGAGAAAGCACAAGAGAAGGGAAAAACAATGTATTGTTCAAAGCAAGGAACCAAAGATAAGGATCCATGGGACTTGATAGTGAATAAGCACTTAATGCAATTTGAAAGAGGGAAATCATGAGTTAGTGATCATAATATTCATCACGAGATTGACTAAGCATTGATGTGACATTCACACACCCCCTACTAAATACATCCAACTTGTTTTTCACATCATAATGGGTGATTAATATGTCCTTCAATGAGCACAAGTATATTTTCCAAGGAGAAAGCAAAAATACAAACGAATATTGAGATAAGTGTAATGCATAGGTGTTAATTTATCCCTTAATATATTCCTTATCATCAATGCATTTGGGTTTTTCAATTTTCATATCTAAATTCCAAGGTATCATTTTTAGCATAGTCAAAGCCTTTACTATTGTTGACAATAGTAGCGAGAAAGGTCATTCTTTGACTTGTACCTTACTCAAAGAAAGCAAGAAGTAGTTTTCCTTAACATGCATGAGTTTCTAAAACTCGAGACGAGTTCTTAAAATTTAGGACAAATCCCTAAAAATAAGGGAGAATTCCTATAAGTTAGGATAGTTCATGAAGTTGTTTGACAGATATGCAGAAGTGGAAGGCTTAGTTTGTTGTCCTCTAGTGCGAGTTCTTTTTGGGAAAAGACAAACGAGTGAGCCTCAAGTTCTAAATTGAGGCAGGACAAGTTGCAAGAGTTAGGTAACTCATCAATCACTAGCTTGAGTTCTAAAAATAGAACTTGCCAGAATTAACTAATTCAAATTGCTTATAAGAAGATTGAAAGACACAATTGTGATCATTGTTTTGTGAGCACGAGTCGGTGAGATAAAGCAAGAGAGAACAGGTTTGTGTGTGTGAGCTTGTGAGAGGAAGAGTGAGCAAGAGGAGCTTGTGCACAAACTAGTAGAGGCTATTTTCCCTTGGAAATCGCATTAGGAATTAGGAGGTAATTCCTAGTTAGTAGGAGCAACCCATGTGTATAGATTGAGGAATGCACTAGGAAATAGGGCTCCAGGAGTGCGCACAGAATAGGGAAATTGATCAGGGGCCTTGCAAGGAGTGTTTCAACTTAGTACAAGCAAATAAAACCATATTGGTTTCTAGTGAAACAAAGTTGTATTGTAATAGAATTGTTGTTCATTTTCTACCAATAAAATTCGCAATCAAGCAGGGTTTTCCCGGTTGGGTTCCCTAGAAAAAAACAAGTGTTTTTATATTGTGTGACTGTTATTTTTGTTCCTATTCTGCTGCAAAATTAGTAGAGAAATTATGTGTCTTTATGAAAAGAAAATAGATTAAGATTATTCATATAAGAATTTGCAGAATTTTTTGGAATTTCTACATGGTATCAGATCAGTGAACAGAATCTAGAATAGCACATAGAGAATGTAGTTGGAAGAAGATTATCCTCAAGTTTCTTTTTCGGAAGCATTTTTGTGACATCACAAGTGCATTTGATCAAAATAAAGGAGCTGCCTGAAGCAGTCACAGATCTCAAGTGAAGCCAAGCCAAGCAGAAGATAAGGACAAATTTATAGACATGTTTTTGTCTTAAGTTTTGGCAGATTGGCTCTAGGAGACTTATGAGAAGATGTTCAGGGCATAGTTGTTTAAAGTGTGACAATTTTGTGATCAGGTCACAAAGTTTTGTGTCAGAGAAAAAAAGGTCGTGACCTCTGTTCTAGACTAGAAGTAGAGGTTGGGAAAGGGTTGGAGTACTTTCCATGACAGTGCAAGGATTACAGGCAAGTTGGAGGAGTTAACACATAGGTTGGGTGACTGGTTATCCACAGATTTGGAGATGGTCGCAAGCCTGAACCTACCTCAGGTCTGAACTGTAACTTGGACATGGATTACAATCATGTATGCTCATAATTGTGGTTATATTAGTTGAGGGCAGCGAGGTAAGTAAAGTGTTCTTTTATGTTGATTGAATGCTAGGTGATGAGGGTTGTTTGATGAATTTGGACAACATTGACCATAGCCCTAGTTCAATGGATAAGTAGCAGACTTATCTCTGATAAGAGGGTTGTGTATGTCATCCCTAAGTACATTATAAGAAGATTGTCTTATTTCTATTAGAGGGTTAGTTCAAGATCCCTAGTTAGGGTTGGTTATGTTCATATTATCCCAGGTTTGAAGGTTGTTCAGAGTCTAGTATAGTTGTCATATTTATGTGCTAAAGACTAGAAAGTTGAGACCTTAGGAGGTAATATATATGTTGGTGCAAACCTTAGATAAGAGGCAGAAATACCTCAGGATTGGATGTGGAGTTTTGTGGCATATATGTTCCTAAAGAGGGTCGAATGCGCTCAGATTGTTGCACAATCATGTGATTTGGAAGAACAATATGAAAGGTTGGTATGGCGTGAATAGTGAGGGATTGATCTAGCACAAGTAGTGTGCAGGAAGTAAAAGTGAAGAGGTTTGTTCATAGGAGTGTTTGAACAACAATATTGTGGGCCCCAATTCAGAGGTTTGAAGGATCAAATCTGCGATGAAAGGGTTGGTTGATTTAGGCCCTAGGACAGATCTGGAAGCCCTTAAGACAGTGATCTTGGAGCAAATAAGACATTGTGTGAAGGCAACAAAGTATTGTTCACAAACGAAGTTGTGAACAGTGTTTCTCATGGGCGAGTATGCAGTGGGTAGATGTACTTATTTTTTGTGACAATCCAGACTTGTTGAAGACTTGAAGTACAATGTTCATGAAAAGAGTCATGGGTTGTTAGGAGGCAGATTCAAATGGGAGCCCTAGTTCAACTAATGAAAGGAGCCATATGGTTGATAAGAGGGTAGTTCCAGAAGTCCCTAAGAGCAGTGATGATGGAGCAGCCATATCAGTGCTAGTGGGCAGTTTTTTGAAGACCCTAAGAGTTGACGATCTTGGAGGAGAAAGAGAGCAACAAGTGGGTAGATTTGTTTGAGATAGGTGCAGCATTGAACAGCAAGGCAGGGAGATCTCAGAGTAGAGAAGTGGTGGATGAGCGAGCGCAAGATAAAGCTCTCAAGATGGAGCCTCATCCAGTATCTTAGTTTCAGTCTAAGCTAGTTGGCAGTTGGGCTTACCAGCAAGATGATGAGGAGCATAGCCTAGGGCGAGCAGAGGCAGCTACTCGGTTCAAGACTCCCAGTATAGGGAGAGTTTGAGCCAAGTGGGCAGAGGATTTGGTTAAGGGAGATCATAAGAGAGTTGGATCTTCCAATATCACCTTCAACCAAAGGAAGCAGCCACAGAGGTACATAGGGTACATGGCACTTATGACTGAAGTGATCAACTCGTAGAACATGGTGGGAAAGAATAGGTCTTCAGATCAAGATCCACAGAGGAAAGTGTTGAGAAATCTAAGGGCTTGTAATGTTTATGATTTCTCTATTATGATAACTGCTTGTGAAGTAATTTCAAACTTTGAACAATTCAAGAACAATGAATTCTTATATGTTAATGATTATTTATTTCATCAACCAGCTACCATGCATAATAAATAAAAGAACTGTAACACAAGATATAGGCAGTAGCCAGGGAAAAACCTCTCCAAACCTGAGAGGAAAACCCACGGTAATTCTTCTTATAGTTTCTTCTCTTGATAAAATTTCTAGGACCAATACAAAGACCCTTGAGACCAAGTGACTCCAAGATCAAGGCTAGAATCTCTTCTTATTGTTGCAACATGGTCTGAACTGCTATGATCTGATCCCTTCAATTGATTGTCTAGAAACCCTTACTATAGTCCTGAAGCTACTGTAGGTTCTCCACGTGTAAGTGAACAGTTTTCTCCTATAATCCTTCTCTTGCTTCCCTATGACAATGGCTTCTTACTAGCCCAAAATCCGAGCCTTTTTGGATTTGGAATCAACTCTTGTTATAGGGAATGTATTACTACCCTAACAAGAATCAGGTTCTCCGTACATGTGGATGGTTTGGGCTCTTCTAGCCTTACTAACCCTTCGCTCTACTAGCCAAACTTCCTCGCACAGATCTATCTCCAAGCTTGACCCAAAAACAAGACGTCTCCTTGATATTGAAGGCAGATTGAATGAAGCCCAACCTTCGCACGTGAAGCAGACTTCTGCGGCTTTGACTGTGTCTAAAGACTGCCTTAACTGTGGCTCCTTTCTCCTCCTTATCCTCACACCCACGAACAGTATCCTTTGCATAAAATCCCTGCGATTATAGACAGTAGAACAGACCTTCTACTTATGGACTTGTGGCTCCATGAGATGATCCCTTCTTCGCACTTTTAACAGACTTCTTTTGATACGAAAGAGACCCAATACACGTGCTGAGATGGTATATTCGAATGGGTGAGGAGAGGGCTATATTTATAGCGTATGAGGGCTTGTTCATCAAGCCGACATGTCATCATTTTAAGCCGACATGAATATGATTTAAGCCGACATTAACATGATATAAATCCAATGTGAACATTCATATATAAATATATATATATGCCGAAAATACGTTTTTGCAACCGTTTCGAGGGATCATTTCGTAGCTCTTTTGATCTTGCCTTTGAAGGATTTTTGCCATACGATTCTACCCTTGATCTTGGAGTCATGCTTGTACATTTTTCAAGTGTATACATTCACATAAATGACACAACCTATCACCTAGCCTATAACTCATAATGAGAGTTACTAAAACAAATATTTTGATCATGAAACCCATGATTCAAATACACAAAAATTTGCTAGATACAAATTACATCATTTACAATGGCTTGTGTCATTATGAAGACCAAACCTAGGTACACTTTATTCAACACTCCCTCTTAACTAGGGAGGTATTCATACACACATGGACCTTGGACACTTTTTCAAGTTCACAAAAGAATTCTCATAAGAAGATCGGATTTGCAATCCATTTTTTATAGCATCATTTCAACCAACATTGTTTTCATTTAGCAAGGCCTTGACTAACAGCTCTATCTCTCACTTAGATCAAAGCACACAATGTTGGCGAGACCAATGACTGATAGACACGCATCATCATTGTCTCTCTTAGGGTTATACCCACCCAGGTGTTCTCCGAGTATGCCCTACTAGGACTATTCTCATATTGGGTTCCCAGCCCTCAAGAATATCGGTCATCTTGCCCACTCTTGTCTTGGATGCCCTACCACATCCTCAAAGAGTGTCAGATGCCATATGATTACACAATCCCCCATTCTTTCTTCCAGTCTGAAGACAACAATGTCGTGTCTAACTCTCCCTCTTAATCAGGGACGAGTTCCAAGTTTCTCTTTACTTATAAACTTGCTCTAGTTCCTTTGCTTATAGGAACTTCCCAAAGTTCCCTCTTACACAGGGACTTTATCATCAACGCTTTGTAGTTTCTTCTAGTTGACTGAAAATTTAAGACTTCGATGCCATCAATTCCTTCATATGTATTGCTCAGTCATCCATTACTTTGTCATGTCATTCCTTCGTTTCCCGAAAAGTATTCTCCTTGGTTTTACATCTAGGGCTTCCTTCATAAGCTCATTTGTCTTCACTTTTCTTCAACAGTGATTGCTCTGGATCACAAGGTATGTAGTTGTGACATCCTTCACAACTCCCCTTTCCTTGATTCTGCACACATACCCAGACTTTTCCAAGAGGTCAGACACCAAAAACAAATCACATATTACCTTTTGGTGATGGCCTTCTTCCATTGAAATCTTTTTGTAAGCATCAATCATCCTGCATTCATGTTGATACATCTCTCAATGATATCTGTTGTCAAGGGTCCTCATCTTTTTATACTTCCATCAAAGTCTTCACATCATTCTGGGAGGTTTCTTGGTCAAGTCCCTATGGATGTTGACTACCTTCGTCATGGTTGCATGTCTCACGATCTCTTTCATTCTTATGTCTTTCATTCCCAATAACTCTCATAGTTCTTCAATGGTCACCAACTACCTCATACCATATTATGAGGATATATTATGTTGATTTCATCTTTAAACCTTTCAGAGGAGGAGATCTTGATCATGCTTGATCCGTACCACCTGCAACCATGTGACAAGATATTATAATATCAAACAAAATATACATACCTCATTTGTCTTGAATCATATCATGATTCTTGCAGCGGACTTCTTGAGGGATATTTTACCTGCAGTGTCGTTGATAAGTACCATTGACCTGGATTATTTACAAAGGATATTTGCTTGTAGGAATTCTTCAAATATTCAAAGAACCAAGATGTTCTCATCTTAGAATTTCCTACACATAGCAATTTAATTTCTACCTAGAATCCTTACATACAATGTACATTAATCATAACCATTAACAGTATTTCCAGAGGATTCAACAAATCCATCATCATTTCATCAATAGTTTATCCATGGATGTTACCAAATCCATCATTAGTTCATTCTAAAAGAGTTATTTAAACAACACATAAGAATGTCCATGATTCACAACATGCTACGCTAACTAAGACCTATGAAAGAAAAACAAGAGGTGATCTTTTAATCATAGTGAAGATCCTCAGGCTCCTCCTTCTTCGGCTTCTTTTCATTGTCTTTTGTTTCCTAAGCGACATGAGTTGCTTCATACTTCCTCTTGCCATTCTTCTTTCGCTTGGGACAATCTCTTCGATAGTGTCCATATTCCTGACATTCAAAGAATTGGATCTTTGACATGTCTTTCTTGGGATGTCGCTGGAGGCTGGATCTTTCAAACTTTCCGAACTTCCCCTTTCTTTTAAGCCTAACAGTGAATGCTTGTTCTTTGGATCCAACTGCAATACATTCCTTGGTCCACATGCTTGCTGTAAAGTTTCCCCCCTCTTCAGGTAATGCATTCAGCACTATCGTAGTCATCTCTTGATCCGACATGATTTCTCCTCGTTCCTGCAACTGATCTCTAATTTTATAGGCCCTCATGAAATATGAACTTATACCTTCTTCTTTGTTGATCTTCATTTTGTATAATTCGTTCCTCACAGAGATCCCTTCTCCTGCGGTGCTGATGGAGAATAAATCTATCAGTTTTTCATATATCTCTTTAGTTGTTTCAAATTTAGCTACATAAGGAATCAAAGAGTCCTTGATAGATTCTATGAGAATCTTTTGAGCTCTCACTTCATCCTTGTTATGCTTGGCTAGTTCGTGACTGTCAAAAGGAGCAGCAATTTTCTTTTGTACATAGTCAATAACTTCTTGTTCTTTCAGAGTGAGATCCGTCCTCTTCTTCCAAGCAAGGAAGTTGGCAACCCCAGCTAACTTATTGCTTTCCTTACAAGAAGACATCCTTTTCAAGATTAGATTTGCTCAAATCAATAAGATACTTACTTGATGTAGTGATCCTTGAAGTTTGATTGTAGATGGCTGCCTTGAAGGAGTTTGAGGAAGCTTGATTACACTTGACAACTACGGAACCTGAGATCTTCTTGCCTTATCCTTGAGGATCTGTTGTTTAACTGAGGTGAGAGGATTATAGATTCCTTACTTTGATAGATCTTGGAGTTTCAAAATGTGGATCTGAATTCTGAATCTTGCTTTTCCTTCAACTTCAGCTGCCTTGTCTATTCTTTGGTCAGCCCTTCCTTGATTTGCTAACCTCCCTCTAATACCATGTTGAGAAATCTAAGGCCTTGTAATGTTTATGATATCTCTATTATGATAACTTCTTGTGAAGTAATTTCAAACTCTGAACAATTCAAGAACAGTGAATGCTTATATGTTAATGATTATTTATTTCATCAACCAGCTACCATGCATAATAAATAAAAAAATAGTAACACAAGATATAGGCAGCAGCTAGGGCAAAACCTCTCCAAACCTGAGAGGAAAACCCACAGTAATTCTTCTTATAGTTTCTTCTCTTGATAAAATTTCCAGGACCAATACAAAGACCCTTGAGACCAAATGACTCCAAGATCAAGGCTAGAATCTCTTCTTACTGCTGCAACATGGATCTGAACTGCTATGATTTGATCCCTTCAATTAACTGTCTAGAAACCCTTACTGCAGTCCTGAAGCTACTATAGATTATCCACGTGTAAGTGAACAGTTTGCTCCTATAATCCTTCTCTTGCTTCGCTATGACAGTGGCTCCTTACTAGCCCAACATCCGATCCTTTTTGGATCTGGGATCAACTCTTGTTACATGGACTGTATTACTGACCTAACAAGAATCAGGTTCTCCATACATGTGGATGGTTTGGGCTCTTCTAGCCTTACTAACCCTTCGCTCTACTAGCCAAACTTCCTCACACAGATTTGTCTCCAAGCTTGACCCAAAAACGAGATGTCTCCTTGATATTGAAGGCAGATTGAGTGAAGCCCAACCTTTGCACGTGAAGAAGACTTCTGCGGCTTTGACTGCGTCTAAAGATTGCCTTTCCTGTGGCTCCTTTCTCCTCCTTATATGTGTGTGTGTCAAAAATACATTATTTCTTTTGCATTTGTTTGGAGGGATCATTTTGTAGGTCTTTTGATCTTGCCTTTAAAGGAGCTTTTCCATACAATTCTGCCCTTGATCTCGGAGTCAGGCTTGTACATTTTTCAAGTGTATACATTTACATAAATGACACAACCTATCACCTATCCTAGAGCTCATAATGAAAGCTACTAAAACAAATATTTTGATCATGAAACCCATGATTCAAATACACAAAAATTTGCTAGATACAAATTACATCATTTACAATGGCTTGTGTCATTATGAATATCGAACCTAGTTACACTTTCTTCAACAGAAAGCAGGGAAGTCCTCTAGTTCAGGGGGAGCACCTGCAGCAAAAGAGAACGTGGTAGTATTGGAGACAAATCTAGGTGGACAAGGCTCTTCCAGAAGTACCTTCCTCTCTAAAAAGGGAGCGTTGAAAATAGTAGCGAGAAAGGTCCTCCTTTGACTTGTGCCTTAGTTAAATAGACCAAGAAACAAGTTCCTAAAATTTAGGACAAATTCCTAAAAATCAGGGAAAATTCCTATAAGTTAGATTATTTCATGAAGCATTTTTACTGATACGCAGAAGTGGAAGGCTCAGTTTGTTGTCTTCTAGTGCAAGTTATTTTTGGGAAAAGACTAGAGTGAGCATAAAGTTCTAAATTGAGGCAAGATAAGATAAGATAAGATAATTATATTTATGTCCAACTAATGGCCACAAAGTAGGTCAAAGGGACTGTTGAGTACAATGATGTCCATAAAATGCGGGAGAACCAAATGGTCTCCCATAAAAAAAATACAATGCATGAATATAAAAGGTACAATGTAGGAAAATAAAAGATACAAAGTATGGAATGCCCTGAAGGAGAAGATCCAGGGGCTAATGGGTCTGAGGATCAAACCCATCTCTCCTAACAACCAAGGCTGACTGCAGAACACTAAAAAAAAATACCACAAAGTTTGTTGGCCTGATGAAGGGCCAATGGGAGATGCGGATTGTCCACTAGCTCGTTGCCTAGGGGAGTTCGCGCACTGCTGAGATCTGGAGGACCTAATTCATCTCCCAAGGACAGATCTAAGACGATTTTGCTGCTGAGATCTCGTGTGGTGGGTGAGGTCCCACAGATACTCATTGGTCTAGAGTCTGGATATCAAATGGTATCAATCATTCTCTTTGTGCCCTTGTCTGAAGGTAGTACCCTAAAAAATGTCGTGATCCTCTGTGTGGGGTTTGGTCTGAAGGGAGGTTGAAGAATATATGCTCGGAACCTGAGAGCCTCCTGCATATATAGGGACAAACATCTCTGATCAAGATACCTAAAAAAGTCTGCGAGGGCCTGAGAGTCTGTGAACAAGCAATGGAACCTTCCTTTGATCTCGTAGTAGATAGGGAATCCAAAAATGAAGTGCACCTCAGTCTCTACTTCCTGTAAGTGACATACCTGGCAGATTCTGTCTAGTCTATTAATGTGGTGGTATGTCTCTACCCAAAGTTTATGAAAACCTACCTGAACTGGCCTAGAGGAATGCAAAGAGTATGCATCAAGTGGTGAAATGTATACTGGGGTCGAATAATGAGCCTGTCTCTCAACTCTAAGAAGTGCTCAGCATAGAAGACCATATTTGGGTGCAACGCTCCTAGAGGATTGACCCAGGTGACCTGGACGAACTGCCTGTAAATGTCCTCCCTAATGATCTTGTTCAACTCTTGTGTAATAGGTAGAAGGTGACCAGGAGCATCCAAGGAATATCGGAAAGGAGGGAGACGATCCAACTGAATGCCCACTAACTCTAACAAATCTGAAACACCTGTAGACCAACATCTAGCCCGGCTCGAGGGAGTAGAACGAGCAATAGTCTCAGAAGAGCAATATGCCAATAAGGGTAATGGTCCCTACTCTTTATTGAGACTGCAAATCCCTGGACACGATGCAAGAATGAGACCAAATTGAAGATTGTCTCAAGCCAAAAGGGCTGAGCTCCAAACTCTACAAGGATGATGTGTTGAGGTATTGTGTGTTTGCATCTAACGATGCGGCAGAGAAGAAGAGCCTGGGCTCTCTCAACTGAAGCCCAATCTGAATCAAGTAAAGATGGTCCCCAAATCTCTGAGCCATATAGAACAGTGGGACGGATCAAGGTGTCCATGAGGCTTATCCTGGACGAGATGTCCTGGAAGTGATGTCAAAAGCACTGTTTCTCAAGAAGGGCTAATGATCCATATCCTTTGTTGATCTGAGGCTTAAGTATTGGTCGCAAACTGAAGCGGGGACTTGAGAATTGCACCCCCAAGTACTTATACATGTTGTGTTGAAGGAAATGTAACTAGGTTCAGTCTTCATAAATGTACTTTTGATATTTGTATTTATTCAAGAAAAGAAATATTATTTTTATAATATATGTCAATGAGTTTCTTGCTCATTGAAATAGGTCTATCACATGTTAAAGTGTTATAGGTGAGTCAAATAGTTAAAAGAAAATGTTGAAGACCTTAAGGGCATGTTACACCATGTATGTTTATGTATTATAGTCAAGAGAATACCTCCAAGAAAAGTCAACAAGTATCCACCATGCTATGACATCACCAAAGAACCCATCCAAAACAAAGAAGATTGCTAAGTCGGCCTTCAAGTCAGCCTAAAGGAGGGACTGTCCTCTATATATAGAGGTTGTCCACTCCTCTAAAGACAACGCACTCATTCCTCTGAAATTAGAAAGCAAGGAAGACGAATTAAAGGTGAAGAGAAAGTGAAGGAAAGGAGCCTCTAGTGTAGAAAAGAAGGAGAGACCTAATCGAAGTTGAAGGGATTATTTTTAGGGTGAAAAATAGTCACACATGAGAGAAATAGAGGACAGTCCGTTGTCACTACAACAGCAAGATAACAGTCATATATATCTCATGGTTTGAGCTGGTCACCTAGGAATATAAGGCCTCATACTCGAACAAAGAAGAGAGTCTCTCATGCGAAGGAGAAAGGAACCAACGTATAGGGGAAACCTCCCACATGTGCATGAAATTAGGGTTGCACTGCTGCCATATCAAGTATGCAACTACATCTCAAGAAAGGGCTCGATTGGAGGAAGGATAAAGTACTCTTCATATGTAAAGGAATCTACCAAGAAATAAAGAGGAATATCTCTTATAGAAGATACCTAACAATGACTACTATGAGTTGTCGGAAGAAGGTCGAAGTGTCGGAAGAAGGAAGACTAAGTACCAGGGAACAAAGTGCAGAAAGGAGGAAGGACTTGACTTGTGCTTAGAGGATGTTCTTGTCAAGGGTCTAGGGTTTGGCATTGATCAATAAGAAGTTTCAGTAAGAGAAAACTTATAGAAGGGTTTTCCTCCCAAGAGAAGAGAGGTTTTGGCCCTGGCAGAGAGCCAACATCTTGTATTCTTGCTCTTATGTTTTTGGTAGCAATTTGATGAAGTACACACACATGCATTAATAAGAAGAAGAAGAAGATTAAGCTAACAATAAAAAGACTCCACAAATTGTTATCAAGTCAAGAAGAATCAAACTACACCTAATTGCCCTTGATTCTTCAACATGGTTTCAGAGCTAAAGTGACACATCAAGGAAAGGGCATCTCAAGAACACTCATCAAGAAGGACATCTACAAAAGTTGAAGCATCTAGCCAAGAAGTCTCAATCACTTCAAGGACAAGAAGGTCTACCATATATATTTCATCAAGGAAGACTACAAAGCAAGAAGAAGAGCCTTACATAAAGGAACCTACAAGAAGAGTAAATCAAAGAAGGACCTACATCAAGCTACAAGTCATCAAGCAAATATCATCATCAAGTCAAATCCACTTGGAGAAAGCAACTTGAAGAAAATCAAGATCTAAGGAAGGCAAGCCATCAAGTCTTCAAGGAGAAAGCAAGTCCACTACATCTCAAAATCTATCAAGTAAGTATATGTCCCCTTTTGAATATACATTTGAATATACATCAATGTCTTTTTGCAAGGAAAGCAACAAATTGGTAGGTACCAATAACTTTCTTGCATGTAAGAAGAGCGCTGATTTACTTCTCAAGGAGAATGAACTCCTAGAACACATCAAAGGGAATGTCACTATTTCGGCTAAGAAACAAACTCAAGCCTTAGCCATGTATAATAAGGATGAGACAAGAGCTCAAAGGATTCTAATAGAATCCATCAAAGACTCTCTCATTTCTTATGTCTCCAAACTTGAAACATCAAAAGAAATCTATGATAAACTAATAGAGCTATTCTCGGTAACCACAGCTGGAGAAGTGATATCTCTACAAAATGAATTGTACAAGATGAAGATATCAAAGGAAGGAATAGCTCCCTAATTCATGAAGATCTCTGAGATGAAAGATCAACTTCAAGAGCTAGGGTAAGTCATGTCCAACATGGAAATGACAACTATAGTACTCAATGCTCTACTTGAGGATTGGGGCAACTTCACATCAAGCATATATTTCAAGAAGGAAGCCACCCCACTAAGTGAAATGTGGTCTTTATGCAAGATAGAGGAAACAAGACTCAAAGAAAAGGAAGATGTGGGATCAAGGGAGCAAGTGTTTGCTACCATGGCCAAGCGAAAAGGAAAATTTGCCAAATTTGGTCCACAAAGAATAAGAAATAGAAATTTGTCCAAAATCTAATGCTATGGATGCCAAGAATATGGCCACTACAAAAGGAATTGTCCTAAACTAAAGAAGGACAACAACAACAAAAGGAAAGGGGAATAAGCTCATGTGACTCAAGAAATGAAAGAAGATGAAAAGAAGCAAAAGAAGGAAGATCCTTTGGATCTCTACTATCACTAAGTCTACTTCTTTAATTAAAGTCTTCTTTCAATGTTTTGAGTAGTATAGGAACATGTAGGAATAGAATTAAATTTCGTGGCTAGAAACATCTTCTAGAATCTAGAAGCATGATGTACATAGAGTTCTAAATACTCATGTAGAAAGAGCATTTACAAATGAGAACAAAATGCATGGTTAGAAATATCTTCTAGAATATAGGAGCATCGTAGATATAGCTCAAGATATTCATGTAGAAAGGAACATACCTAGTCTAGGGCCTCCTCCACAATGAAAGAAAATTGATCATGATTAAGAATCTTAGAAGACCTCCATCATCAATAGGAAAATAAACATTTGCAGGGTAAGAGTATTCAAGATCCTCTGATGGAATCTTCAAAAGAAGATTCATAAACAAAAGCAGATGTCTCATTGGGAATCCCATTCATGGGATTCAAGAAAAGGATGATATGCAGGCAAGCTAAGATAAAGCAAGAAGGGCCACACCAAGGACAACCAAATGAAGCTAAGATGATCAAAGGAGAATCAATATGAGGTACGTATGCATCAAAGTTTAGTCATTTTATCATACGTATATTATTGAGTCATGGGAATAGTTCTATAGCATGATCAAGTAGGAAAGAATCTCTTTCACCAATGACATGCTCAAAGGCATGTACTACAATGCAATGAAGGTCAATAAAAGGAAATACTCACATAAGGAGTATAAGATTGTTGACTAAGAAGCAAGTGAAGAAGAAAATGATGACTAGTACTAGAAGTAAGCAATGAAGAAGTACTCCCACAAGGATCATAAGGTGGTTGACCAATCTTGTTGGAAATATTGAGAGGGGGGTGAATAAGTATTCCTTAGCAATTAGCGCTTTTAAATCTTTTCAAATCATTAGTTAATCTTCAATTATTATTAATGTTTACGCAGTAATAACAGTGAATAAAAGAACACAGTAGGAACAAAAAATTTAGGTGGAAAACCCCCTCCGACTCAAAAACCGCCGAATGCTTTCTAATAAATTCTTTAATCTTCAGCCCCAACTGAAATGAAAGCAAAAACTTCCTAGAATTCTAGAAAAGAATTTTTCTCCAGCTCCCATTGGAAGGACGCCCCAACGACATGGTTTCTTCAATAGTCAACTAAATGGATGCCCCAACATCCTAGATCAACCTACCACCCTGAAGTGTTCACAGGCTCCAACATGTAGGCGACTTCATGCACCAACCTAGGACCTCCCTGCCACCCTATAATGACTGAAATGAGACAAGAGTGTGGATTCCCATACCAAGGACAACGATCCATGATAGAATATGATTTACAATGATTTTGACCAAACACCCAATCACACTATGACCTACAACCCAACCATGACATCATCCCAATGTAGACTCCTTTACCTCCCAATAATGCCTTTTCGACTCTTGGCAAATTGACTCTTTTACAATAATGACAATTCAAATGATGACACTTTTACAACTGACTCTTTTACAACTTTGCAATGATGACTCTTGGCCTTGACACTTCTTCACAATATACAAATGTTTGTCATGTCTTCAAAGGATGTTCCGCTGCAATGCTTCCTTTGATTTGATACTTTTGCTCTTGAATTCTTACTTGAAGTTGTACTTGAATCTTCTTCTACCTGCATGCAAAATTTGCCTCACGAAACCAATCCCAAAACGAAACAAAATACTCTTCAACTTACCACTGCCTACAAAACACATGTAAGTGCATAATAATGAATAAATGCAAATTAAAATTACAATGCGTACTTGAAGTGTGCTTGTCACTTTTGTTGTTGACTTGTTGCAGTAGTAGACAAAGACTCCCACTCTTGATATAGGTCTGGACTCTATGCAAGACTATATCCAAAACTGACCCTTGATTGTTGATGTGTGGTCCTTACTATAGTGATCCTTGAATGCATGCTTTTTCTTGCCTTCTAGGAGCTCAATATTGAATCTGTTGTATCTATGTAATTTTGGATCTCCAAGGTCTAAAATTTCGTCATGTGGTAGCCCTCTGAGTCCTCTTTCCAACCCCACAGGTCTGATCAAGATTGGATTCTTCAAGAAATAGTTATGCTCAATCTCCCAAGATCACTGGATTATAGACTAGTTCAATAGAGCGAACTTGTACGAAGTGCCATGTGTCACTGTTATGACCTTTGGCCCTGAAAACGCTACTCAACAAACTACAGTCCGTCCTCTTTCTGTGATTATTTACGAAATTTGAATCCAATGCTTAGAGATAAAGTTATGACAATTTTCCCAACATCACCTATTTGACATGGAATTTGAGAACCCGCAAAAACCCTAACTTCCTCAAATCATATCTCTGAAAATGTAGCGAAACAAGATCTGAAATTCGATTACGAGGTTCATCAAAATTTCGCTCAAATGGATTTTAATTTTAGCTTCTAAAACGTTGCAAAAAAATAAAAAAAAAGTTATAGCAAAAATGCCATAATGACCTGTTTGAAGCCACAAAATCCCATCCTAGACGAGGATATGAGGGTCATTATTTATATGAATGTCTTGAGTTGAGAGGGTCCTCAACAAGTGAACGTTGGAGGGATTTTAGGAGCAAAAAGAATTTATTAATTATTGACTATTCAACGAGCACAACCAATTATGAGTGTCATGCCACAACTCCATAGGGTTTTAGCCCACTAACTAGGGTTACTAACTTCAAATGCAAATAACTCTCAAACCGTGAAGAACTGGGAGGCGTACCATATATCAACGGAAACATCTCGATGAGTAGAATCCATCGAGAAGATCTTTGACTCAGAATAGAGTAAGTTGTCAAGTCAAAATGCCCATGCAAGATCGAGTTAGCCCCTGGTGCTGCTTGGGTTGACATCAATGGCAACCACTGATCAACAAATATATCCAAGAAGAAGCAAATGAAGAAAGAGATAAAGCATGTGAAGGACACCATGATCACAAAGAATCACTATCTGACAAAGATCCATTGAAGACATCCCCCAAAAGAAGGCACGACAACTCTGACTAAGAAAGGAAAAGATCAAAGGACCCTTGACACCAATGAAGGCCTTGGAAATATGAAAGGTGCAGATAATTGATTCTACTCTACGAATATGTCATGATGAAGAACCCATCCAACAAAAGCACCATTTAATGTTGAAGCAATATCAGGATGAAGTCATGGACTACTAGATCAAAGCATGGGAACAACCAAGTACAACGAAGCATCCATGTGAAGAGTAGTCTGAAGCATAGATAAGATGACAAGTAGTAACGAGATGACAAGAGAACCTGATATATGACAAGAAGGCCACTTTCCACGAAGGAAGCTATGACATGACAAACCAAGAATGAAAGTGATCGATGGATGGTGCCCTACCAGGAAGAAGTTCGAACAAAGACTTCATGACATCAAAGGAAAGAAGGAGATCAAGCAGATGAAGGACCCATGAAGAAGTTGTTGATGAATGAACGAGTCCCTAGTTAAGAGGGAGTTATAAAAGGTTCCCAATTACAAAGGAACTTGGACAAGTACCTTGTCAAAGGATACTTGGGTATGTCTTCCTCAATTAAGAGGAACATTCTTGTCTTCACTTGGGAATTAAGAATGGGAGGATTGGGTAATCATCTGAAATCTGATACTCTTTGAGGATGTGTAGGGCACCCAAGACAAGAGTAGGAAAGAGGACCGATATTCATTGAGGGTTGGGAACCCAAGATAAGAATACTCCTAGAAGGTCATACTCAATGAGCACCCAGGTGGGTATCTACCTTGAGAGACAATGACTAAGGTGTTTATAAGTCATTGGTCTCGCCAACATTGTGTTGTGATCTATTGAGAGATAGAGTTGTCAGTCAAGGCCTTGCTGAGGAAACAATGTTGGTTACTATGACGCTATATCAGATGGATTGCCAATCAAGTTTCTCTTCTGTGAATTCTTCAAGATTGAAACATAAGGAAACACCTTGTAATGTTGTGTGAATACCTCCCTAGTTAAGAGGGAGAGTTGAAGAACATGTAACTAGGTTCGACCTTCATAAATGTACTTTTGATATTTGTATTTATTCAATAAAAGAAACATTATTTTTATAATATATGTCAATGAGTTTCTTGCTCATTGAAATAGGTCTAACACATGTTAAAGTGTTATAGGTGAGTCAAATAGTCAAAAGAAAATGAAGGGCATGTTACACCATATATGTTTATGTATTAGAGTCAAGAGAATACCTCCAAGCAAGGTCAACAAGTCTCCTCCATGCTACGACATCACCAAAGAACCCATCCAAAGCAAAGAAGACGAGTCGGCCTACAATCTTCAAGTCATCCTAGAGGAGGACAATCCTCTATAGATAGAGGTTGTCCACTCCTCTAAAGACAACGCACTCATTCCTCTGAAATCAGCAGGCAAGGAAGATGAATTAAAGGTGAAGAGAAAGTGAAGGAAAGGAGCCTCTAGTGCAACAAAGAAGGAGATACCTAAACCGAAGTTGAAGGCACTGTTTTTAGGGTGAAAAACAGTCACATGTATGAGAAATAGAGGACAGTCTGCGATCACTACAGTAGCAAGATAAAAGTCATATATATGCCATGGTTTGGGATAGTCACCTAAGCCTATAAGGCCTCCTACTCAAGCGAAGAAGAGAGTCTCTCAAGCGAAGGAGAAAGGAACCAAAGTATAGGGGAAACTTCCCACACGTACGAGAAATTAGGGCTGCAATGCTACCATATCAAGTCTGCAACTACATCTCAAGAAAGGGCTCGATTGGAGGAAGGATAAAGTACTCTTCATATGTAAAGGAATCTACCAAGGAATAAAGAGGAATATCTCTTATAGAAGATACCTAACAAGGACTACTATCAGTTGTCGAAAGAAGGACAAAGTGTTAGGGAGCAAAGTGTCGAAAGAAGGAAGACTAACTATCGGGGAACAAAGTGCAAAAAGGAGGAAGGACTTGACTTGTGCTTGGAGGATATTCTTGTCAAGGGTCTATGGTTTGGCATTGATCAATAAGAAACTTCAATAAGAAAAAACTTACCGAAGGGTTTTCCTCTCAAGAGGAGAGGTTTTGGCCCTGGCAAAGAGCCAACATCTTGTGTTCTTGTTCTTATGTTTTTGGTAGAAGTTTGATGAAGTACACACACATGCATTAATAAGAAGAAGAAGAAGAAGATTAAGCTAACAAGAAAAAGTAAAAAGACTCCACAAATTGTTATCAAGTCAAGAAAAATCAAACTACACCTAATTGCCCTTGATTCTTCAACATGTTGATGATATCAACCTCCTCCCCTCTGAATAGGAAGTGAAGGTCTGATGTTTTCTTCACCCCATTGAAGATCATAACCTTGGTTTTACCCAGGTTGACCGTCAACTGTCAAAGATCGTGAAACAAAGCTAAGGCATCCAGCTGCATTTGTAATCCTTCTAGAGATGAGGAGAGGAGGACCACGTCATCAGCGATGAGTAGAATAGATATCAGGACCTAGTGAAGAATGTAGCCATCAGTGTCTTGGATATGCTCGTGCAGAGAAGCCTCCAACTCATCAATGGACACCCCTGTTTGACCCCAATAGTGCTTCACATGAAATCAGACATCCCATGAGCCATGCAAAGACGACCAAGGGCAGACTCATATAGACGCATAATAGTTGTCAATAGGGTTGTCGAGATGCCAATATCTCTGAGTCTCTGGAGTAAGGCTCCCCTTGGAACAGAGTCAAAAGCTTTCCGAAAATCTATGAAACAACAGTAGACTTTCGAAGAGTGATGTCGTACCTCCCTAATCACGGTGCAAAGGGTGAAGATGTGGTCAATGGTCTAATGAGCTGGTCGAAAACCTACCTATCCCTAGCTCTCAGTTGTCTCTGCTCCAGGTCACTGGAGAGCCTCCTATGTAGAACAGGAGCATACAACTTCGAGAACGTGTGGCCCACCATGATCGTTCTGTAGTTATTGGGATTTGAGTTGGAGCCTGATTTGTGGATCAGATGGATGATGTTGTGTGACCATGTCGATGGAAAACTTCACAGACTACATGGTTGAAGAGATCAGCCAAGTAACTAACCAAAGCATGGAAACTGTGTTTAAAGAACTCTGCTTGGTAGCCTTCCTCTTCGGTTGCTTTCTTCTTGTTCATCACCCAAATGGCCTCTCTAATATCTTTGTCTGAGAATAGGTAACAGGAAGGGGGTGGGGAGGTAACATGAATTTGGCCTTGCCCCAGAATATCATAAAGGTTGGAAGTGTGAGAGAACATGGATGTAGGGTCGAGGTTAGATGGAAGAGGGGAGCGTCGGGGAAGGATGGTATGCCATAATTGTTTAGGGGAGTGGGCAAGGAGAGCAGAAAGTTCCTGTCTTCTATGAGAGACAAAGAGTTGTTTCTTGCGACGAAGGAGATGATGATAAGAAGCTTTGAGGTCAGGGTAGAAGGGTTGAGAGTGGGTGAAAGCATATCGAAGTTCTCGATGTAGAGTCTTGCATTCGTCATCGTACCATTTGTTCATGGGGCAAGATCCAACTTTTCGGGAGGTGGAAGTGGAACAAGTGGAGTGAGGGAAGGATTTGAGTGCTGCTTCCCAAATGGCAGATGAAAGACGGTGTATTTAGTGGAAGCAGAATCAAGCAAGGAGAACTAGGTCTCTAATGGGAGCATCTTGTGTAGGGTAGAGGAGAAGATGTCAGGGTCGCCTTCAACAAATCGAAAGGTGGTTCGAGGTGGGCCCCAAGGGGAAGGATTGGGTGGAAGGGGAGGGTCAAACCAGAGAGAGAATGAAAGAAGTGCATGATCAACAAGGTGGGTGGGGGACACCGAGAGATGGCGAATACAAGGGAGCAAGTTCTAGCTAGCAAGAACATAATCAACTACACTCGCACTCCCGCCATGTGGCCAACACGTGAAAAAGCAAGAGTTTGGGAAACAAGAAAGACCATTTAGAATTAGCAACTCATGTGATTCCCCCAACTGTAATAGATGCTTACCATAAACTGTCGTGGGCCCCAAAGCATCATCTGACATCCAGTGAAGCCCAACTGAATCAAGATCTATCCCCTAGGTACAAAACACATCCTATGACCGATCCTGGAGAGGAATCTAGAGATCTCTAGTACGAGTATTGAAGTCAGCTTGGAGGATGACTTCCCCAACAGCAGAGTATTGGGTGATGTCGATGTACAAGTCTATAAAGGGATCTCCATTTGAGCCATTATGGATGGCAAATGGTGAAGACGTTGGAGGAAAGTAACAGACTGCAATGTAGATGCCCTCGGACGAGAGACTCTGACGCTAATCTAAATCCACATAAACCTGGCAAACTCATCTTTGGCTACCAAAGATACCCTGTTTCGAAGTGAGTCGCTAGCCAAACAAGCAACTCCACCTGATCCTCTAACCCCTCTTCAGCTCCTCATCTCCTGCCTGCAAACTGACAACCAATGGTAACCTACGATATCTGGGAGAGGTCAAACAAGGCTTGCATGAGTCTTGGTCACGAAGAGGATGTCCGCTGATTCGAGAGTGTGATACAAAAGTCTCGGCGATGACCAGAAAGATCCATTGCCATTCCAACAGCGAATAGAGATGCTTGTACCTTGTCATCTCCCCAAGCGGGCCCATCATTTGGAACCTCCAGTTCAGGGTTCCCACCCAGGTGGGAAGGAGTCCTGAATGACTGCGCGAAGATTCCTGATAATTGCCCATTTCTCTACATGTCGTGCTGCCATAACTTGTTCTTTGGATTGTTTAAATTATGCAACATGTGCTCGAGTGAGGTCCTCATCCATGAAAATCCTGTTGGGGAGAGAAAACAACTTCCACTTAGCCCTGAGGGCGCGGAGTCGATTAGATGCAGTCTGAAACCTAAGGAAAAGAGTGGAGTCATAGCCTAACCAAGCTTTGTCCAGAGCTATATCAGGGAGGCTAAGGGTATCCTAAAGGAACCTAGCCCCGACTTCCATAGGATCCGGAGAGGAGTGAGGTAAGGTGAGACCTATCACCTTGAGATTCAATTCTCTCGCTCGTCTAGTGCGTTCTTCCACAAGTTTTGCTTGCACCACCTCCTCAACTGCTGCAAGACAGGTAGGAATTTAATCTTTTGCCCAAACCACCTGTGCCCAAGAATTGATGTGTGTCTCAGTTTCTTATTTGAAGGTGGCCTGTTGGGATTAGATTTTTCTTGCTTTCTTTTAAGGTCGAGAATTTCTGCATGGAACGTATCATTTGGAGGATGGAGATTTTCCTACTCTTTGATTTCATGTAATATCTTCTTAAGGGATAAATTATCCCCTTCCACCTCTAAAACTTTGGTGGAGAGGGTGTGTATTTCAGAACAGAGCTTGTTGTTTTCAATTTCTAGAAATTCCATTTTCTGCAAAATCTGTTTTACTTGGGCTATCCAAAATGAAAAATTCGATTCCATGGTTTTTTCATGGGCCGCACTTTCAAGTTGTACCCCTTGACCTTCAGCGATTGTCACTGCGGGTTCAGGCGAAGCTGGAGACTCTGACAAGATTTCAAGAAATTAGTTAACGTCCATGTCTAGGTCCATCAGAAGTCCTGTAAAAATACTGCACAAACAGGGACTGTAACTTACGTTGTTATAGAGTCGATTTGTCAAACACTTAATGTGCATCCTCTCTTCCATTCCTGGTTTGCGCCTCTGTTGTTGTTGTCTGTAGCCGGTGCCTAGAACCCGATCCCCACTGCTCCCCCGCTGGGCGCTGTAGAATCCTGTGTACACTTCTATAATAACATACTTATTGAACTCAGAAATCACAGACGCTCTCTGTTGTTGCCCCTATAGTCTTTCAATGCACCTGCAAGTTCACAATGAGAACTCGAAATGAACCCGAGCATATATCTCGGTGTTGTCACCAAAATTACAAATGTGTAGACTTGGTGTTCTCAATTGGGTTTGTCTCTCTGCGCGTAAATCAGCTGACAAGGATTCGAAATGGAGGTTTTCGACCTGCGTGGAAGTGATTTGGGCCTCCATTATGGTGCGTGGAACACTGCGGGCTACAGTTAGTGTGCAGAGAGAAAAGTCGTTGTGGAGCCGCGGGTAGAGAACAACACTAGACAAACTGCTTCTCAAAACTCAGAGCAAACAAGAAAAGAAATGGTCTACAACAAGCCGCTTAGAAATGGTACAATAAAATGTGGAAACTCGATATCCAAACGGTGGCAATCGAGCGTCACAAGAAAAATGGTCGGCACTCACCAATCACAGATTGCACACAGAGTCTTACAATAAAATGTGGAAACTCGGTATCCAGACGATGGCAGCCAAGCGTCACGAGAAATGTTCCCGCTGAGCATCAAAAATTGTAAACTCTGAAATTCGGGGCTGCAAAAAACTCTGCAGTGACTAGGCAATTTCATTGTTTGTTGATGGCTTACAAATCTCAATGTCTGCAACAAACACGTAAAATCTGCTTCTGCATTCCAATGTCGTCAGTTGTCAAATCTCCCTAAGCCATAAATTGGTAATCGAATGTAGGTATAATATTCTTAAGCACGAATCTATTGCATCAATGTAAGTCTATGTAACCAAAACTTCTAACATCGGGTTCAATTCCATACAGAAAGCATCTCTGGTACAAAAATGGTAAGGGAACTCTTGGGAAACTTAATTGCCCGTGAAACCCAAGGTTACAAGTTTAGAGTAAAGATAATGACAAGTTGCATAAGTTAGTTAACTCATCAATCACTAGTTTGAGTTCCAAAAACAGAACTTGCCAAAATTAGCTAATTCGATCTGTGTATTAAGGAGATCAAAAGGCACAATTGTGATCATTGTTTTATGAGCACGAGTTGGTGACACAAAGCAATAGAGAGCACAAGTTTGTGTGTGAGAGGAAGAGTGTGCAAGAGCAGCGTGTGCACAAATTGGTAGAGGCTATTTTCCCTTGGGAATTGCACAAGGAATTAGGAGGTAATTCCTAGCTGGTAGAAGCAGCCTATGTGCATAGAATGAGGAGGAATGCACTAGGAAATAGGGCTCCAGGAGTGCGCACAGAATAAGGGAAATAGATCAGGTGTTTTGCAAGGATTGTTTCAGCTTAGTACAAGCAAAGAAAACACAATATCAATCAAGAAGCCCTACACATTTGATTATTTCCCTAAGTAACAATGCCCATGACCCACCTTTGTGCAGTAATTTGACTGCTAAAGTCTACAGACATGTACATACTTTACCGCCCTCTAGATTTATACATACAACAAACATGGAAGGAGCCTTTCTTCACATTTTGCTTTTGGAAGCGCTAGAACATTCTTCAAGCTGGTTGAACGATATGATAAATTTTATTTCTACACATTCAGGCTAGTGGGATTTTGAACCTTCTATTAGATTTATTCTGGAAGTTTTGAACCTTCTATCAGATTTATTCTGAAAGTATAATATTTATCAGGGACAACCAGCCTATGTGACCATCCAAAACAATTTTAATACATTTTGTAGTCATTGTAATTTTGTTATCATAACAAAGTCTATTTTTTGATTGTAATTCTGGGACGGTGACTGAGCAGTTTGCTTGTGGGTTGTGTCACAAGGTCATAAAATGGGAGTGTCTCTGAAAGGTGGGTACCATATGCAAAATCCAGAGGCTGCCCAGGACACAGACCTGAAAAGTTAGGTTCACTCTTATAAGTACAGAATAAACGATTCAGACAGCGCCAAGACATAGTGTTAATTTTGGGTAACAACAGTATGTTCTATGGTTAAGAGTAATTTACTTCAATTTCTTTATTAGCCCAATATCAATATCCAATTTTAGCAATCACATCAGCATGATAGTGAAATGCAGATAGAACATAAATATAAACAGTAGAAGACAAGCCAAGACAAGAGGACACAAGGTGTGGCACCATGCTCTTTCTCGTCGTCGCCATTGGTCCTGCATTAATGCCACTCGCACCAAGTCATCTGGAGTTTCTGTCGGCTCCTTGATGGGCTTCGGGGCCCCTTGTCGCCCGGGGTATGCTTGTCATCGTTGCGGCTTCATGGGTGCAGGTTTGGCTTCTCGGCAGATTATTTCTATGTGCCTTGTAGCTATTCACTGGCGTCATGGTTGTCGTGGGCAGGTTTTTCGGCCCTGTTCCTTTTTCTGCTTGGTGGCTTCTCCCTTCGCTGGTGCGGGCAATGGTGTTCGACGTTATTTGCTTCAGGGCTGATGCCTGTTCATGTTGGGGCCTGATGGCCGTTTTTGTTTTTTCCTCTGGCTCTTCTTATGGTTTCAGCCTGGAATGTATGCAGATTATTTGCAGGCTTTGTGCCTTTCTTCTTTTTGTTTTTCGGGTGGGGATTGCAGACACTATTTGTATGTTTGGGCTGCCTGTTGTTGGGCTTCATATGGTACTCCCTTCAGGGTTATTCGGCAGGCCTGCATGCCCTGTTTCTTGTTATTTGTATTGGTCATGTAACTGCTCAGGATTGTGCACACACACATGGTGTGTGTCTACAAAACGTAATGTTTATTTCTTAATAAAAAATATGCTTTTTTTCTCTGGAAAAGAAAAATGTGTTTTCTCGAAGATATATATATCATAGTTTTAAAAACCGGTGGAGAAAACCGGTTACCGGCCTAACCGGCCGGTTGGAAGCCTGGCCGGTCGGAACCGGCCCTCCTAACCCGGTTCAGACCCTCATTTGCCCAGAAATAGGCCCTAACCGGTAAAAACCGGCCGGTTTAGGGCGGAACCGGCCGGTTTATAGCAAACCGGCCGGTTCCGTCCTAAACCGGCCGGTTTATGGACAGGCCGCCGGTAAACACAAAAAAGCGCAGCAGTTTAGGTTCTGAGGGCGGTTTAGGGGTTTTGGGGGTGAGGGAAAGGTGTTTTCCCTCCAAAAACACCCTCACACTTGCTATAAGACACCCCTCTCACTCTCATTTGTCTCACACAACTGATTTGGAGTGTTTGTGAGTGTTTGTGAGCTTGGAGAGTGTGGAGTTTTTGCTGAAGTAGTCATCTTGGAGTTGGAGTTGGAGCTATTTTGGAGATAGTGTGTAGCTGTCAGTGGAGTTGCCATCATCAAGAGGAGGCTAAGGGAGCTACTTTGCATTTCCAGGTAAGGATTTGCACTTGATAATTCCTCATTTGAGTCTGTTGTCCATGAATTATTTTTTTTGTGCTATAAACTTCTCACTTCAATGATCTATCATCTATGCTAAGCCTATGAACTCTCTAGCTCTATGCTATCAAATTTTGTAGCTTGCATGTGCATTTTTTTCCTACATTTATCATTGGTTTTCCATGTTCCTTAGCTGCAATTTTTTTTTTAAATGGCAGATTTATTTGCAAATTGTTATTATTTCAAGCAAACATGGCTCCAAAAGGAAAGGACAGTGCATGGGCTCATTGTGATGTAATTGAGGGAAAAATGATATGCAAATTATGCCATAAATCTATTGGAGGTGGGGGTATTCTTAGGTTGAAACAACACTTGGCTGGGGTAAGAGGCCAAGTAAAGCCATGTGATGCACCAAAAGAACTGTTAGGTCCTATTAGGGCAGAATACATTGCCAAGCTTGAAAAATTTTATGAGGATAAGGCTAGGGAGAAGGCCATCCAAGATGAAATTGCAAGGAAGAGGGAATTAATGGAAACCATGAATCTTATGAAACAGAGTGGGTATGATGATTATGAGATTCAAGACTCCACTTCTATCCCTTCCACCAATGACCCCTTTCACTATGTTCATCCTTCTGTTGGAGTTGGCCAACCATCAAAAGGACCAAAGAGACCAAACATCCAAAGTTATTTCTCATCTTCTGCCACCATTGCCTCTTCTAAATCTAATCCCACTTCCTCCCAGCCAAGTTCTCAACCCACTTTGGATCAGCATTGGAAAAAACAATGCAAAGAAACTTCTCACCAATACATTGCTAGATGGTGGTATGATTCAGATATCCCATTTAATGCTGCTCGCTCACCTTATTACCAAGCTATGTGGGACTCTGTTATCGCTGCAGGAAAGGGCTTCAAAGGCCCTAGTATGCATGACTTGAGGGGAGCTCTTTTGCAAAAAGAGATATCTTCCATTGATGAGTATTTGTTTGAGTTTAGAGAGTCATGGGTCAAAACAGGTTGTTCCATTATGTCAGATGGATGGACCGATGGAAAGAACCGCACTATCATTAATTTCCTTGTTTCTTGCCCTCAAGGAACCATGTTTTTGAAATCAGTTGATGCATCTGATAGGGTAAAGGATGCAAGCCTTCTATTTGAGCTTTTGGATAACATTATTCAGGAAGTTGGGGAGCAGCATGTTGTGCAGGTCATCATTGATAATGCCTCAAACTATGTTCTTGCTGGAAAGATGCTTGAGGCCAAATATAAGACCATATTTTGGACTCCATGTGCTGCACATTGCATAGACCTCATGCTTGAGGATATAGGCAAGGTGGAGTGGGTAAAAAACACTGTAGAGCATGCCAAGTGCATTACAAAATACATTTACAACCACTCATGGGTATTGAGCCTAATGAGGAAACACACTGGAGGCAAAGAGCTTGTTAGGCCTGCAATTACGAGATTTGCAACTCACTTCCTCACGTTGCAATGTCTCAATGGTCAACATAGAAACTTGCAGAAAATGTTTTCCTCTGATGAATGGTCTGAATCTCGGTGGGCTCGTAGACCAGATGGAAAAGACACCAAAAAGAAAGTGTTAGACACTTATTTTTGGAAAAGGTCTGTAGAGCTTGTGAAAATTACCGAGCCCCTTGTTAAGGTGCTAAGGTTGGTGGATGGGGAAAGATTGGCCATGGGCTACATTTATGAAGCTATGGATCAGGCAAAGGAGCAGATACGGGCAGCTTACAATGACAGGTTAGCTAAATATGGCCGTATATGGGAGATCATTGATAACAGATGGAACAATCAACTCCATCGTCCTATACATGCAGCCGGGTATTTTTTGAACCCAAGGTATCACTATAAAAATCGGCTAGGAGATCAGCATGATGGGGAGGTCAGAGCTGGATTGATTGATTGCTTGGAGCGCATGGTCCCTAACCATGTAGACCAGTTGGATATACATAGACAGCTTACTATTTTCAATCAAGCAAGTGGTACTTTTGGCAAAAACTTGGCAAAGATGGCAAGAGATGTGGACCAACCAGGTAAGCAATTCCAATTTCCATTTTGTTTTTCATTTCAAGTTAAAATTGTTTACATTCTTTACAATTCAAATTATAAACTAAGTTACTAATTATTGTCTTTTTCTTTGCAGCACATTGGTGGGAGTCATTTGGTGGCCAGTGTCCTCAATTGCAAAGGTTTGCAATTAGAGTCCTCAGTCAAACTTGCAGTGCTTCAGGTTGTGAGCGCAATTGGTCTGTTTTTGAGCGCATACACACGAAGAAGAGAAACCGTTTGGAACAAAAACGGTTAAATGATCTTGTTTTTGTGCAATACAACCTTCGACTGAGGAGGAACCAAATGATGAGCAAATCACCTGATCTAGATCCCATTGTGTTGGACGATATTGATCCAACATCAGAATGGGTGGAGGAGACTGAAGATCCTGTGTTTGAGGCTGATTTTGATATCGACATGGCTTTAGCGGAGGATGAGGCAGATTATGTGGCGGCATCAGAACCAGGATCAGTAGCGGCATCAAGGAAAGGCAAGGAACCAATGGAAGGCACTAGTCGTGCAGGTTGACAAACTCGTGCTTCCACTAGGTCCACTTCTATTGTCATTGGTGGCATTGATACTGATGTTGCAGATGAGGCAGAGGCATCCTCAGACTCTGAACCAGATGATGTCTATGTAGCTCCTGATGATGATCCTGTGTCTAGTAGTGGTGATGGACTTGATGATTGATCATGTGTACACTGTAGACTTGTAGTAGGCCAATGGCCTCATAGCTTGCAGCATTGTTTTTGGACTTTATAGGCCATTTAGAGCCTCATTTCTTATGTATTTTGCTATTTTGTCGATGATATGTATTGCACTCGGTGCCATTTTGATATATTCCCCTTTGCATGGTATATAAATGAGCAAACTTTGCATATTTTGTCTCTATTGGCTTGGAATCATGGTTTTACATCTTAAAAATAGTTTTGTTTCATTAAAAATTAATTATTTAATGTATTTTTTAAAAACCGGTTCGTTTAGACCAAACCAGTCCCGGTTAGACCGGTTCCGGTCGGTAAACCGGTTAGCTAGGTGGACCGGTTCCGTCACCGGTTCCGGTTTTAAAAACACTGATATATATTACAAATACTAAGGAAGAGTCTGGATCATCTCAACCTTTTGATCTCCTAAGCGGGGATCAAATACCGGAATCTGTGTTGGGTTTTATAGAGGTCGATGTTTTGATCCCTACGCTGTAAGCATCTCAATATTTTGATCTCCTAAGCAGGTATCAATCCCAGATTAGGGATCCAAACGTCAACTGATATAAAATCCAACACAGATTCCAGTGATTTTTAAACTATTTGCTGCGTGGACATGAATAGCATCCTATAGCATTGTAATTCCTCATTAGATTGTAGAATGACTAGTATGCCAATAAAGGAAGACTACCAATCAAACAACAACAAAATAAAAATGACATTTTAAATCAATCTTTCTGTTTGAAAGCTCGTATTTTGGACCTAGACTAAGAAAGATAGATTCAGACCTGGAAACTCGCTTGTTTAGTTCAAGTTCTAGAACATTAAGTACAGTGGAGTATTAAAATCATGAACTTGGTACAATTACATAGCCAATAAATATGATTTACAATGTTATAGCATGAGGCCAATGTTAATTTTTGACCCTTTTACAGTCCAAAATGCAGTTTTTCAGATTTGGTTTACAATTACAATAGGCAGTCTTGGTAACACTGCACATACTCAACTGAATTGTGCACATCTTTTTGACTGAAGATTGCACGAGGCCTCAGGTGGGAATGCATCAAATGATGCCTCCATCCAAACGATTGCCTTTTTAATTCAGAACGTGGTGACTGTTATATAATCCATCAAAAAAATTAGAGCCCGGATATGAAATAGTAGGAATAACTTACAATACACTACCTTCTCAAAAGAAGTTCTTTGTATAAGGGTAACAAAGTTACGTGTGAGAAATTAGAGGATACACTTGACATATGAAGCACGTCACTGAATGCCGCACTAAGCAGTGATATTCATGACATCTCAATTAAATGATCCTGCCATCCAGAGTACAAATTGCCTGCATAAAAAACCAACCGTGTTACCAATCTTTGGCTATCTTTACTCAAAACAAAATCCAGATATTCCAAATCAAACTGTCAGGTAAGTACTTTCAGTGGATAAGGCATAAAATTAGTTTCTATTAAGGGCTGATGCATTTCCAGAAATACCAATTTACCATTCGGCATCAATAACTGATGAATTTCTACATTATAAAAGTCTAGAGTCTCAAGCTTCATCACTATTTTCCAGCTAAAAATACAATTTGCATACAAGTTCAGCTACAAGTCATAATCTGCAAGATTGCATAGATATAAAATAATAAAATTGTTGAGGCACTGCACACTAAAACAAACAACCATGATAAAATATAATCACATACAAAATTCTTAGCAAAGAGATGATATCACAAAAATTGTTTCAAATAAAAGCCAAGAACCAAAAAGATGGTAGAAACAAAAGCAAATGAGGAAACAAAGAGTATTTTCTGCATTCTATTCATAAAATGAAAAAGACGTTTTTCCAAGTTCATTCTTTAGTCTATTTAGGTACAGAAATCTTGGCTTTTCTGGCCATCTCGTAATTGATGACCTTCAATTTTCTCAGAACCATCTCGTAATTGAAGGTACAGTGTTTAAATATGTTACCAGATCCACCTCTAGAAGATCCAGGATATCTGGCTCCTGATGGCTACTTTTCCAGTTAAAAAGTGACAGAGGATCTAATCGGGTTCTACTTCCACCTCTGGCCAAATATATCAAATTGGTGAATCGTCCTCAAAAAACATTTTTAAAAACACAATAATAAACAATAAAAGCGTGTGACCCAAAAACCCAACTTCTCCCTATAAAATTTCCTCTCCACCCCATCCTAAAACACACAAATCTGAGATTTTCATAACAAGATGCATTTCTGAGTTTGTGGGAATGAATTGGAAGAAAATCTTTTAAGAGATCTGAATTTTCTATGTTTCTGGTTCAAATTTAGTTTGACAATACACACACACACACACACCAAGGACTTAGCACATCCAATTGTCACCCGTGTTACTGGGCACTTGGCTAGTTCTGTGCGAGTAGGTATTTACACACACACACCCAAGGGTTAGCTCATCTAATTGTCACCAATCTCTCCAGGCACTAGTTCTATGCCAGTGGGTGCTCACTTCATAACTTCATGTGTGTGTGTCTGAGAACACCCAGTGAGTTAGCTCAACCAATTGTCACCCATGTCATTGGGCATTTGGCTAGTTCCATGCCAAGAGCTGCCCAATTTGAATCCCTAGGCATGAGGTGCACCAGTGACCACCGATGGGTTTGCTAGTGATGCCATCCACAAATGTGAGGAACCATCTATTGGGTTTCCTTTGGTTTTACTTGGAAATGTGTGTTGTGTGTGGTGCATACGTTTTCGGAACATAGGGTCATCCAGAAAGCAAGTAGGGGTGTTTTGAAACCACTGGAAGTTTCAACTAAATGTACAAGAAACAAGCAGGTTAGGAGTGGCAATAATATATATTAAAAGGTATAAAACTATATTAGAAAAAATAAAGAAAAACAGGTAAGCCATTAGAGATCTCTGCAATGCTCTTTAAAACGCGATGATAAATCCCTACAAATATTAATAAGGATACACCCTATGAATCTTTGTATTTGCATGGTTCACAATGATTGAGTTGTAGTTTGGTCATTGAGTTGTAGATTTAATGTCTGGTTATTTTCCTAGAAGCGTATGAAGTCTTCCATTTTAAAGATTGCCACAAAGTCATATGACAATGTTACATGGGGGTTCGAGTGCACCTCACCCAAAAGCTCGCATAAAGTTCCTAAAGCTCTTGAAGCCACTCCCCATGCTTTCAGAATGTTTCCTACAAGTTCCAAAGCTCCCAAAGCTCCCAAAGCTAAGGAAATGGCAAGAACAATTTCTTCACTCCCAATTGTATAATGTTCCCTATTGATTAATTGCCCACGGGAGGACAAAATAGCCTATCCAACCCCATAGGTTATAGGCATGGATAAAGGGAAAAACCCACTATCCAACATTTTGGGGCAAGATTTGATCAAGTTTGGGGTGGCTGGGGCAAAAGGCCCAAATTGGGGGTTGCACTTGTAAACCCTCACATTAATTTATGGATAAGAACCCCCACAAGAAAATCTATAAATAAGAGAGAATTAGAATCATTTTCTCATGATTGAATTGGATTGGATTATCTCTTAATTTTTTAGCCTGAGGCTCCAAGGGTTTTAAGACCCCTTTTTTCTTTTCATTAGTTTTGGTGGAGGTGATCCCACCCTAGCTAATGCCCTTCTCTTCAACTGATTTTGGTGGTGAAAGATTCCAACCTAGTCAATCAACCCTTATCATCATTTCTCTAGTACAATTTCCTGAAATACATCTCTGGATTTTGGCAATAAGGATTAAAGCATCACGTTGAACAGTGGGTGTCCAAGGCATTATGTCCAGAGCAGTGAGGGACATCATACTGCTGAAAAACGTAACTAGGTTTGGTCTTCACAAAATGTATTTGTCAAAAAGAAATTTTATTATTGTTACAATGACTTATTAAAGCAGGAGTTTCATGTTACGGTCATCATTTTATTAGTCAAAGTCCCCATTGTGGACTCCTAGGATTAATAAAGAGTCATTAAAGTCATTGTATATTTTATGAGACCCTTCTTGGGCTTTTGAACGATGTTAAAAAAAAAAAAATAAGTCAAAAATGAATTATGTAACCTCCACACCAAGTCGGCCTCAAGGAAGGCAATTTGTCCTCATTGGAAGGCTATATATACAAGTCAGATCGACTTCATTTGGAGTATCTCACTCTCTCAAGCATAGTTCGATATCTGACGCTGGAAGCTAGAAGTTGGGAAAAAGTACGAAGTTGAAGGAAGGGGCTAAAAGGAGTTCGAGTTTGGTCAAGGAGGAAGGGAAGAAGTAAATTGAAGTGGGCTGGTTTAGGAGATCAAAGTCTCCTTGTCAAGGTTGAAGTTGTTGCTGATGTCGGAAGCTGCCAAGTTGAAGTTCCTAGGGTCGAAGTGTTGTCGCTGCTAGGTTGAAGGTTGGATCGAAGGAGAGGCTTGCTTGGCGTGGAGGAGGTCTTTGTCTAGCTTGAAGAGTCTCAAGGAAAACTATTGAAGGAAGAGATTTTGAGTGGGTTTTCCCCTAGATTGGGGTTTTGCCTTGGCAAAGTGCCTACATCTTGTGTCTTGTGCTTTTGTGATCTTCATGCACGCATAATTTGGTAATTGCTTGACGAAACATAATATAACAAATAAGTAAAAGAAGCCAACATAATTCACAAGTAATTATCAAGTAAGAGAAATCTAACCCTAATTCTACTAGCATTGATTTCTCAACATGGTATCAGAGCTAAGGTCGAAGAAGATTGGAGATCACTTCGTTGGCTTGAAGGAAATGATTACTCCCTTTATGATAAGAATTGGGTTCACTTCTACGAGAAGATGGATCAAGAAGATTGTCTACTACTTATTCAACAAGGTCAAAAGTCAAGGGTTCTTAGTTGCTCTTACAAGATCACTTAATGATGATAATGCATGGATCATTGATAGTGGAGCATAAAGCCAAATGACAAGGGAAAGTAAACAACTACAAACTCTATAAAAGGAACCATCTTCCCATGTAGTGGAACTAGGAGACAACAAAAGCTACGTTGTTAGAGGCCTGGGATCAACATCTTTGAAGCTAGAGAATGGAGCAAAACTACATCTCAACAGCATACTACATGTTCTAGGTTTGAAAAAGAATTTGCTTTCAATTTCTTGCTTAGAAGATAAAGGGGATAGAGTTGTTTTTGTTGATGGAAAGGTCTTGGTTTGGGGAAAGGATTCAAGTATTGATAAAGCTAGGGTTATTGGAGTTCGTGAAGGAAGTTTGTATAGAGTCATTACACCACCTCCTCAAGCCCTAGTTCATATGGAAATATCTCCTATTGAGCTATGGCATAGAAGACATGGCCATATTCACTACAAGGTCATTCCTACTCTTAAACACCTAGTTCATGGCATCCCCGATATCAAAGAAAATCGTGAAGGAGTTTGCAAGGGATGCTCTTTGGGAAAACATACAAGAAAACCATTTTCAAATGGTGAAACAAGGTCTAAAGAAATATTAGACCTCATACATTCTAATTTGTGTGGGTCCATGTCTAGCAAATCACTTGGAGGTCATCTTTACTATGTAACATTTAGTGATGATCACTTTAGAAAGACATGGCTCTACCTTCTCAAGAAAAAGGATGAAGTATTTTAGAAATTCAAGGAATTTAGATGAGAAGTGGAAACCCTAACCAAAAGAAAGATAAAAACTTTGAGATCCGACAATGGTGGGGAATACACTTCTAAAGAATTGATTGCATATTGTAAAGAAGCAGGAATTAAGAGGGAGCTTATTGTTCCCTACTATCCCGAACAAAATGGAGTGGCCGAAAGAAAGAATAGGACAATTGAAGAAGGTGTACGAACAATGCTACTTGATCAAGACTTGCCAAAGTTTCTATGGGGAGAAGCAGCAATGACAGTCGTATATATTCAAAATAGAAGCCCTCGGGAAGATGGATCAAGAAGAATGTCTACTACTTATTCAACAAGGTCAAAAGTCGAGGGTTCTTAGTTGCACTTACAAGATCACTTAATGATGATAATGCATGGATCATTGACAGTGGAGCATCAAGCCTTATGACAGGGGAAAGTAAACAACTACAAACTCTATAAAAGGAACCATCTTCCCATGTAGTGGAATTGGGAGACAACAAAAGCTATGTTGTTAGAGGCCTGGGATCAACATCTTTGAAGCTAGAGAATGGAGCAAAACTACCTCTCAACAACATATTATATGTTCCAGGTTTGAAAAAGAATTTGCTTTCAATTTCTTGCTTAGAAGATAAAGGGGGAAAGGATTCAAGTATTGATAAAGCTAGGGTTATTGGAGTTCATGAAGGAAGTTTGTATAGAGTCATTACACCACCTCCTCAAGCCCTAGTTCATATGGAAATATCTCCTATTGAGCTATGGCATAGAAGATATGGCCATATTCACTACAAGGTCATTCTTACTCTTAAACATCTAGTTCATGGCATCCCCGATATCAAAGAAGATCATGAAGGAGTTTGCAAGGGATGCTCTTTGGAAAAACATACAAGAAAACCATTTTCAAATAGTGAAACAAGGTCTAAAGAAATATTAGACCTCATACATTCTGATGTGTGTGAGTCCATGTCTGGCAAATCACTTGGAGGTCATCTTTACCATGTAACATTTAGTGACGATCACTCTAGAAAGACATGGCTCTACCTTCTCAAGAAAAAGGATGAAGTATTTGAGAAATTCAAGGAATTTAGATGCGAAGTGGAAACCCTAACCAAAAGAGAGGCAAAAACTTTGAGATCTGACAATGGTGGGTAATACACTTCTAAAGAATTGATTGCATATTGTAAACAAGCAATAATTAAGAGGGAGCTTATTGTTCCCTACTATCCCGAACAAAATGGAGTGGCCAAAAGAAAGAATAGGGCAATTGAAGAAGAGGGCCAGGCTTTCTAATTTTTTTGATGGATTATATAACTACATGGGAAGAGGGTCAGGCTTTCTAGTGAGTTTCAGAACCAGCACAGCCAGCATCCCAGCAGTTCGAATTATTGAGCTTGGGAACAACGCAGAGGGCCAGTCCAGCAATTTCGTGGAGCTAAGGCGCAAGTACCATAGGCCAGAAGCCCATCCGGGAAGTCAAGGGATTGATAGTAGAGGTCATCCCAGCACTTTGGATCCATTTCTAGGAGGATTTATAGGCAGATTCCAACAGGTTGAGTTTTGCAGTTGCAGCTAGAGCTGGGCTCCAAGGGGTTCGAATTTTAGAAGTCTAAACCAGCCAAATTCATTTCTAGGTTTTTTTGGGTTTTGGGCAAGGATCACACTCCTAATTTTCTAGAATTTTCTGGGCAGATCTAAGGGGTTAAACAGGGGTCCCAACTGAGCCAACAGCTAGGGAAACTACGTGTAATTTGGGCCAAAATTTCGAGATGAACATTTGGCCAATTTCTTTGTGGGTTTTTTTGGGTTTAAGCCAAGGAGCAAGGGGCTGAAATCTCATAATTGTCCGAGCATGGGAAGCAATGATTCCAACCCTTTGAAGTCAACAGACAGAACAGTTTTCTAGGGCAGCGCAGTTCAATTTGATGCAGTAGTTGTAGCAGCCTTCAGCTCAACATTTTCTCACCTGGGATTTATCATGCTTGTCCATTGAGACAAGCCCAGGTGCACCATTCTAATTTACTATTGTATTTGCTCCTGAAGAAGTAATAAAATGGCTCAGCAGTTCTCTATTCCAGTGTTTCCATGGATGCTTAATGTATATTTCGTTTTTTTGATTGTTGGATTGTTTGCATGCTTTGTATATCACTTATATTCCTGTTTAGGAACATTACAATGGCATCAAAGCCATAATCTTGGCTCAGCCTGTGGGAAAGATTAGAATCAACAACATGGTGGTCACCTGGAAGGAGGTGGTGAGTATACAACAAATGATGATTGATGTGGGGAAGAAGTTGATTCATTCCTTAGTTGGGAATCCGGACATGATTGCAACTGATGTGGAGTTATTGGGGGAGAACTGGAGGGCATACCAATCATTGGGTTATGGCATTCAGGCGTCCCTCTCTTTTTGGGAATTTTGTGAACTAAGGGGTATGCACAAACCAATGGAGATTCAGTGGGATTTTGCAGGGATGATGAGAAGTATTAAGGAAAAAGATGAAAGAGTAGTTGAAGGGGCCATGGTTGGCAAGGAGACAGTTGAGCATACACCCATTGATGAGGCATCATCCATTGATGAGGTATTCAGGGTTGTGACCGAGTTCTCAGGTGATAACAATGCACCACAGGTTGATGAGGTGCCGGAAGACAGCTCCACCATTGTTGAGGAGCCGATAGGTACAAAGGCCTCTAGATCTATGACGGAGTTGCCAGACGACAGTCGCCTACAGCTGACTAGTGAGCATATCGTGCACATCGGGTTGTCTATGGAGGAGCAGTCGAAGGCTCATGTCGAGGCCGTGATGGAGGAGGATGTGCAGCCATCCCTTGGGCTAGCCATGGATGAGGGGCAGCATAGAGGTCGCGCATTGGGTTTTCAACACAGTTCACTTCAAAGGCCCACTGGCGGGGTCTATAGCATTATCAACCCACCCGTATGCGTTGGATTGAGGGAGGCCGAGTTGTCTAGATGTACCCGAGGGGGTGGACAGGTTAGCAGGACTGAGTTGAGCATGAAACCACATCAGCTTGGAGGGCTTGTTCCTTCCACAGAGGATTACACATTCGATCTCTCCCTTGGGATTGGATGGCGAGAGGTACTGAGCTGGTACTCGATGGAGAAGTTTAGGTGGTTGGATACATTCATGGCCACATGTCAACAGAGGCCATGGATTACCAAAGGGACTCGAGGGCCAGACTATTTTTGGGATCCAGGTGGGATTTTCCATCACATCATAGAGCTGGTAAGTGATGGTAGTAGCTACATGATGGACTTGACGCTTGAGCGCACCCACATTTTCAAATCTCCATCAGAGCCCCAATCAGCACTAGTGACAGGATGGTTTGACAGGCGAGCAGACAGATTTCATGAGTTGTCTTGGCATATTGACGGTGCGTGGAGTCACAGGGTGACTAGCTTACTCTGGCAGGAGCTGGTAGGAGGAGGCGACATCGACAAGCTATCAGACAAGGCATGGTATGGAGAGAGTGCTCTCTTACTAACATATGGGACGCAGGGACTATTGAGGATAGGCGCAGTAGTGTCATTTTCGTTAGCATGCGGGGAGTCAGGCCGCTCAGGTCTTTCAAAGCAGATGGGGGATGTAGCCCACATCATGGAGGGTGTACTAGCAGAGAGGTGGATATTTCGGCCCATGCAGGGTACTGTATGTTATAGGGTGGTACGACAGTGGGTAGTACTATACACAGGACTACACAGAGTTATGTCATAGGGTCCAATGTTATGTAGAGGGATGTAGTTTGATGCATACAGACCCAATGTTAGGCCATAGCGTCCAATGGCATGCGGGGCTATGGAGCGAGGAGAAGGGGCTTGCAGAGGAGCATGGAGATGCATGGTGGTGTGTCATAGTATGTTGGACTGTGTTGTGGAGTGGGAGTACCTCACATCGCATTGAGTACATGCAGGGAGTGACAGGTACAGTGACACAGACACGACAGGCCAATACAGGACAGCATATCCATAGCTAAGGGTATCCAACGTGTACAGGGGTAGGCCGCGGTGTACAGTGGCATGTCTAGGAGTACTGGGATGATCGGTGGTAATGCAGGGGTGTATAGTATCGCACAACGAGGTCTTGGAGTGTTGCTTCTAGGGATACCCTTGGATGGAAACACCAAGCATACCTTGGGGCATAATTGAACCAGGATTGACTAGGACACAGATGAGCGATATTATGGTATCTGTGGGGACTCACACGTCTGACCCTCTTCTACATTCCTCATGGCCACAGTCGACTTTCTACACTCTGGGCATGAGCAGTGAAGGACGAGGAGCTCAGCCAAGATATTTGGGTGACATTCAGTGTACTAGGGGGGAGACTTTTCAGCAGTGGCATTGGGTTGTTGCGTCAATTGGTAGCCACATATTGGGGGATGAGGTGATCATTTGTCGGCGTGGCATATCGTTCATCACGAAACCTATATCTAGGGAACTAGTCACGAGGGAGACATGTGTCACTCTTTTCTCAGGGCATGTCAAGACCATGCATGAGAAGAGGATATCAGGTACGACTGAGGTAGTTTCCCAGTATGTGTCCAAGCTCCAGACCTTATATTGGTACATTATCGAGAGGGCGGATGGCAAACCCAGAGGAGATGGTTGGCAGGGACAGGAGGGATCCACATACCCTGAGTCGATTACGAGTATCGGATACCCATCTTTTGGTTGCATTTAGGGGGTAGCTCTTTGGCACACATGGCTTCCAGCGATCATCGGTACTACACAGTGGCAGGCACAGGGCAAATTAGCATGCATCAGATTAGCCCACGATATATGGAGCCTATATAGTGATCACATGTAGGGACTAGAGACGAGGGCCAGAGGGATTCCATCGGTTGATAGGGCTATGTTGCAGCAGGTCTGGCTATGGGATACAGGGATTCAGTTGATCGATAAATCACTCATGATGAGCAGAGTCGTGGCAGAGAGTGATATAGTTCGCTCTTGGGATGACACATGGGGGTTCACAGAGGGTTTCATCATATGGGGAGGCAGACATTCTCTGTTGTTGCATAGGTTCAGAGTTAGATTTGGATGGGTAGGCCTTGGTGCCATGGAGATGCCCAGGCAGGATGTGTCTCGCCTCTTTCAATATTCCACCATCGAGTTCCAGGAGAGGAGGATACTGACTATGCACGATGGGGAGTATGACATAGTCAAAGTAGCGCAGCGTCCCAGGGTGGCACCAATCTGGGACTAGCAGGGAACTGGGGCATCACAGATCAATAACCTTTAGGGATGTGTCGGCTACTGCAGGGGGAGATCATACAAATCTTCCATTGGGCTTTAGCAAGTCACTGATGGAGCAGGGGACTTCTGGTACTTTCACCAGGTAAGATAGTGAGTGGAGTGAGGGGAACTTCATGTTGGACAGGATTGCTTGGGATCTTGGTATTGAAGGATTCTTTCATATTAGAACAGTGCAGAGGTCAAGCACAATCCAATGGAACATCTGGGACCCTGGCACATTTTGTCATGACAGTGGGGAGCAACAGTTAGAGAGGATTCTTTCCCAGGCATTGCTTGAGGACAAGCGATTTTTGGTGCATGGAGGAGCTTGCCGAATGCGGATGCCACCTGGGAAGGTGAGCACATTTTGGAGCACCCAGCTTTGAGGTTGCTTGAGGGCAAGCAACATTTGGGAGGGGAGGATTGTCATGTCCCTTCTCAAATACATTTGTAACAGGGTGTTGCTACACAATTTTGCACAATTTTGGCTAAGAGAACCCATCATTTTGGACTTCGGGACTTAGAAGGCAATTTGACTTTATTTGGTTGCTGGTGGAATGTGGGGGGCACCCACATGGGAGTTCGAATTGGCCCATTCGAATAGCCTAGAGGGAAAGTCAAATAGGTGGGGCCTACATGAGGCTAGGGAGGCCCAAGGAGTTATAAGGAGGGAGCAGCTCTCATTTTGGATTCATTCTTACACCTTGCAATCAAAATTACTTGATTGTTTGCTCTATTGTTCAGCTGAGTCAAAGTCAACTAGTTGTTTAGCCACAAATCTTTCAAGCGGGAGATTCAACCTCTACTTCTGGGGACCATTCGTGCCCACCCCAGAGAGGTAGTTCCATAAGTATTTCAGGAGTTTGGGAGTGTGTTACAGCAGTACCATGCAGCCACAACAAGGAGTGCGTATTTCTGGCTAGCTGGAGAATACACAGGGGGAGTTTGGAGCTATCAATGATCAAGCATTTGCCAGGAGAGTTAGAGGATTGGGAGAGCAGCAAATGGCCAAGCTTTCTTGTGAGTTTCAAATCCAGCACAGCCAGCATCCCAACAATTCGAATTACTAGGCTCGGGAACAACACAGAAGTCCAGTCTAGCAATTTCGTGGAGCTAAGGAGCAAGTGTCGTAGCCCGAAAGCCCATCGGTGAAGTCAAGGATTGATAGTAGAGGTCATCCCAACACTTTGGGTCCATTTCCGAGAGGATTTACAGGCAGATTCCAGCAGGCCGAGTTTTGCAATTGCAGCTGAAGTTGGGCTCCAAGGGGGTCAAATTTCAGAAGTCTAAACCAGCCAAATTCCTTTCTGGGTTTTTTTGGGTTTTGGGCAAGGATCACACTCCTAATTTTATAGAATTTTCTAGGCAGATCTAAGGGGTCAAACAGGGATCCCAACTGAGCCAGCAGCTAGGGAAGCTAAGGGGAATTTGGGCCAAAATTCCGAGGTCAACATTTGGCCAATTCCTTCGTGGGTTTTTCTAGGTTTAGGCCAAGAAGCAAGGAGTTGAAATCTCATAATTGTCTGAGCCCTTCGAAGTCAGCAGACACCATAGTTTTTTGGGGAGTGCAGTTCAATTTGGTGCAGTAGTTGTAGCAGCCTTCAGCTTAGCATTTTCTCACCTGGGTTTTGTCATGCTTGTCCATTGAGACAAGCCCAAGTGCACCATTCTATTTTACTATTGTATTTGTTCCTGAAGAAGTAATAAAATGGGTTAGCAACTCTCTATTTCCAGTGTTTCCATGGGTGCTTAATGTATATTTCGTTTTTCTGATTGTTGGATTGTTTGCATGCTTTGTATATCACTTATATTCCTGTTCAGGAACATTACACAGTGCTAAGTGGATAGTTGCTCAATTGTTTACGTACCATGGCAGCCTCCTCGTCAAGGACTAATTTATTCAATGCTCTCATATAACTACATAGAACCTCTGCATCTAGGTGTGGTTTTCTCCTGCTCCCCCCCCCCCCCAAGGTGTTGGTGTTCAAAGCCATGATGGATGATAGTATTTAGGTGTCAGAACATATGTTAAGGCATGCAATGGAACGTTTAGCATAACCCGTCGTTTTTCCACCTCTGCACAGATATAACTGTACAAAGTGATATCTCTAGGCTCAACAATGTCTTTAATTTGCCCCAACATGCTATCCATTTGCTCATACACCTCCCCAATTATTGTCCAGTCTGAATCTGCAAACTTGATCATGTAATAAATTGGTTTGGTGAATTGCAAAACATATTTAATCTGTGACCAAAAGAACATGTCAAGAACAGTGCCCTTGGCTACATTAGCACAATCTCTATCAGTGTTAATTTCCTCCCATAATTTAGAGATCACCATATTAGTTAAAGCTTGTCTCACCTTCACTAGCCGCCTAAAGGTGAGGTAATAACTTGCAAATCTTGTTTTTGCAAGTTTAAGCAACTGAAACTTGGAATAAATTCCATAAAAGTAGTTTACCCCTGTACGCCCTGTGATAAATTTAATGAATTGCTTCCCTCTCTTGTAAAGCTCATTAATCCATCCACATTCTTTATGCATCACAATATCATGTATCAAAAGGTTCAATGCGTGCACCAAGCACCCAGACCAAAAGATGTGTGGATGAGAAACCTCAATAATTTTTCATGTTGCCTTACAATTTGTTGCATTATCAATAACTTGAGCCACATTATTAGGACCAACATCTTTGATTGATTACAATAGGAGATCCGCAATGTTTTGGGAAGTTGCACTGACGGAGGAGACATGACATGTAATAAATATTGCACCATTAGCAAAAAAACCAGGAACATTTATCAAATATTGGTTTCTAAAATTTGTCCACCCATCTAATACAATGGATACCCCACAATCCACCCACTCATTTGTAAAATGTGTCAAAGCTCTTTGAACCTTTGCTTTTTCTCTTTCTAATAACATTGTTCTAGCTTTCTCATAGTTGGGGCTCTTGTATCCTTTTGGGGCTTCATTGATGGCCTTAACCATATCATGCCAATAGGGAGAGCGAAGCACATTGAATGGTACACTGCAAGCACAAAGAAATCAAACTATCTTTCCATCCACATCATCCCTCCCAGCAACATTCAGGAAATCCCCTATTGTTCTTCTACTTCCAGAGGTTGCAGAAGTACCATGAGGAGATGAGCTACCAAATCTAGAGGTTGCACTTGATTCAGACTGAGTTTTTTGTTTCTTGTTTTTTTGTTGTGCAGCCTCCTCTATTTGGATGTATTTTCTTTTTTGTTCAATTGAAACGTTTGGGCAAATTTGTATCCCCACGACACCCTTTTTGTCATCACTGTGCAACACCCCAAAAAGATGCCTCCTCACACGGGTATATGAACCACTATATGGTTTTCCTCCATGAAAACCATCAGGGACAAAAACTTGTAGGGTCCACCACCTTTTCCCCCTTCAAGTTTGGTCAGATAGTTCCATAAGGGTGTCAATGAAGCTTTCCCCTCTAGTGTTTCAAAGTTCTCTTTAGGCTCATCCCCTTCCTCTTCAAACCATTCCTCCTCATCATACATTGGATCACTCATATGGGGACCACTATCTTCTTGTTCTTCTTCCCTTGTATTCCTACTCCTCCTTGCCATCATGAAAACCAAAAGTGGAATGATACATAGAAGCCAAAAGAACACCATTTTGGAATATGAATATAAGTGGTGGACAACCTGCAATTAAATGAACAAGAAGAAAGAATGGGAAAGAGTACGAGAGGGAGGAAAAAAAATACAAAAAACAATGACAAAGAAACGAGAGTTTGGGGTTTGCACTTACCTCTTTAGCTCTTGTAGATAGAAGCCCTTCTTTACTCTTCCAAGCTCCTTCACTCCTCCAAGCTCTCCTCAAGTCTCTCTTCTCCTCTCTTTCTCCAAGCTCTCTTCTTCTCTCTTCTCCAAGCTCTCCAAAAATACAAGAGAGAGGAAATGAGAGGAGAAAAGGAGTTTTATTCCCCTAATTCTTTCCCTAACCCAAGCTCAACCCACCCCCAGCCACAATTAAGCAAAAAAATTAAATTAAATGATTTTAGTGGGTCTGCCCCGCGGAACCAGTCGACAACCCTCGGAATTGCTCGAGATCCGCCCGGAGTCGGCCCCAATCCGTGGTGGATCCACAGGTGATCCGGCCCTAGAGTTGCAGCTCGGACATATAGAACCACAGATCGGGCTGAACGGTTACCACAGACCAGGAAACATTTTTTTGGGCCTGATCCGCGGTTCCAAATTTCCGAACCACGGTTTCAGGGCCAGATCACCAACGGATCCATATGGGCCATGAATCCGGCTTTTGATCCGGGGGGTGTTTCGGCAACACTGGTACAGGATAGAAGATGAGATCATTTTCTATGAAGATCAGATATATTTTCTCCCCGAATCTACACTCAGGGAAGGGTTCCTTGGGACCACACAGGACGGACCAGCTGAAGTCACATTGGGGTCTTACCCCCAATTCAAGGATTGCACAACGGTAAATATGTGACAGCGTTTGGTGGAAGCAACGTAGAGGTGGATGACAAGGACCACACAGAACATCAAATTGCCTAAGCAGATTTTAATGAAGTTCATGGCAGACCTATAAAAGGAGGAAGCAAGAAACATAATGGCTGTGAGAAACATCTTGAAAAGCATGAGAGAGGGGAAGAAGTTGAAAGGAAAGGCAGCACTTGGAGAGTTTTCTCCTTGAAAGAGTTGCATGTAGCTACAAACAATTTCAATTATGATGATAAACTTGGTAAAGGTGGTTTTGATAGTGTCTACTGGGTCAACTTTGGGCTGGTTCACAAATTGCTGTCATGAGATTTAAGGTATGGAATTCCAAAACTGAAATGGAGTTTGCAACAGAGGTAGAGATTATTGGTCAAGATAGGCATAAAAACTTAATGTGCTTGATGGATATAGTTCTGAAGATCAGAAACGCCTTATAGTCTGTGATTACATACTTTCATATCTCCATGGTCAACATGCTGCAGAATGCCTTCTTGACTGACAAAGGCGAGTGAGCATTGCAAGTGGTTCTGCAGAGGGTCTTGCTTATCTTCACTATCATAAAACACCTCATATACTTCATGGAGATATTAAGGCAAGTATTTTAGTGTTAGACACAGACATTAAAGCTCCAGTTGCTGATTTTCAATTTGAAAAACTCCTTCCTGAAGGGGCAGTACATGTTACTTCACGAATGCAGGGAACATTAGATTGTTTTGCACCTGAAAATGCTCTGTGGGGAAGAGCTTCTGAGAGTTGTGATGTTTACAGTTTTGGAATACTATTGCTTGAACCAATAGATAAGATGGAGTACACAATTATTGACTGGGTACTACTGTTAGTTTTAGTCTTTTAGAAGGAAAATATTATCAACTAGCTGATCCAAAGCTCCATGGACAATACAAAGAAGAGGAATGTAAACCCCAGGTGATTGATGAAGAATGTGCTGATGACAAAAATATTATGAATGCTGAAAATGCAGAGCTGAAAGCAGAATTAGCTTCAGCAGTAGCACATATTTGTACTCTTGACCCAGAACTGAGATATGAACCAGCAAATGGAAACAGTGACTATTGCATGGTGACATCTCCAACCAGCATGTTGGTTATTGGGCTGCAAGAATTAAAGAAGGATGCTGTAAGGATTGAAGAGAACTTCTCATTTTTGAAGATGGAAGGACAAACTTTGCAGCACCCAAGCTTGCAATTGCTTGGAATGTCAGGGAGGAGGGACTGTAATGTCCTGTATTGATTAACAACCCAAGAGAGGATGAAATAGCCTATGCAGCCCTGTAGGCTATAGTCATGGATAAAGGGGGAAACCAACTATCTAATCTTTTGGGGCAACATTAGATAAAGTTTGGGGTGGCTGGACAAAAAACCCAAATTGGGGGTTGCATTTGTAACCCCTCGCATTAATTTAAGGATAAGAACCCCCACAAGGAAATCTATAAATATAGAATCATTTTCTCATCATTGAATTGGATTGAATTATCTCTGTTTTTTTTAGACTGAGGCTCGGAAGGTTTTAAGACCCCTTTTTATTTTTGATTAGTTTCGGTGGAGTTAATCCTACCCTAGCTAATCCCCTTCTCTCCAACTGATTTCTGTGGTGAAAGATTCCACCCTAGTCAGTCAGCCCTTCTCATCATTTGTCTGGCACAGTTTCCTGAAATACATCTCTGGATTTTGGCAATAAGGATTAAAGCATCACACTGAACAGTGGGCATCCAGAGCATTCTGTTCAGAGCAGCGAGGGACATCATACCTCAGACAGTAAGTCCAGGACATATCTGCAGCCAGGTCTCTCTCCCAAGGCCACTCAAGATTGAGCACGCCCTAGGGCATTTTCTGAGGCTCGTTTTGTGAACAGTCTGAGGTTCATTTGAGGACAGTGAAGGCACTGTACAGCTGCAGGGCCAAAGGTTCAATCTGGAGCTGAGGTAGTGAAGGCAATTCTGGGCATCAGTCTGAGGTTTATGGCAGCAGGACATACCGCAGCAGGCACAGAGAATTTGGTAGTAATCTATCCAAACAGCAGACAGCAGCATTAAACGAATCAGGGTGTAGAGTAAACAGCAAAGGATTCAGTTGAATATCAGCACCAGGATCTGGAGCACTAGCAGTTGGAACTGCAGTGGAAGGCATCAACAAGTTAGCAAGCGGATCAAGTAGAAACCCTGGTTAAGCAGCCTTAAATCAGTTTTGAGTTAACTATTAGGATAAATTGGTGCTTAGGATTTTGGCTGTTGTATTAAGGGTTGTCATTACACAACCAGGCTTATCGGTGAAATAGACCTAGAAGCAAACTGTTGGATTTGAACTAATATGAGCTGTTGAAAACTGGTGTAAACCTACTGCTTAATTATAAGATTGTGAATCTCTGTATCTGTCTGAAATCGCAAGAAAGACTGAGGATTATTGGTGGAATGTTCATTGGGTAGTCAACCCTAATTTACTGTGAATTGTTGAAGGATCAAATGGCTGTTATTTGAATATGCACTGCTGTTGTATAATCTTTTCTGATTTATTGGAAACCCTAGTTAAAAAATAAAACCCTAAGGGCAAAATCCCCTTGGGACATTACAGATTGCAGATCCCATGCAAACGGGATATATATATATATATATATATATATAGATATATATATAATGACTTTACAAAATATCTAAATAGTCCTTATCCAATATAGATGGAACCCTGGAAGAGATGAAAAATGCATCTTTCTCCACAATTTGACCACTGGAGAAAACAAACATCATTGTCTAGGAAGAAGAAATCATGACCAAACCCCCTTGTAAAACTGAATTATGGTTCAACAAAAGGGCCTATAACCTCTTTAGAAGTCGTGTAATTTTCATTTATTAAAAATTGCTTTTTATCATCTAAATATAACAGTTGAGCACTATGATATTCACAATAAAATGTTCACTTGTATTAGGCAAACCTCTACCTATCAAACCAATCATACCCCCATTTGACAAGTTAAATGCAAAAAAATTCACTGATCATGATCCAGAATGTATTGAAAACAAAATGAAAGAAAACACAATATTGTAGAGAAAGCACAAGCTACAAAATCAAAAGAGGGTATTACATTGAAAATCAAAAAACCAGATTCTATTAAGGAATGTAATGGAGAAAAGTAGTGTTGAAAATATCGGTATCGGCAAAATATCAGCGAGGGTCCTAAAAACATCTTTTTGGCAATATTGGCGAAAATATCGGCAAACATCAAAAATGCATAATTAATTCATTTTTTTCAAATTTGTAAACATATAAAGCAATAACAACATGAAAGAAACACATTGGCACATAAATATGAAGAAAGCACCGATATATATATGATGTATCGGATGTAAAATAATAATGATACATTAAAGGCAATACCAAATCCTGTTGATCCGTGATAATTGTTCAACCAACGACTCAAATGTGGAGAACGAATACAAAATAATATCACATCTATAAAAGTATCTCATCATCATGAGTTATATGTAGCAAAACAAATAAAACTAGCAGCTAGCTATCTGAGATCAGTGCCCTCTCCCCCGTTTACGGGAAAACATAATGGGTTGTTTTCCAGGCTTGCCCCTAGCAGTAGAAGGCTCTGACCCTGCACCTAATGTCAAATAATGACTTTTGGGTATGGAGTTGTGCTCTCCTATATCTATAGCAGATGTTGTTGATGCTCCCACAGCCTCCTTCTACTCCTCCCCCTCCTCCTCCTGCTCCTCCCCCGAGTCCTCCTCCTCTTGTTGCTCTTGTACTAATGGTTCCTCCTCTAACAATGTAGGTGACTCCTCCATGATGGGCAACTCAGACTCCACCCTCCACTGAAACAATACAGCGATATTGTCTAAGGAAATGGCATCTGGATCCACTGGTTTCTACATTTGCTTCACTCGAAGTCGGAGATTGTAATGCACATACACTAAATCATTGAGGCGTGAGAACTCCAACCTATAAGAGCGTCAAAAAAACTAATGAGTCTTGACACTTGAGAGGTCATAAATTAAAATTACAATAAATGTAATTGCTCAGTTGAAAGTTGAAGCTCAAAGTTATATCCGTTGTGCTTCTTTGACTGTAGTTTCTCAAATACACTCCAATTGCGCTCACACCCTGAAGAGCTACCTGTTTGACTCGGGATTCATATGGCCAATTTTTGCAAATTTAGTGCCCTTGCACCCTAGCTTCCCCACCAAATATCTACAACAAAATAAAGAAAAAAAAAAAGTTAAAAATTTAAAGCATAATTAAACTTTCAAATAAAACATAATTGATTCTTGAATTGAAAAAATCTACAATTATAAACCAATAAATTCTAATGAGTCATGACTTGTCACTTACGTGCCATGAAGAGGGTCATTTCTTGAATAGCATCATCAAAGCCAAATAGGCCAATGCAATCCTGATAAAAATGTATCTCGTGATTAATTTTGCTACAAAGTTCGAGATCAGGTACCATCCTATGAATACAGGAATGTAGCCCTTCCATCACCTCACCATCAAAATCAAAGCAGCATTTGTATGAAAATGTGGGATTGAGGAAGAGTGTTGCTACATGGCAAAACGTGTGATTGCAGGACACCGCAACTCCCTGTTTCTAGTGTATCTCCTCATGAGGCTAAGAACAAAAGCATGGTTATATATAAACTTGGGGATACTCCTAGCCATATCAATCACCTCCTTGATGAAGGAGAGTTTCCCCATATCCTCAAGCAACAAATCGATACAATGTGTTACACATGGAGTCCAGAATAATGTGTGGTGCCTCTCCATAAGCATCCTGCAGGCAGAAACATAATTAGCTACATTATATGTTATGACTTGCACCACATTTTGCACACCAATCTCCCAGACGAACCCATCTAACAACTCACATATAAATGTTGCATCTGTTATGTGTTGATGCATCCATTGATTTAATAAACATGGTACCTTTAGGACATTGTACCAAGAAATTTAGAAGGGTCTTGTTGTCGCCTGGATTGTACAAGCATTGCGACAACCGCTCAGGGCAAGGCCTATCACTCTGATCCCCGCCCACTCCATTCTAGTTGTCTCCCAACAACAGGCTATGGGGGGGTAGTCCCTATGGAAATGAGATGGAGGAAAACAAGCTGGGAACCAACTTGCTTGGGAGACACGGATGAGTGACCTAGCTACTTGGTTAAATTTAGCAAAATTAATGAGTAAATTAGATTTTAAGATGAGACCAGTGCCTTAATGGAGTCATAATTCTTACTTATGGTAAATTGAAACCAAGTGACCGGATGGACACTCGCTGCTTTAATGATTAACTGCCCTATATGATGTGCAAGTCCTAGAACCTATGTGAGATGGAGTGATCTTGGTTAATTTTAATTATATGCTTGATCTAAGTAGAACTTTTCCCCTAATTGTTTCGAGAAACAATTCTCAAAGTAAGTTGTGAAATGGAAGCCAACGGGAAGCAGGGAGTGGCCTGATTAACAATACCTCTATTAGTAAAACCTAGAACTGTATGTTGAATTTAACTGAAATTTCACATTGAAATTTTATATATATATATATTGTTGAATGAATGAATGAATGATTTACAATGCCTTGTGCAGCTCACCTTAATAGGCATTGACAGGCCACACAGTGTTTTTCAAAAGTCATGTTTTTGGACATTATTGCCCTTTCATAATTAATGGGAATTTAATTAATTAAATTATTAATTGTTAATATTTATGATTTAAATATATTTATTTTAATAATATTTAGTTATGAATATTTATTCATAACATTGCCCCACCCTTAAAAATTGCTTTGTCCTCAAAGCAAGGGTAGCGAGGAATATTGTTGTTGGAGCTTCTCAGTTTCCCATGAAGAATCTTCTTCTAGAAGTTTTTTCCACTTGATCAGGTATTCTCTAATAGTTTTGGAATGTACTACCTTCTCTCTGGATGCAAGGATACCTTCAAGTTCTAAGACAATCCTTCCTTCTTCATCGACTTCAAGAATCTCGGTTTGAGTTGATTGGTTTTGACCTAGTACCTTTTTGAGACACAAAACATGGAATACATTGTGAAGTCGACAATTGTCTAGTAGTTTCAATTCATAAGCTACATCATTGATTTTCTTGATTATCTGGAATGGCCCATAGAATTTGGAAGCTAACTTGTTTTTTCCTTGTTGTTTCAAGGATAATTGTTTGTAAGGTTGTAATCTTACAACGACCCAATCCCCTTCTTCAAACTTCCTTTCCGAACGATGTTGGTCAACTTGTTGCTTCATTCAATTCTTGGCAGTTGCTAGGTTTTCCCTTAGTATCTAGATAATCTTTTGACTTTCTTCCATATGGTTTTTTACTGCTTGTACCTTAGCATTGTTTAATGCGAAATCTTTCCATCTTGGGGGTTCATAACCATACATGGTCATTGTGCAAGATTGAAGAATCTAGACTAAAGGCCAAATCTAATGTAGGATCAGGTGAGAAAAATCAAGCTTATGCTACAATGACAAGAAGAAAGGGAAAATTTGGAAAGTCTGGTTCTCGGAAAAAGAAAAGGGGCATGGCTAAGATTCAATGCTATGGATGTCAAGAATATGGGCATTACAAAAGAGATTGTTCTAAGATCAAGAAGGGCAATAACAAAAGAGGAAGAGAAGCCCATATTACCGAGGAAGTAGAGGAAGCTGAAAAGAAGAAGTCCAAGAAAGAGGAAGTTAGATATCTCTACTATGACTGAGATAGTCTTCCTCACCTAAGTTCTTTTCAAGTTCTTGTTCTTAAGTCTTCTGTTGTAAGATATGGCTATCATGATTCACTAAGAAAAATGATGGGATGCATCATGGCATCATAGAAGCATTGAAAGCAAGAGCTCATGAAATCATCGTAGAGAAGCATGAAAGATGGTTGAAATTAAAGTCTATGGCAGTCACCCATGGAAGGATGTAGCTCTTGGAAACCTGATTAGTAACATAGGTGGTACTTATGGAAAAGAAAAAAAGGTCATCTATTGAAATCTTCGTCAGAAGATTTACTAATCAAAAGAAAGCAAGGGTTTCATCAAGAATTCCAAACTTGTGGAATTCATGGGATAATGGTATGATGACATAAGAGGTGAAGCAGATTAAGGGATTGAAGCACTTTCAATCAAGGAAGTAGGTGTGACATAAAGAAAAATGAGATATGTATGCTTGTATTCGATATTATAAAATCATGTCATATGGTTGCAGGTAACATGGATCAATGTTCTATTTTGAGAGCATGATCAAAAGAAAAGGATCTCCTCCTCTAAAAGGATGCAAGAAGGCATGAGTCTCACATTGTCTAGATGAAATCAACATAATATGTCGTCATATGTAATATGAGGTGGTCGACAGCAATTGGAGGAATTCTAATTGGAAGTTTCTGGGAATGAAATGTGTGAAGAAAGGAAGGAAGAGATCATGGGATATGCAACCATGGAAAAGGAAATCAACATCCAAAGACCAAGAGATCTAACTAGGATATCTCCATGAAAGATATGTAGACTCTGATGAAGTCTGAAAAAGAAAGAGACCCTTGACAGTATATATCTTTGGGAGATGTGTCAATGTGTATGCAGGGTGTTGATGCAAACTAGAAGATGTCATGATGAAAGACCATCAAAAAGGTAATTGTGATTTAATGTCCATTCCTTTATCTTTGAATGATATCTGGATGGTCTTGTGAGGGCTGCCAAGAAAAGATCTATGGATATCTTCCACCCATGATGTCCATGTCATAGGATGAAAGATCCTTAAGCAGACATGACATGAAGAAGGCAACGTGGCATGAAGGAAGGCTAGATAAGAACTGATGGATCACTTTCCAATGAAAGGAATGATGACATGACTAACTCACGGATGAAAGTGATGGATGGTTTGTGCCCTATGAAGAAGTCCCAAACATGAAGACTCATGAATAACGAAAAGAAGTTCATGACATCGTGACAAGGAGTTCTTCAAGCAGTTGATTGTCCCATCATCTCCACCTGAGGAGCTGTTGTAGGTCCCTAATTAAGAGGGAGCCTGGAAGCAAGTTTCTTACTTGGTAGAAACTTGGAAGCAAAATTCCTAAACCAATAGGGAGCTCACGTACATTCCTTCGTAGGAATGAGTACATTCCTTCATTGGAATAGGTATGTCCTCCCTAATTAAGAGGGAGAGATAGACACATCATTCTTGTCTTCACTTAGGAAGACAAAATGGAGGATTGGGTAAACATTTGGCATCTGATGCTCTTTGAGGATGAGTTAGGGCATCCAAGATAAGAGTAGTCGTAGAGGACTGATATTCTTTGAAAACTAGGAATCCAGGATAAGAATAGTCCTAGTGGAACACACCCTAAGAACCCGGGTGGGGTATGTTCAGAGAGAGACAATGATGAGGGCAGAGGGTGTCTATACATCATTGGTCTCGCCAGCATTGAGCTCAGATCTTGTGGAGAGATAGAGTCGTTGGTCAAGGCCTTGCTAATGTTGGCTAATATGATGCTAAACAGATGGGTTACCAATCCAACCCTTCTTATGAGAATTCTTCAGATTGAGAATGACCAAGTACCTCGTATGGATTATGAATACCTCCCAAGTTAAGAGGGAGTGTTGAAAAGTGTAACTAGGTTCGGTCTTCATAATGACATGTGTAATCGTGATTTTATGTAATTGATGTAAAGAAGAAAATAAAATTATTTTTGTAGTACTTGAATCATAGGTTTCATGATCAAGGAATTTATTTTAGTTAAGGTTCCCATTATGAACCTTTAGGTTTTGTCATCAAGTCATAAAAGTCGATTTGAATTAATGTCATGTATGACGGACCCTTCTTGGGCATGTTACATTTTTGTATGAGTCATTAAAAGAGTCTAAAGACCCTCCAAGACCAAACTCAAGCACCTTCTTCAAGTCGGCCTTAAACGAAGCAATGAAACTCCACCAAAAGACATGTCGGCCTAGATCATTGTTAAGATGACTTATTTGATGGGCTAATCACTATATATAGGGCAACTCGTGTTGAAGAATCTAGGGCAAAGTAGTGCAGTGTGATTCTTTGTTACTTGATAACAATTTGTGGAGTCTTTTTACTTTTTTTGTTAGCTTATTCTTCCTCTTATTATTATTAGGGCATATGTGTGTACTTCATAAAATTGCTACCAAAACATAAAAACAAGAACACAAGATGTTGGCTTTCTGCCAGGGCCAAAACCTCTCTTCTCTTGAGAGGAAAACCCTTTAATGAATTTCTCTTATTGAAGCTTCTATTGATCAATTCCAAACCCTAGACCCCTGACAAAGAGATCCTCCAAGCACAAGTCAAGTCTTCACTCCTTTCTGCACCATGTACTCCAGCACTTCTTCCGGCACTTTGTTTCCCGACACTTCATCCTCCTTCCTCTGACACTTCGTTCTTCTTTCAACTTCTTAGTAACCTTGTTGTACTTGCTCTAGAGAAGGTGTCTTTCACTTATGATGATCCCTCACTCTCCAACAAAAGAACCTTTTCTTGATTGTCAAGGGAGGGTTGTTATGACAGCAGAGGCAGCCTCCTATTTCCTCGCACGTGTGACTATAATGGCTTTTAGGACAGCCCTATTTCCTTTGTTCTTCTTCCTTACTTCTTCACTTGAGTGAGAGGTGTTAGACTCCGTCTCATGTCAGAGATTGATTCTTCTTCAAAACCCTGTTTTGAAGAAGAAATCATTAAATGTGTTGTTTCAGATTATGTACTTTATTCTCCAACTCTTCAAAAGTCAGCAGCAACTTCAAGCTCCTATCCCTGCACAAGCACAATTCAACATCATCAACAATCAGAGGCAAAAATCTATTTGGAGAAAGTCTCACTGGAAATCCCGAACAAATTTCATTGTCACAGCTATTGAATTAAATGATTGTGTTAGCACTGGGAATGCCCTGTTGTTCGTTGGAGATCAGGAGCTAAGCCAACGTGTCTTCATGGTCCTGTATCGCATGTCATCAAATCAAGATCTTGCAGCTTGTGCAAGTGAAAGCTTTAGCTCAAAGGAGCACACTGATCTCTTGCTGGGGAAAAGGTTGTTGGACATGCCAAAATTGATGGATGTTTGTGCTATATATGGGCATGATAATGCAAAAGCTAGCCCGATCATCGGTTATTAATGCCCTAAAATCATAGCCAGATTTAATTAATGAGTTAAAGGAGGTAGTTCCTCAGTTTCTACACATAGTTGAGACAATGCACCATCGATGTTGTTCTGCATTCGAGGCCCTGCCTTTCTCAGGAAGAAACTTGACTTCAATGGTGGGACAACTTCATGTTTACTGGAGGTTATGGACTTCATAAATGATGTTGTTGCTACTCTGGATGCTTTTGTGGAAGCATATCCTGCTGCTGCTTCATGTTTCATCTCACGAGGGGTTTCCAATGAAGATAATTGAGAATTGCTTTCTGCCTTGGCAAATATATATGATTTTCTGCTGCCATTATTAAAGAATGGTTTTACTTTGATAACGGATAATACCCTCAAGTCTGCTTCTAATAATATGGAGTTTCTTGTGCAACCACGCTTGAAAACTATGGTGTGCATTTCGAACAATTGCGCTTGCATTCCTTTTGATTTCCGGAGTTGAAGCCCTTATTGAGGATCGGGGAATTAGTAAAGATCTCGGTCTAAATGAAGAGGTGCAGCCAAGCATGGAGTCAAACACTAAATTCAACGATGTGAAGGGCCAAGGCAGAATTAGAGGAAATTGTTCATTATTTACTATATCCAAAGCTATTTACGAGGCTTGGTGGCAACTCGCCAAAAGGAGTTTTGCTTGTTGGGCAACATGGAACAGGGAAAACTATGTTGGCTAGGGCCATTGCCGGTGAAGCTGGAGTTCCTTTCTTTTCTTGCAGTGGAAGTGAATTTAAAGAAATCTTTGTGGGTGTTGGGTACGGGATCATTTTGCAGCTGAAAAGAAGCAGTCACCTTGTATCATATTTATTGACAAAATTGGTGGAAGCTGCAATCCTAAAGATCAGCAATATATGAAAATAACTCTAAATCAACTACTGGTGGGGCTGGATGCTTTTAAGCAAAATGAAGGAATAATAGTTATTGCTGCTACTAATTTCCCTGGGTCGTTGGATAAGGCCCTGGTTAGACCTGGTCGCTTTGATTGTCATGTTGTAGTACCCAACCTTGACGTTGAAGGTCGCAGGCAGATCCTAGAATGTCACATGTCAAAGGTCTTAAAGGCAGATGATGTAGATTTGATGATTATTGGGAGAGGAACTCCAGGATTTTCAAGTGTTGTTCTTGCAAATTTGGTGAATGTTTCCGCTCTTAAAGCAGCAATGGTTGGTGCTAAAGCTGTCAGCATAGCTGACCATGAGTATGCTAAAGACAAGATTATGATGGTAAGTGAACGCAAATCCGCTGTAATTTCAGATGAATCCAGACACTTGACAACAAAGATATGGAGTGTGAAAGCAACATACGTGTCTACATGATCTCAAAGAGCACACGAAGGAAATCTATGAGCCCCACTGGTCCGTGTACAAATAATGAAATCATTTGACTCAGCAATCAAATTATGGGATGTCGAGCAAGGAAGACAATTGTTCAAATTGAAGACGGTGAACCTATATATTCAATTGCTTTCAAATGGGTTGTGCGACGGGTGTCTGCATATATGGTCTGCGAAGGAGGGAGTCTGTGTTTATGCTGGTAAAGGCCATGGTTTTGCTCACCGTCCCGATTCTCTTAAGGAAACCTTCCAAACAGAAAACATTTTGAAGGGGCGCATCACGTGCTTTGGCAGAGAACCCTTTTAAACCTGTGAACGAGCCTCTTGTTTGTGATATATGCTGCTATCATTTCCAGGTTCTGTTTCTACAGATGAAGATAGGCAACACATATTTGTTTCTGACATTAAATCATCATCGAATCATCGTGGCAATGCAGATGGAAGCGTTTTAGACAGCGCAGGCAGATAAAGAGCATTCAATGAATACAACTGGCACAATATGCACAAATGTGAAATTGTTAAAGATTTCAAACAGAAAACGAATGTGAAAAGTAAAGACCCGAAACATACACAGAGACATCTGTCATAAGCAGCGATTTAGGAACGAATTTTGCCTATTTTTATCCTCAGCCCTAATTCTATGGGATCTGAGCACCAGTTTTGCCTCGTAATTAGCCAAATCATCAGCAGATTTAGAGGAATGCTGTATTATTTTAGGATAGATGTAACGCTCCTTTCTAATTTTTGTAATTTCAGTTGAAACATCGCCCTTATTGTTGGGTTGATCTGTTTTCTTCTTGCATAGTTTATTTCATATATTAAAAAAAAAACAAATCATTTGAAGAAGAGGAGAAGTAGAGGGGAGAGTTCTGAGTGCTGGAGAATAGAGAACAGAGCTTACCATGTACAGTTTTTGACAGAGATTTTTAATGAAATTTCACAGCTCTGACATCTGAGATTCCTGTGGTATGATAATTTAGCATAAGTTTTTCTTGTGTTTCATATGTGATCTGTTATGTTCCATTTCACTTCATGATCATTTCTAATTGAACAAATGAAGTGTTAAAGTAAGAATTCATGCCTGCCATGCTATGCTTTTAAGTTTGTTCAATATTTAATGTTTTCTACTGTTTAAGGAGGATTCAAAGTTATTGTTTGCCCTCCTTAGCTCCTCACCAGTCTTGCCATTCCATTTAAATCTAGATTTGGTGTTAAATTTCTTGCCTACCTTGCCTCAGTCGATAATCCGTGTTGTTCATTATTTTTCTCTGTTCAAGCTGTGATTTTGCAAATGCAGCTCGGAAAAACCCCGCCATTTAATTAAAAAACCCCTTTTTGATCAGTTTACTAGCCTAATATCAGTGTTACCTTATTGGTCATCTCTTTTATTGAAGATTTCACGAGATAGACCGGAGAGAGCCTTCTCCTGCCCCGTAGGGCTAGCTACGAGGCTAAATGGTTTGATGTTGCCTTGAGGTTTACCTTTCTCAGCCTGAGGTGAAATTTCAAGCGCTAGCATACTGGCGACCATACTGGGGAGAACATTCGACTTGTTGATTGTCTTGTCCCAGTACATGAAATCAAATTGCAGATCTGATGCTGATGGTGGACAGCAATCAGACACATTTGCAGGCTGAACCATTCACCTGGCGACTCCAATTCGATCCAGACATTCCAACGCTCGCTGATTCATTCATGCAATGGTGGGGTATGTGGCAAACCCTGCCCTGTGTGAAGCTCTAAACGAATTTAGAGAATGGTTAGTGGATATTGAAATTAATGAAGAATTTTTCAGTATCTGTCTTCGTTTGTTGAAATCTCCAAAGTTCCCTTGGTTTAAAACTAGTGGCTATGAGTTAATTGTTGAAAGAATCGAAAAGGAGATTCAGTGTCTCGATGAGCAAATTCAGTCATATGATTTCCAAGACCCTAAAAAGTTCTTGGAAATCCTTCCTCATTCGAAACAAGATATCATAGAATTGCCTACAGTCGTTTACATTGACAGTATGCAGCTGGAAGTATGCATCACAGAGTTGGGGCAGCCAACAGAGTCCGGCTTCCGTGATCTTATTGCGGCATACATGGACATGTTTTTCAGTCTGATTGATAGATCAGGCTGTCTTGTACATGACCAGGCTCAGTATGTGCATGAAGGGTTGCCAGCAATTGCATCTGTGTCCTCGTGGAAGCATTCTCAAGCGGCGTCATTCTCAGGTTTACTTGAATGGTTAATTTGGCATTTTAGTATTACCTGATCTAGTGTTTGTACAGCAGAGTAGAGTAGATTTTGTAAATAAATAAGCAGCCATAAGGGCAGCATATTGTTTTAGTTTGCTTGAAGATTGTTTGAGTTCAGTTTCAGTTTGAAAATAAGTCAAGAGTTGTGTTAATGATGACTCCATTGCCCAATGGGTGGAGGCACTGTCTGCTCCCCCAAAGTTCTGCGGTTCTTGGCACCTCCACAGAGCGGCAGCTGCCATCCCAAGTGGAGCCGATGTTAGACTCCGTCTCACGTCAGAGATTGATTCTTCTTCAAAACCTTGTTTTGAAGAAGAAATCATTAAATGTGTTGTTTCAGATTATGTACTTTATTCTCCAGCTCTTCAAAAGTCAGCAGCAACTTCAAGCTCCTATCCCTGCACAAGCACAATTCAACATCATCAACAATCAGAGGCGAAAAGCTATTTGGAGAAAGTCTCACTGGAAATCCCGAACAAATTTCATTGTCACAGCTATTGAATTAAATGATTGTGTTAGCGTTGGGAATGCCCTGCTGTTCGTTGGAGATCAGGAGCTAAGCCAACGTGTCTTCATGATCCTGTATCGCATGTCATCAAATCAAGATCTTGCAGCTTGTGCAAGTGAAAGCTTTAGCTCAAAGGAGCACACTGATCTCTTGCTGGGGAAAAGGTTGTTGGACATGCCAAAATTGATGGATGTTTGTGCTATATATGGGCATGATAATGCAAAAGCTAGCCCGATCATCGGTTATTAATGCCCTAAAATCACAGCCAGATTTAATTAATGAGTTAAAGGAGGTAGTTCCTCAGTTTCTACACATAGTTGAGACAATGCACCATCGATGTTGTTCTGCATTCGAGGCCCTGCCTTTCTCAGGAAGAAACTTGACTTCAATGGTGGGACAACTTCATGTTTACTGGAGGTTATGGACTTCATAAATGATGTTGTTGCTACTCTGGATGCTTTTGTGGAAGCATATCCTGCTGCTGCTTCATGTTTCATCTCACGAGGGGTTTCCAATGAAGATAATCGAGAATTGCTTTCTGCCTTGGCAAATATATATGATTTTCTGCTGCCATTATTAAAGAATGGTTTTACTTTGATAACGGATAATACCCTCAAGTCTGCTTCTAATAATATGGAGTTTCTTGTGCAACCACGCTTGAAAACTATGGTGTGCATTTCGAACAATTGCGCTTGCATTCCTTTTGATTTCCGGAGTTGAAGCCCTTATTGAGGATCGGGGAATTAGTAAAGATCTCGGTCTAAATGAAGAGGTGCAGCCAAGCATGGAGTCAAACACTAAATTCAGCGATGTGAAGGGCCAAGGCAAAATTAGAGGAAATTGTTCATTATTTACTATATCCAAAGCTATTTACGAGGCTTGGTGGCAACTCGCCAAAAGGAGTTTTGCTTGTTGGGCAACATGGAACAGGGAAAACTATGTTGGCTAGGGCCATTGCCGGTGAAGCTGGAGTTCCTTTCTTTTCTTGCAGTGGAAGTGAATTTAAAGAAATCTTTATGGGTGTTGGGTACGGGATCATTTTGCAGCTGAAAAGAAGCGGTCACCTTGTATCATATTTATTGACAAAATTGGTGGAAGCTGCAATCCTAAAGATCAGCAATATATGAAAATAACTCTAAATCAACTACTGGTGGGGCTGGATGCTTTTAAGCAAAATGAAGGAATAATAGTTATTGCTGCTACTAATTTCCCTGGGTCGTTGGATAAGGCCCTGGTTAGACCTGGTCGCTTTGATTGTCATGTTGTAGTACCCAACCTTGACGTTGAAGGTCGCAGGCAGATCCTAGAATGTCACATGTCAAAGGTCTTAAAGGCAGATGATGTAGATTTGATGATTATTGGGAGAGGAACTCCAGGATTTTCAAGTGTTGTTCTTGCAAATTTGGTGAATGTTTCCGCTCTTAAAGCAGCAATGGTTGGTGCTAAAGCTGTCAGCATAGCTGACCATGAGTAGGCTAAAGACAAGATTATGATGGTAAGTGAACGCAAATCCGTTGTAATTTCAAATGAATCCAGACACTTGACAACAAAGATATGGAGTGTGAAAGCAACATACGTGTCTACATGATCTCAAAGAGCACACGAAGGAAATCTATGAGCCCCACTGGTCCGTGTACAAATAATGAAATCATTTGACTCAGCAATCAAATTATGGGATGTCGAGCAAGGAAGACAATTGTTCAAATTGAAGACGGTGAACCTATATATTCAATTGCTTTCAAATGGGTTGTGCGACGGGTGTCTGCATATATGGTCTGCGAAGGAGGGAGTCTGTGTTTATGCTGGTAAAGGCCATGGTTTTGCTCACCGTCCCGATTCTCTTAAGGAAACCTTCCAAACAGAAAACATTTTGAAGGGGCGCATCACGTGCTTTGGCAGAGAACCCTTCTAAGCCTGTGAACGAGCCTCTTGTTTGTGATATATGCTGCTATCATTTCCAGGTTCTGTTTCTACAGATGAAGATAGGCAACGCATATTTGTTTCTGACACTAAATCATCATCGAATCATCGTGGCAATGCAGATGGAAGCGTTTTAGACAGCGCAGGCAGATAAAGAGCATTCAATGAATACAACTGGCACAATATGCACAAATGTGAAATTGTTAAAGATTTCAAACAGAAAACGAATGTGAAAAGTAAAGACCCGAAACATACACAGAGACATCTGTCATAAGCAGCGATTTAGGAACGAATTTTGCCTATTTTTATCCTCAGCCCTAATTCTATGGGATCTGAGCACCAGTTTTGCCTCGTAATTAGCCAAATCATCAGCAGATTTAGAGGAACGCTGTATTATTTTAGGATAGATGTAACGCTCCTTTCTAATTTTTGTAATTTCAGTTGAAACAGCGCCCTTATTGTTGGGTCGATCTGTTTTCTTCTTGCATAGTTTATTTCATATATTAAAAAAAAAACAAATCATTTGAAGAAGAGGAGAAGTAGAGGGGAGAGTTCTGAGTGCTGGCGAATAGAGAACAGAGCTTACCATGTACAGTTTTTGACAGAGATTTTTAATGAAATTTCACAACTCTGACTTCTGAGATTCTTGTGGTATGATAATTTAGCATAAGTTTTTCTTGTGTTTCATATGTGATCTGTTATGTTCCATTTCACTTCATGATCATTTCTAATTGAACAAATGAAGTGTTAAAGTAAGAATTCATGCCTGCCATGCTCTGCTTTTAAGTTTGTTCAATATTTAATGTTTTCTACTGTTTAAGGAGGATTCAAAGTTATTGTTTGCCCTCCTTAGCTCCTCACCAGTCTTGCCATTCCATTTAAATCTAGATTTGGTGTTAAATTTCTTGCCTACCTTGCCTCAGTTGATAATCCGTGTTGTTCATTATTTTTCTCTGTTCAAGCTGTGATTTTGCCCATGCAGCTCGGAAAAACCCCGCCATTTAATTAAAAAACCCCTTTTTGATCAGCTTACTAGCCTAATATCAGTGTTACCTTATTGGTCATCTCTTTTATTGAAGATTTCACGAGATAGACCGGAGAGAGCCTTCTCCTGCCCCGTAGGGCTAGCTACGAGGCTAAATGGTTTGATGTTGCCTTGAGGTTTACCTTTCTCAGCCTGAGGTGAAATTTCAAGCGCTAACAAGAGGCACTCTACATGAATGTACTTGGCCCAAACAATGAAGTTTATAGGACTGTGGTAGAGGGTTGTTGTAACAGTAGAAAAACCCTCTCTTCCTTTGCACGTGTGATTGTTTTCTACCCTAGAAAACAGTGTTGCACCTTCGTTGTCCCTCCTTTCTTCGTTGCACCCTTAGACCTTTTTCTTAACTTCCTTCGTTCCTTCTTCACTTCTTTCACTTGCGGATTTCAGAGCTCAAGTTATATGTTGTATGAGGAGTGGACAGCCTCTATAAATAGAGGTTTGTCCCTCCCCTTTAGGCCAACTTGACTGTTCATTAGGCCGACTTGGTTACTGCTTTTAGACCGACTTGTAGAGTAGACTTCAGATGGAGTTGTATGCTTGAATGAGCTTCTTGATGGTGCCACTGCGTGGAGGAGACTTGTGACATTGGTTAGAGATATTCTCTTGACCATAATACATATACATACAAGGTATAGCATGCCCTTAACGTCTTCAACTTATTCTTTTGACAATTTGACTCACCTATAGCACTTTAAATAGTGCTGGACCTATTTCAATGAGCAAGAAACTCATTGACATATATTATAAAATAATATTTTTTTCTTGAATAAATACAAATATCAAAAGTACATTTATGAAGACCGAACCTATTTATCTTTCCTTCAACGCTCCCTCTTAACTAGGGAGGTATTCATACAATATTACAAGGTGTTTGGCTATTATTAATCTTGAAGAATTCACATAAGAGAAGTGGGATTAGCAATTCATCTGTTATAGCATCATATTCATCAGCATTGTCATAGTGCAAGGCCTTGACTAACAGCTCCATATCTTTATGAGGCCAAGAGCTACAATGCTGGCAAGACCAATGATTTATAGACACCTTCATCAATGTCTCCCAAGGTACATACCCACCTGGGTGTTCTCCGAGTATGACCTTCTAAGACTATTCTTATCTTGGGTTCCCAGCCCTCAAAGAATATCGGTCCTCTTGCCTACTCTTATCTTGGATGCCCTACACATCCTCAAAGAGTACTAGATGCCAGATGCCTAATCCTCCCATTCTTTCTTCTCAAATGAAGACAAGAATTTTGTGTCTATCTTGTTACCACATTTCCATTCATGACCTTCATCTAGACTTACGGCTGATAGTCTTGGTCCAGTGCATGACCCATGAAATGGAAAACACAATTGTCACTCCTTTGTAATCAGGGGTGATTCAAAACTCCCTCTTGATCAGGGACCTGTCAGAGCTCCCTCTTAACTGGGGACTCTTTCCTTCATCAACAGCTTCTTCTTTGTGGGTCCTTCAGCTGCTTGATCTCCTTCCTTTCTTGATGTCATGAAGTCTTTGTTCGAACTTCTTCCAGGTAGGGCACCATCCATTGATCACTTTCCTTCTTGGTTTATCATGTCATTGCTTCGTGGAAAGTGACTATCAGGTTTTCTTGTCATCTTGGCTACTCCTTTGTCATCTTTTCCATGCTTCGAAATATTCTTCTCATGGATGCTTCGATGTACTTGCTAGGTTACATGCTTTGACCTAGTAGCCCATCATGACTTTATTCTGATATTGCTTCAACATTGCTTTTTCTTTTGTTGGATGGCTTCTTCGTCACGACATCTTTGTGGAGTAGAATCATTTATCTGCAACTTTTATATCTCTAAGGCCTTCACAGGTGTCAAGGGTCCTTTCTTCCTTTATCAGAGTTGTCTTACCTTCTTTCGGGATATGTCTTTCAAGGCATTTTGTCAGATAGTGATTCTTGGTGATCATGGTGTTCTTCACATGCTTGATCTCTTTCTTCATTAGCTTCTTCTCAGATAGATAGGTCAACCATCTAATGCTTCTTGTGAGAGCATTCCTTCATTGCTTGCTTTCTAGACTTGTCAACATTTCTTCTTGCTTCTTAGTCAGCAATCTTATGCTCCTTATGTGAGCATATTCTTTTGTTGACCTTCATTGCATTGTGGTACATGCCTTCGAGCATGTTCTTGGTGAAAGAGATTCTTTCATGCTTGATCATGTTATAGAACTATACCCATGACTTAATAATATACAAATGATAACATGACTTAAAATTTGATGCATACATACCTCATCTTGATTCTCCTTTGATCATCCGTTGGTGTGGCCCTTCTTGCTTCATCTTAGCTTGCTTGCATATCATTCTTTTCTTGAAACCCATGAATGGGATTCCCAATGAGACATCTGCTTTGGTCCATGAACCTTCTTTTGAAGATTCCATCATAGGATCTTAAAGATCCTTGCCTTGCAAATGTTTCCTTTCTTTTGATGATGTAGGTCTTCTAAGATTCTTATCATGATCAATTTTTCTTTCATCATGTATAAGATCCTATACTGGGTATGCTTCTTCTACATGAATATCTTGAGCTATATCCGCCATGCTCCTAGATATTTCTACTTGTGAATTTTTGTTCTTATCATAAATGCTACATCTACATCTACATGAGTATCTAGAACTCTATGTACATCATGTTGCTAGATTCTAGAGGATGTTTCTAGCCATGCAATTTTAATTTATTTCTACATGCTCCTATTCTACTCAAAACTTTGAAAGAAGTCTAGAAGTAAAAAGTTTGACCTAGTCATAGTAGGGATCCGGAGGATCTTCCTTCTTTTGCTTCTTTCCTTCTTCTTTCATCTCTTGAGTTATGTAAGCTTCTTCCCTCTTCCTTTTGTTGTTGTCCTTTTTAAGCTTAGGACAATTCCTTTTGTAGTGTCCATATTCTTGGCAACCAAAACATTGGATCTTGGACATGTCTTTGTTGTTCATCCTTCGTGGACCAAACTTGCCAAATTTACCCTTTCTTTTGGCCATGGTAGCAAATGCCTACTCCTTTGATCCCACATCTTCTTTTACCTTAAGTCTGGTTTCCTCTGTTCTGCATAGAGACCACATTTCACTGAGAGTGGTTGCTTCCTTCTTGGCATATATGCTAGATGTGAAGTTTCCCCACTCCTTAGGTAGAGCATTGAGTACTACAATTGTCATTTCTCTGTCAAACATGACTTCCCCAAGCTCTTGAAGTTGATCTCTCATTTAGGTTTTCGTGAAGTAGGGAGCTATTCCTTCCTTTGTTATCTTCATCTTGTATAATTCATTCCTTAGAGATATTACTTCTCCGATTATGGATACTGAGAATAGCTCTACTAACATATCATAAATTTCTTTTGATGTCTCAAACTTGGAGACATAAGGAATGAGAGAGTCTTTGATTGATTTTTTCAGAATCCTTTGAGCTCTTGTCTCATCCTCATTGTACTTGGCTAAGGCATGAGTATGTTCCTTAGCAGGGATAGTGATATTCCCTTTGACATGCTCTAGGAGTTAATTTTCCTTGAGTAGTAGATCAATCCTCTTTTTCCATGCAAGAAAGTTATTGGTACCTACCAGTTTATGGTTTTCCTTGCAAAAAGACATTGATGTATATTCAGAAGGGGACATGCACTTACTTGATAGTTTTTGAGATGTAATGGATTTGCTTCCTCCTTGAAGGTTTGATGGCTTGTCTTCACTGGATCTTGGTGTTCTTCAAGTTGCCTTCTCCAAGTGGACTTGCTTGGTGTTGATGTTTGCTTGAAGGCATGTAGCTTGATGTAGGTCCTACTTCAATCTGCTCTTCTTTGTAGGTGCTTTTATATAAGGCTCTTCTTCTAGCTTTGCAGACCTCCTTGATGAATGATGGATTGTAGACCCTTTTTGTCCTTGAAGTGCTTTGAGACTTCTTGGCTTGATGCTTCAACTTTGTAGATGCTTCCCCTTGATGAGTGCTCTTGAGTTGCCCTATCCTTGATGTGTCACCTACGCTTTGAAACCATGTTAAATAATCTAGGGCAAAGTAGTGTAGTGTGATTATTCGTTACTTGATAACAATTTCTAGAGTCTTTTTACTTTTCTTGTTAGTTTATTCTTCTTCTTATTATTATTAGTGCATATGTGTGTACTTCATCAAACTACTACCAAAACATAAAAACAAGAACACAACATGTTGGCTCTCTGCCAGGGTCAAACCCTCTCTTCCCTTGAGAAGAAAACCCTTTGATGAATTTCTCTTCTTTAAGCTTCTATTAATCAATGCCAAACCCTATACCCCTAACAAAAAGATCCTCCAAGCACAAGTCAAGTCTTCACTCCTTTTTGCACCATGTACTCTGGCACTCTGGCACTTCTTCCGGCACTTCGTCCTCCTTCCTCCGACACTTCGTTCTTCTTTCAGCTTCTTAGTAATCTTGTTGTACTTGCTCTAGAAAAGGTGTCTTTCACTTATGATGATCCCTCACTCTCCAACAAAAGAACCTTTTCTTGATGGTCAAGGGAGAGTTGTTATGACAGCAGAGGCAGCCTCCTATTTCCTCGCACATAGGAGAGCCCTATTTCCTTCGTTCTTCTTCCTTACTTCTTCACTTGAGTGAGAGGCACTCTAGATGAATGTACTTGGCCCAAACGATGAAGTTTATAGGACTGTGGTAGAGGGTTGTTGTAACAGTAGAAAGACCCTCTCTTCCTTCGCACGTGTAACTATTTTCTGCCTTAGAAAACAGTCCTGCACCTTCGTTGTCCCTCCTTTCTTCATTGAACGCTTAGAACTTTTTCTTAACTTCCTTCATTCCTTCTTCGCTTCTTTCACTTGCAGATTTCAGAGCTCAAGTTATACGTTGTATGAGGAGTGGACAACCTCTATAAATAGAGGTTTGTCCCTCCTCTTTAGGTCGACTTGATTGTTCATTAGGCCGACTTGGTTGCTACTTGTAGGCTGACTTGTAGAGTAGACTTTAGATGGAGTTGTATGCTTGAATGAGCTTCTTGATGGTGCCATTGCTTGGAGGAGACTTGTGACTTTGCTTGGAGATATTCTCTTGACCATAATACATATATATACAAGGTATAACATGCCCTTAATGTCTTCAACTTATTCTTTTGACTATTTGACTCACCTATAGCACTTTAAATAGTGTTGGACCTATTTCAATGAGCAAGAAACTCATTGACATATATTATAAAATAATATTTCTTTTTCTTGAATAAATACAAATATCAAAAGTACATTTATGAAGACCGAACATAGTTACCTTTCCTTCAACAACTCAACCTCCACTTGAAGCCAGATTTTTTATCAAGCATAGAAGACAGAAAATTGCGAAGATCACAAGGAAGGAAGCCTAGAATTAAGCAAAGGAAAGAAAGACCATCAGTGAGGTTCTTTCAAGTCTATTTTAGGGTTGAATCTCTCCACACGTGCGAAGTATAGACGTTATCTGTTGCAGAAGGAGCCGAAGTATTGCAATCGCATTGGAAGGTCAAGTCAAGGACAAGACTAAGGTGTGTCTCAAGCCGAGTTGCCAAGTGTCTTCTCAACGTCTTCTAATCTTACTCGAATTTGATAGTAGCCTGACCTCAAATCTAATTTTGAAAAATATTTTGCGCCATGGAGTTCATCTAGCAACTCATCAATAAATGGAATGGGGAATTTGTGTTTAATAGTAATTTTGTTTAATCCCTGATAATCTATACATAACTGGAAGGACCCATCCTTCTTCCTGACTAACACTACTGGTGCAGCATATGGACTTTTGCTTTTCGTAATGACTCCACACTTTAACAGGTCTTGTATCAACCTTTCTATTTCTATTTTATGATGATGGGGGTAGCGATATGGTTTTACATTTACCAGTGTCGAATCTGGTTTGACTTCAATGATATGTTCAATTTTCCTTTCAGGAGGTAATTCCATTGGTAATTCTTGAAATACCTTGTCATATTTCTGGATTAAGGTTGTAACTTCAGATTGTTGGTGAACTCCTTCCATCGATAATAACTCTAACTGTTGGCATTGTGCGACGAATACCAGAGCTCCCTTGCGAATAAGCTTCTTCATTTGCTGAGCAGAAATGATTTGGGTAGGTGGGGCTTGGAATCCGAACAGCTTATACTTCCTCCCATTCATTTTGAACTTAATGAATTGTTTTTGGTGATTTGCAGAATATGTCCCTAGTGTTTGCAACCATTGTACTCCTAAGACGGCATCTACACCTCCTAAGGGGACTGTATAAAAACTGGACTCCATTTCATATTCATTTAGTTGCATTTTAACTTTATGGCACTTCCCTACTCCATCTATTATTTTCCCATCTGCCACCATAACTTTTAAATCTGCTACGAGATAGGCAAAAATGTTCAGCCTTTTTTGCGACATTGACATCCATAAAATTGTGTGTGCTTCGTAAATCTATTAACACGATAACGTTTTGCTTCTTGATATGTCCTTTAAGCTTTAATGTTTGTGGTTGAGCTATCCCTGTGATAGCTGCCCGAGAAATTTTTGGCATATTTTCTTCTTCTGGATCTAGATTAGGAGCCTCATTTCCTTCATTGGATTCTTCGTCGGAGCTATTCTCTGAAGATCCCTCTTCTTGTTCTACTTCACAGTTGTAAAGTCTTTGCGTAGTGCACCTGTGTCCTGAGGAGTATTTATCTCCGCATGTCCAACATTTGCCATCTTTTTTTCTTTCGAAATTTCACTGTTGTTTTCCTCCATCACGCATTGGTGGTGGAATGTACTTACCAGTGTTTTCTGGAGACTACTTACTTGACTTCCCTTTTGAGTAGTTGTTTGACCTTTCATTACTATCATATGGCATTTTATGGAGCTTATATTTTCGCTCAATAATTATGGTTGCATGTCTAGCTTCCTCAATGGTTTTGGGTTTATATAGTTTTAATTCTTCCCGGATATACTCTTTAAGCCTGCACCCTATACATTTTTAGCAATTCTTCATTGGAGAACCCTCGTTGTCTTATAGCTAATACTTCCCACTCATGGGTGTATTCACTTACAAATCCTTTTTGTTTGAGGTGAACGAATTTTTCATAAACATCGTCTTCCTCTTCGTCATGGAATCTTTTGAGCAAGGCATCCATAAAAAATTTCCAGTTGAACGAACAAGCCTCACATCTATTGGACCACCATAGGAACCAATCATAAACTTCAGCCTCTAGGTTGTTGGATGCGGTCATGATCTTTTCTTGTTCACCTATTGGTGGGTTTGCTCCGAAAATGGCATCCATTTTATTTACCCACACAATGGCGCCCCTATGGTCCTTACCATCGTACTTAGGTAATTCTCTTTTAATTTTGTGGTAGTCTCTTTCAGGAAACTTTGTATAGTACTGACTTCCTTCGAACTGTATATGCGGTATTCGTGGGACTTCGTGCATCAACGAAAATTCATGACTTGGAAAAACTTCGCCTTCTAGAGTCTTGGGACTTTGTGGTGACTTTTGTGTGATTGATGAATTAAAAGGTGGATTGACTCCTCCCATAAATTGGCTCATCATGTTCTCTATTTTTTTATATTAATTGTCATTTGGTATTGATTACTAATTATCTTCTCTTGGCCTTTTCCAAATTCCTCTTGTTTTTTTTCGAAATTGTCAAGGCGCTAGCGCATTCTATTGATTTCATCCTGAAATCATAAATTTCCTTGAATTTGCATCATCATTGCTACTTCCCATTTTGTTCTTCTTTTTCTTAGTAGACCCAAAAAAAAAATTAATTAATTAATCAATTATACCCTTATATAATAATTAATCATATAATTAATTATATAATAATTAAGGTTATGATTTAATGGCTTATGAAAATCGTTGGAAAATGGAACAATATGACTCTTGACCAAGAGTCGTGTGGACCACATGAAAACAGACGAAGGGAAGTGACACATCGATAGCACATGCAGTGGGGGTTGGTCAACGAGACCAACCGACAGCACAGGCAGTGGTGCTGATCGAGGAGAGACAGCGCAAACGGGAACGACTGACGGTTAGTTGCGGGGAGCACGGGGCATGGACAGGGAGCGATGTGGATCGATGGTTGACGGCAACAAGAATACGGGGAGCAATGGATGGATGCGGCAAACAGTGAAGGGATCAGCACACGAGCACAGAGTCGACTAGTCGCAAGAACAGAGAGCAGTTGATTGAGGGATGGAACAGTGGAACAAACAACGAAACGATGAATGGAACGAAACAACAGAGGGATGGAACAGTGGGGAAATGAGTGGTGGTGTATTGGAGGACCATAACTGCTCTGATACCACTGGAACGTAAACTTTGTTCACTAAATCTGCCAATGTCAGATACATTTGCTTACATAACAATATAAATATTTTTATTCAGTAGTAGATGATGATTACAAGCCCTTGGGCAGTTCTCCTTTATAGGAGTTGACTAGTCACAAGATTAAAGATGCGCCTTTTGATATAAGTGCCCTTTCATAACTAATTGGGCAACTTAATTTAATTTAATTTATTTATTAATTATTAATTAATTTTATTTTTTTATTATTTTTTATTATTTTATTTAATATATACATATAGTTGTGAATATTTTATTCATAACAAAGAGATATCCAAACATCAAAATTCATCCATTACATCCAAAATCCTCCTTCAAAAGGGATAGCAAAAATCTCACAAGAGATAAGAACCCAATCCAAGTGATGATGATCAAAATGAATTATCTCACTTGTATTTATATACCCTAATGAATTTGATTTAGCTAAATTGGCCTAATTGAGCCCCTAAAATAAAATAATGTGCATAATAACAATACTTTTGGTGACAAGCCCACCAAATAGCTCAATAACATAATAAGAAGCCTCTCAAGAGGGTCGAATGATGAACAAAGTGAGTCGTTGGGCCTTTGAGGAGGCCTAATGAAGTCCAAGGGGTGCCATGATGTAGAAATGGACTCCAAACAGAGTGGACAAGGGGTTTGCCCCTTGTTTTCCAATCACAAACCTGTGGTACTCCCAAGTGGGTATGGGGGTACAAGGACATCCTCATGGGTCTCCAAGTGGATCGAAAATGCTTGTAGACCATTTGTAAGGGCTAGGATGATGACATAAGCCCTCCCTCTATGGGAGGAGACATCCATTGTACCCCGGAACATCTGCCAAGTGTGTGATGCATGTGTGGAGTCAGCTAGGCATGGTTGGCCAAGTACATCATCCTCTTCCAAAAGGTGGAACAAGAGCAATCAACGAGCAATGTTGGGGATCTATGAAGTACTCTCTGCTATGGTGGAAGCCCATGGCTCTCAACGCTCACCCTACAAGTGCCAATGTGGCCCTTTGGAGGGCTAAGACCCCGTATAAGGAGACCAATCCCCAAATGGAGACCCATCTGCAATCCTGCAGAAGGTCCAATGTGTCCCCTTGCCCTCCAATACAACAAATAATTAAAGTAATCAAGTAAAAGAGCTTACAAGTCATGGGATCAATGGGGCACTTCATGGTGGCATGCCCTTCCATAGTGGGCTTTGGCATGTACAAGTGTCTCCAAGCTCAATAGGGGGTTAACCAAGGACCCTATTAGGTGGCCTCAACCTATGAAAACGGGGGTACATCCTTAAAGTGGCAGGTGGCAAATGATATAGTAACGGAACGGAGTGGGGATTAGGGGAATCATCCAAACCACATGTCATGGTACAAGGGTAGCTATAATAAGGGAAGCCCACACCTAGGTATATGAGTGTCAAAGGGAGAAAATCATGGTACATGAGTTACCCTGGCCCTTGTTTTTCCACCCTCCTTTATATGCCTTTTGCCTTTGATTGATTCTTTTTCATAACTACTCAAGGCTCCAAGGGATGAGAGCATGATGTATAGTATATAGCAGTGGATACCCCCCTTAAGGTGGGGCGGTTCATCGCCCACCAGGGGTTCGAACAATCATGGGTTCCTTAATGATGGAGGGGTCTCATTTAGGGCCCATAGGAACCAGGGTGATGGCCATGGATAAGGGGTAGAACTCAACTTTGGCTTTTTCCCATGTGCTAAATTTTTATGTCCCAACCATCTTTTGCATTTTGTGGTACATTTCCTATTGAGAGTGGCCAAATTATGTTTTTTCTTTTATTTTTAGTTGCATCAACCTCGGGGGCATCGTTCCAAGCCCGACCCAAGGTGTGGACAAGGGAGGGGGAGGCTAACCCTATGTGGACCCAATAGACACATGTCGACCCAGATGGGAAAAGAGATGAATAGGGCTAAAATGAGTGTAAGGGGGCAATGTATGTGGTGTCGGGAAGCAGGACCACGCAATCAAAGTTGGGGTTTTCCCAGTGCCAACCCTAAAGCTAATAGGCCAATAAAGGGGATCCCAGAGACTAGGATACAAGCTTAACCACAAAATCAGGCAATGGAGACAAGAATACAAACCTAGCCCACTCTTTCTGCCGAATCCCCCCACCAATCCATGCCCAAAAGTGCCTATGACAAATAAGCAAAATCACTCAATTATACCAATGAAATCCATACCTTTGAGATTGGGAGGCCCACCTTCAAACATACAATCATAACAAGTGGGCGAGGGACCACATGGCTGGCTCAGGTGGTGGAGATAATGGCACATCGAGCTATCTAGTGGCTGCAAGGGGCTGCTAGTTGCCAGCTGAGGACCATCTAGGAGAAAAAAATTCTCCTATATACACTACCCACAAGTGGTGGGTAACAAGGCTCTCATATTTGCAAGCCAATGGTAATTGACGGATCACCAAACACATATGAGCCACACTCAGAACTTAGCAAATGTGTGTGTCGATGTGTGCCTTAATGAGAACCAATAGATTCCTTATATATAATTTGATTTGGTTCCAACGGGGGTTTTGGCGACTTTCATATTTTGGGAAGTTGACATGATTATTTCTTTAATTTTAATTATGTCTTCAACTTTGTCTCATCATATAATAATAATTGTTAGTGCCATGCATATAATAATATTTTATTTTGACTAATTTAAATTCTTCTTGGGGGCAATGGGCTTCCCTTTGGGGCTTAGGGTTTCCCTTGGGGGAAATTTGTCCCGATGCTGCCCAATTTTAACAATCCCTGCTCCACAATAGCTTTTCTAATGGCAATGAAAATACTCTATTTCCCTTAAACTTTCTGGAAGACAGTTAGGAACTCCTTTGTTCTCAATCTGCTACTTATGTATTCCGAAATGAGGTTTTAAGGAATCTAAAAATCGAATCTCGATGCTTTATTTACACAAATCCACGAATATTTCGTGTTGGCTCACGATATATTCATTAAATATCATGATTTTATCACAATTTCAAATATATGCGATATGTTTGAGTGATCTAATTGCCGCCTTGTAAATCTTGCAATATATTAAGGTGACATTATCACCACCTTGGAACTATCATGATATTTCACCACTTCATTGAACATACAAACTGAAATGAATATAGAAAATCAATTATCATCATTAATACCATAAATTATAGAAGCAATTAAATGAGATTCATATGTCATAAATTTAAGGACTCGACAAGGAATCTCCATTAATTTTAATAATCAACAAGAACAATCATAAGACCACCAAGTCATCTTCCATCTAATTAGGCAGCAAAAACTTTTAGGCATCAGATGCTTGCACAACTGCTATTTAAAATGATCATATAAGGATCCACCGAATAGACCATTGCTTGATTAAGCTCACTGCAGATGGACTCCCTCTCAAACAAATGATCCTATCCAAAATTTATCCCAGGTTCCATACAATCCTGATCATTTTGTATTGACAGACTACTTACAAGTTATAAGGTCATCCTTATGTAAGTATATCTATTATCAAAAATCTAGGTTCTTCATAGGATGCTCTGATTTATGACCAATGTGATATATACAAAAACTAAAAATATAGATTGCTGCTATCAGTAAATGAAGCGGCGTAGAATTGCAGTAATGTTTCAAAAAGAAATAACAGCATCCTAACAAAATAAATGTCAGCAAAACAAAGAGGAACATACATCGAAAGAAAATAATTTGGATTAGAGAACCTGGCATACTACCATAAAAATGATGTTTCCCTGAAATGAAGTTTCTACTACTTTTTATGCACACATAGAAATGCAGTTTCCCTGAAATAGCTGAGCATAGTTTAGCTACTAACAACCATGTCACTAAATATTGGAAAACAAACACTACACAATATATAAAATCTTTGTTACGGAGAAATGGTAAAGAAAGCAGAATATTTTGGATAATTTGGCATGTCCAAACACAAAAGATTGAAGTTGAAGAGTGCAATGGGGCCAGGTAAATTGACCATAGCCAGAGATTACACCCTTCCTACATAAGAGCATGTAACTCAGAGTGCTAATTGAAAAATCACTGCAGATGCCCACTAAAATAGTTTCAATATTCAATATGTTGTTTAATTTTTGGCAAATTATGTGCTTAGTTTTCTCTCTCATCTCTATATGCTGCCTATTTTTAGCAGTTTGTTTGTAGAAGGGCACAAAACTTTCTTTCAAACTCGTGCTTCTTGAAATGATGGTATTCTTTATATATTTTGAACTCTTCAACCAAAAGGAAATAAAAAGATATTTCAGATAATATTCAATCCAGAAGCCACAGCAGTACATGTTGACACAGCATTCCATTTGCTGTGAAGATAATAACAAAGTACCAGTAAAATCAACAAGAAATTATTCAAGATCTATCACTTGAAAATTCAGTCTCATAAAATCAATAGAGTCTAATGTAGCAAATTAGAGTATTACCTGGATGCAGAGATTTAAGACCTTGCAATCATCCCGTAATGTATATTACAACTTAAAGTGAACGCTGAAAACAAGTATCAACTGTATCAATTTCGAACAGGTTGGAAAATTCCCTTTTGTGCATCATAAAACCACCTGAAACTATTAGCTTTTGTTAGAAATAATAGGACATGCTTGTACACTGGAAAAAAATATATATATCTATATATATAAAAGATTTTAGACATTTTTAATGCAAAAATGGAAATTGCAACTCCTAGAATCCATTGCCTGTGTTAGATGGCTTCAGAGATTGTCAAATTCTTAAAAGGTTAGTATATAAAGTTATAAACCATATGAAGTAGAAAACTTCATTTATCACAACCAAATACATGACATGGATCAACAAATACATAGATAAGAAAATTGAAAAAGTTCATAACCAATACACATTTTTTGTGTAAGGCATGGCTTGGGCCCCACTGCAACACTTGTAATTTGCCTTACAACTTGAGAAGAGAATTAGTTTGATTAAGAGCTATCCTTAATGGTCAACTTCCAATTGAAACAGTTTTTAACAAAAGATGAACTAACCGATTACAAGACAATATTCACTGAATATAGAAGGAAAAAAACAATTTAGTGTCAAATTTGTATATACTTGATCCTCAGATCTCTGCATTAATGAAAAATAAATACAGCTATACCATATTATTAGCAGCCAAGATCAGTAAAACGCAGTATATTATGTGCTATTGTCAGAAAAACACCAATCAGCAAGACTTGTATTCAAGATTCCCAAGAAGCAAGAAAACTCTCCACATGCAGTTGGATCAAATTTGGTGGCATTCCTCAAAAGGGGTTAGATCCACCAGTGAGAAATGAGGAGCTTTTTACCATTCATCAAGATTCAATTCTCATGAGGGAATCGGGCCTCTGAGGTTGCCATGGAGGCACCCAGAAGTAGTAGTTGAACATGTGAGGTTGCCAACACACTTCATACATACACATAAGTGGATCAAAGACCAGACACTAATTGTTACATCTAGAGCAATAATTTTAAGGTAAGGTATTTGCTGCAGGGAAGTGGGGATCAATTTAAAGGCCGAAGGAAATCAAGAATTATGCTTCATGTGGGGAATAGGGGTAGCCACAAATAAAGAAGCAAAGGAACTAGCACTAGATCAAGGTCTAAAATTGCATAAGATCAGACAGTTAAAAACTGTAAAAGTCGTGGAAGACACATCATTTATAATCCATGATATGCATAGTCATTCGACCTTGCAAGACACTATTCTAGGTCAAATCATTCACAGAACTTAAGCAATGGTGATAAATTATGAATGCATTCAGTTGTTGCAGTTCCTAAGAGCTCACAACTCCTTCACAGACTTAAAAACCAATGAAGCAGTTGCGATTGAAGTTCTTACGTTAAGGATAACTTGGTGGGAGGTGGGGCAGGATTGGTATCTTACAACCTCCTAACCCATTAGCTAAAGTCTTATGCATTCAACTAGGAGAGACAAGTGGCGATGTGTGGGGATGGAAATGCAACAGGAATTAAAGCTCCCATAGGCTGATGTACCACCTCATTGATCCCCACCTACACTAAGACTTGATCCTCCGAGGCTTTGGTTCTTGCTTTTCAAGCTGACTGAGGAACAACAAGCCATATTCCTTCTAGTCAGGTTATATCACCACTTGTTGCAGAGGTTGACCTTCCCTCAAGTCAATCGTTTGCTCTAAATTGGCATCTGCTACAGTGATAACATTGGATTAGGTGGAACCTACTGTAGGAAATTTGGGCATTATATTTCAAAGAGCAGTTCAATTGTGGAGTCTGAAGCACCCAATCCAACTGCTGGTCTGAGTATTTTAGCACCAGTGCTAGTCATTTCGATTGTTGTGTGCACTATGATCCCCCAGAGTTAAAAAGGGGTATAAGGAGATGTGAGCATCATGGTTCAAAAGTCCCAAATGCATCAGCTCTCTCAGTCGAAAATGGGAAGGATGGAAAGATGATTGGGAGTACAAGACCATTGTGAAAAGAAAGGTTTGAGATACGCATATGATCATCACTTCTCATTGGTTGGAAGCACATACAGGCAGAGAAAGAGAGTTCACAGCATTGAGTCATAGCCAAAAGTATGAAACTTTGGAAGAAAAATATGATATTATGTTTGACTGGGTAGCAAAAATTGCTAGTGGTTCACAGTCCTTGGCTCCCCTTCCTAATGTCTCCAATGGTTCATACAGAAACAAAGCAACTTCACTGAAAGAAGTGGAGATAGTGCAGAAATGTCAAGGCCCAGATGGGCACATGAAGATGCGGACCACTAATAACATAACCAACCATCAAGTTGACATCAGACAAGAAGCCCCTAGTAGGTATGATTTCATGTAATGTTAAGTCTTCATGATATTTTGCAAAACAGTTTTACCATTAGTATAGTTTATTAGGTAGTATATCAGTTGGATTCATAGGTATACCTCTAGGATAGCATGAGTCATGACTGGCATAGTTGTTGGGTAACAATTTTAAGTTTTTAGAGCATCTTGAAGTTCTAGAGACAGACTTGCTCCATTTCTTTGCATTAACTTGCTGTCCTGTATGACCATAATGACTTTTTAATACAAAACATAATCATTTATGTTGAACAAAAATGCTCCTGTGGAGAATAACATGGGGTACCCACAATGATACTTAAAGGGATAATGAATGTAATGTGGCTTGTTACCCACCACCCATGGGTAGTGTATATAGGAGAAAAATTTTCTCCTAGATGATCCTCAGCTGGCAGACAGCAGCCCCTTGTAGCCACCAGATAGCTCGATGTGTCATTTTCTCTGCCACCTGAACTAGCCATGTCCATGCATGTTTGAAGGTGGCCTCCCGACCCCAAAGGTATGAATTTTTATTGGTATACTTGAGTAATTTTCCTTACTTGTCATGGGCACTTTTGGGCATGAATTGGTGGGGCGATTTGGCATAAAGAGTGAGTTAGGTTTGTATTATTGTCTCCACTACCCAATTTCATGGTTACCCTTGTATCCTAGTCCTGTGGGATCTTCTTTATTGACCATTTGGTTTTTGGGTTGGCACTACATTGGAAATCTTGATTTTGGTCGTGTGTTCCCGCCTCTTGACACCACCTACATTGCTCCCTTTCCACTCATTTTGGCCCCATGTCATGTCATGGGCCATGTATGAATGAGTGACTGTTCCTAGAGATATTTTGTCGAAATTTTATCTTGATAAGTCATCATATATTGCACATCGAAGTGTAAAGACATTAAAGCAATTGTCCCATGCCCTAATTGCCATGCGAAATTGTTCAAGAGGCCTCCTTGACTAAATGAATTCATTCCAAGCATTGAAATATCCTTGACTCAATTTCTCCCAAAGGATTAGGCACTAATCCTCCACCGATGATCACTCTAACACACATCTTTCTCACCTCCAATAGGGGACCTAGGGCATCAAATTTCTCGCAATTCACCCACTAAAAAATATTTGATATCTTGCCCTCTACTACGTTGTTGTGTCTCCTAGGAACCGTCCAAATTTAAAGCAATTCTGATGGTGGGATTTCGAGATATTCCAAACCCTAGCTCGAAGATCGATTCTTGCCCTCAGTCTCCCATTGGATAGTGACCTCATAGGAATCATTGCATTAAAATCACTGAAAGTTCCTCGTTTGATGCCCTTCTCCCCCTCAATTAGGTCAAGCACACCCCTGATTGATCAACTCCACCCACTTGACCTAACTTTGGGTCCACTTGGTCCCGTGTGGTCCCACAACTTTTGGAAGATAATTTTACAAAGACCATTTGGAAACCAAGTTTTCACAAGGGTTTCTAGGACTAGGTTCCTCCTTGATAAGTCTCATTTGTAAACCATAGCCCTTGAAACTCCTTTGGCCCTTCTTAGAGAGCCTTACACCTTACTTCTCAAGCAAGTAAACCATACAATTGAGTCTCTCTTACAAATAGGCCTCAGGAATCACTCCTTTTCTCTTCACTGATTCATCCTTCTAGTGATTCCCTTTACTACCATTTCTCCTCCCAATGATGAAAGTGTGTAAAGACTCAAGAGCATGGAGCTTTAGCTTAGGTGACAGTGGGATATTGCTCCATCGTTGCTCTTGACCTAGTAGTTATCCCTTTAGGATCCCCCCTAGGACCCCTGCTAGTTTGAGCGGCAACATTTTGGCGTCGTTGCCGAGGACACAAGACGTGTGTCTTGTTCCTCATACGACATTATTGACATATCATTTTGGCGACTCCATTGGAAGAACAAAGCCCTAGTTCTTCATTGAACCTCAAAGTCAATGCTTGTAGGGTGAAGCAAGCATTTGTTAAGGCAATTTTAGTTCACCCTGGCGACTCCCATGATATCAATATATAAAGATCAATGGCTTCTAAAAGGCTTCATGAGTGGTTTCCTGCTTTGGATATCACATGGGTTCCAGGATACCCAAATGGCTTGGATTGGAAGTTCATGTGAAATATGCCACAATTTGAGGGTGATCCATCCACAACAATTGACCACATAGCAAAACTTATTAAGCATGCTTCCAAGGTTAATGTGCTTCATCTAGACAGCCTCATGGAGTTATTTATTGCTTTTATTGAATACAAGCACCGAGGTTGGCTTGACTCGTGTGAGCTTGAAAGCATTTCTATCCTTTAACGAGTTGATCAACAAATTCGTGGAGTATAAGCGACAGATATTCCAATCTAATAAAGTTGCGTGTGAGAGCCTAAAGGAAGCCCTCCAAAGGGAAGGTCTCATTAGTCAAGATGAAGAGGTTGGAGATAACCTTGAGGATCTAAGTGATGAGCAGGAAGATGAGTCCTCATTGGGTCCACATGATGAAAAGGATGACTTTGAGAACACGTGTTGGGAAGGATGAGTCTACGAAAAGTGAAATTGAGACTAACCTTGCCTTTCTCAAGCATATTACTCCCGATGAATTTTATTTTGAGAACCTTGAGGAAGGTGATCCCAATAGCCCCTTGGAAGATGACATTGGAGATTACTTCCACATTGAAAAGGAGAAGTGGGAAATCGTTGGTCCTCAATTTGATTGTGCTCCCATTTATGACACCAACAAGGAAGATTAGGTTGAGAGTGGTCTCCCCTTTCTCTCAAACATTATTTATGATGACATATCCATCAATACCCTTGAGAAAAAGGATCATTATTTTCTCTTACATGAAAGAGGCCAGTTGGAGGTAATTGATTCTCCTTTTTCGGAAGACTCTATCTTTGATACCAACAATGATAGAATTGAAAAGGCCCTTGCTCATACCTGGCTTCCTTATGGTTTCAACAGTATATTCAAATCACTTGAGCCTCTAGAGTTGGATTTTCAAGAAAAATATCACATTGAGATTTCACCTTCCCCTTTGCCCTTTTCCCTCATTCATCACCTTACGTCTTTCACAAGTGATTCCCTCACCCCTTTTCGTATGATCTCCAATGACCATGGGCCCTTTCACCTCCTAGGTATGATGCTGAGGAAGAACCATCCACTAGATGCATCCCTCCTTCCCCTTCCATGTCCCAAATCTCCTTTCACTTCCCATCATGACCTTTTGAAGCATAATATTATGAGCAGTGATTGTGATAGGGAATTCTTAAGGGTGATCATTTATTCCACCATTGTGTACTTAGAAGGAAAGCCCAACACTTCTAGATTAATTTATTTCCTTCTCCTAGGGCTTCCTTTTATCTCGAATAGAGATCATATTTTCCCACCTCCCACTCACTTCATCCTCCATGTGATTATGTCCAAATTCGCTTTGGGGTCTATTGAATAAGTAATCATATAGGCAGGCATGTGTATATTGATTTGATGATGTGTTGGTTGCACTGGCTTTATGCTTACACTTAGCATGGGCATTACACTATATGCATGTTAGGGTAGGATGCATTACATGTTTTCAAATTAGACCTAACATCATATGACGTTTTCATGATAGATTAGTTGCATTTAGATTAAACTTGCATTTTACTTTCTTGTTGATTTATATGGCCTAATACTAAGCATGGGTGATCATAAGACACCACAAAAACATGTTGCCTCATGTGCTTGGTCTTTGATATATGCAGGTAATAGGTCTACGGTATCAAGAGATTGTTCGTGTTCTCATGACCTCCCATTCGAGTAGCTTCCCTCTCCGAGAGCTCATGTCCCAGTTGGAGCCAATGTTACCCACCATCTGTGGGCAGTGTATATAGGAGAAAAAATTTCTCCTAGATGGTCCTCAGTCAATAGCCAACAGCCCCTTGTAGCCACCAGATAGCTCAATGTGCGATTTTCTCCGCCACCTAAACCAGCGATGTGGTCCCTCGCCCATCTGTTACGAATGCATGTTTGAAGGTGGGCCTCCCGACTCCAAAGGTATGACTTTTCATTGGTATACTTGAGTAATTTTCCTTACTTGTCATGGGCACTTGGGCATGAATTAGTGGGGGGATTCGGCAGAAAGAGTGGGTTAGGTTTGTATTCTTGTCTACACTGCCCGATTTCATGGTTACCCTTATATCCTAGTCTCGTGGGATCTTCTTTACTGACCATTTGTTTTTGGGTTGCCACTACATTGGAAATCTCTATTTTGGTCACGTGGTCCCGCCTCCCGACACCACCTACATTGCTCTCGTTCCACTCATTTTGGCCTCATTCATCTATTTTCTCATACAAGTCCACATGTGTCCACTGGACCCACATAGGGTTAGCCTCTCCCTCACCTTCTCCACACTTTGGGTCGGGCCTCGAACAATGCCCCGAAGTTTGAAGTAACCAAAAAGAAAGTAAAAAGCATAATTTGGCCACTCTCTACTTGAAATGTACCATAAAATGCAAAAGATGGTCGGGACATACAAATTTAGCACGTGGGAAAAAGTCAAACATGAGCTCTACCCCTTATCTATGGCCATCACCCTGGTTCCTATGGGCCCTAAACAAGCCCTCTCCATCATTAAGGAACCCATGATTGTCCCAACCCCTAGTGGGCGATGAATTGCCTCACCTTAAGGGGGTATCCACTGCTACATATTACACACCATGCTCTCCATCCCTATGAGCCCCGAGAAGTTATAAAAAAAAAAACAATCAAAGGTAAAAGGCATATAAAGAAGGGGGGAAAAACATAGGTCAAGGTAACTCATGTACCACGATATGCTCCCTCCTACACGCATATACCCAGGTGTGGGTTTCCCTTATTATAGCTACCATTGCACCTTGGCATGTGGTCTGCATGATTCCGTTGACCCCCACTCCATTCCATTATTATATCATTTGCCACCTACCTCTTAAAGGATGTACCATGGACATGCCACCCCCTTTAGAGGTTGAAACCACCTAATAGGGTTCTTGGTTAACCCCCTATTAAGCTTGGAGACACTTGTACATGCCAAAGCCCACTATGGAAAGGCATGCCACCATGAAGTGTTGGAAAATCAAAGATATTATACTAGGGGGTTTGATTCTCCTTTCTTGATAATTACTTGTTAGTGTGTTGGCTTCTTTTACTTCTTTATTATCTTATCTTTCATCAAGCAATTATACATTCATGAAGATCACAAAACAAGAGACACAAGATATAGGCACATGCAAGGGCAAAACCCCCCTCGAGAGGAAAACCCAGTCAAGATAATTATTCCTTTCAGTAGTATTCTTTGAGACTTTTCACCCTAGACCAAGACCAGACTTTCCTTCCACACCATCTTACCCTCCAAGATCTTCAACCCCTTCCAGCAACTTCAACTAGGCAGCAATTTCCAACAACATGCAGCTTTTGGCAGCACAAAACCCTAGGAGACTTCGATCTCCCAAACCAGACCACGAAACAGAGAGAGAGAGACACCAAAAGCTCGATTTTCTTCTTCTCTAGAGACTCCCCCAAACTCGCACTCCTTTTCTCCTTCCGGTAGTAGACTTCGCACTTCCCAGCTCTTCTAGAGATATCGAATTGCTTGAGAGAGTGAGTGCTCCAAATGACTTCGACCTCCTTCAATATATAGGCTTCTTGTGGGTCAAATGGGGGTCTTTAGGCCGACATGATGTGGAGGACACATAATTCATATTTGACTTGATACAAAACCTTTTTACATGATCCGAAAGCCCAAGAAGGGTCTCTTCGAATGTACAATGACTCTATAAACTCAATATTAATCCTAGGAGTCCACAATGGGGACTTTGACTAATATAATGATGACCCAAGCATGAAACCCATGCTTTAATAAGTCATTGTTACAATAATAAAAATTATTTTCTTTATTCTTTTGACAAGTACATTTACATAATGACTCAAGTACATTATTGAAGACCGAACATAATTACTTTTTCCAACACTCCCTCTTAACTAGGGAGGTATTCATAATGTACAAATACAACGGAAGATCCCAAACTATATGAAAACATGAAGAACCTTTACGCATCGCAATGTCATGGACTAGATTCTTGACCAAGGCAATCTATCCAACCAGTGACTCAACAATTTAGGCACCGCAATGCCATGGACTAGATTCTTGACGAGGGCAATCTATCCAACCAGTCACTCAACAATTTAGGCACCGCAATGCCATGGACTAGATTCCTGACTACGGCAATCTATCCAGATGGGACAAAGGTTGACTCAAGCTTTCAGCCCCTCTAGGTACCATCAGGTTACTTGCTAACCAGCAACCCAAACATACACGTGTGTACCCAAAAACTGGGCTCAATAAACAACACCACCTTTTCAATTATGGGATTCATGACATCGACACAGAGTGTTGGCCCGATGTCTCCCCAGGCAATGCTTCACTCGCAAAGCCTCAAGCCCTAGCTTTGGGATCAAAACTTGCACTGCCATCCCTAAGGCTAATGCCTAATAGGGTCAAAACAACATCCTTGAGTAAAAATACTTTCTTTGATCCTTTCCCACCTTGTCTAGGGTGAGAATATCATTGGTTGCTTCATACTTTCCTCATACCCTAGACCGGATCCACTTGGTCCCGTCTAGTCCCGCTCCTTCAAAGGACCATTCTTCAAGAACCATCCGAGATACCAATTCTAACAAGGATTTTAGGGTTTGGGATATTCATTCACAAAACCTATTCCCATACACCTAACCCCCCAAAATCCTCTCTCCCTAGAATCTATACTACCTTGCTTAGTGAGCAAGTAAGCTCCATCTTTCAAACTTTTTTGGGAAAGGGTTTGTTTGGGTCACTCATATGATGACATATCCATTAACTTATCATTCATTAGTGACTTCAATACATATTGGGTCTCCTCCCATTGGTGAAAGTTTGTAAATAGAAGGGAGCCTTAGCTGAGGTGACAGTGGGCTAAGTCTCCATTTGTTGCCCTTGGCCTAGCATTTGCCCTTTAGGGATCCCCCTTAGGTCCCCTGCTAGTTTGAGCGGTAACATTTTGGCATTGTTGCCGAGGAGGAAACAGGTCTACCTCCCTAGTGAATCATTGAGGAATTGATTCATTAACGACATTTATAAATATTCCTCTAGCGACTCCACTCATTGTCCAATCCCCTAGTTTACTTGAAGGCAACAACATTCCTCCTTTAACTAGGGCTGCTGCAAAAAGGGGAAAGTGAACTCCATCACCTGTTGGAACCTCCCTTTTCCCCGAATTCGAGAAGGTTAGTGATACATCTCCAAAGATGGCATCTACTTCAAGCACCGACTCCGAAAGGGATCAACCCAAGATGACCAAGAGTGAAAGACACTTGGTTAGTGTCTTTGCCCCTTTGAAATTGAGTAACAATCCCAAGCCATTACCTGAAAAATTTAACCGATGGTTGCCCAAATTCAAAGGGGATGCTACTTGGACTGCCCATGGTTTTATTGAAGAATTCTACTGGCAGTTGTCCCCTAGAATGATATTTGATGAAGATAGGATCATGATGCTTTTTGCCTTATCACTTGAGGGACAAGCAAGAGATTGGTATCTTAGCCTTCCCCCTAGATGCATAAAGGACTCTAATGAATTCGAGGAACTATTCATGAAAAGGTGGTCATGCAATGCCCAAGGGACCTTCAACACTAAAAAGTTCTACCAAATAACCAAGGGAAGGGAAGATGTGTGAGAATTCATCCAAAAGTTTCATAAGGTAATCAAAGATATACCCAATCATTTGAAGCCATCTGAAGCTAACATTCTTCACAAATTCATAAAAGTCGTGGGTGGCCACCTCACCTATGTGTTGAGGGATAAGAAACCATCCACTTTAGGCGAGGCTAAGGAAATGGCAATGGAAGTTGAAGAAAACCTGTGAATTTCAAAGGTTGACATCAATGATCACCCTAGAGACAAATTTGAAACCAAGAAGGAGAAGTCCAAAGATCAACACGAAGAAACTCTCCTTGCTATTCTCAAAAAGATGGAAAGGTTCACTGAAGAAGCCAATGCACGTGACAGGGTTATCATGAACAAAATCACCACCTTAGAAAGGGTCCAAAGCCCGAGTTATATCCCTAAAGGAAATCCTTTTCCCAAAAAGCAAAGTGAAGAAGATAGGTTGAGCTCTTCTGAAATCCCAACACATTGGCCCCAACTAATGTTATTGAGCCAAATTCTTCATCTGATGATGAGGAGAGTGAAGGGGATGAAAGTAAGGATGAAAAAAACAGATGAGCAAGCCAATCTTGTGGAAGCTAATGTCTTCAACATTTTGCTAGGAGGATCATATATGCATCCTCCCATTAGTGAGGTCACCCTTAAGGAAGAAAAGGAAGAATCCATTCTTAATGCCAATAGCCAGGGAAGATTCAAAGGGGTCCAATATTCCCGAAAGGAAAAGGACAAAGACCCCTCACCTCCTAAGGAATCACCTAAGGAAGATCCATCACCTAAGCAAGCCCCTCCTAAAGAGTCCATCCCCAAAGTTCCTCCCAAGAAGGATCCCCCAACAAAGGTCAATCAAAAAAAGGATCCTCCTAGGAAAGAATATAGGAAGAAGGAAAAGGGGAAGGAAATTAAACTTGACATTGACATAGGGGTTGTCATAGGAAAGATGACTATACCTGTTCCCCTAAAGGAGATTGCTAAGCTTCTCGAGCAACAACAACAACTTAAGAAGTCCCTGGGAATTCAAGATGAAGAGTTACTTGAAGAATTGCAAAACATTCATATTCCTGACCGAAACCCTGGGCACGAACCATTCTTGCTTACTTTGGCTATCAATGACCTCTTCTTACACAATTGTATGTTAGACTCAGGTGCTTCCGCCAATATCATGCCTTTGACTGTTATGAAGCAATTGGGTCTCAGCATCACTCGACCATATAAAAGGGTGTGTGGTTTTAATTCCAAACCTGTGGAAGTGGAAGGCATCATCAAAGACCTTAAGGCCTCTTTAGCTAGGAATCCCAATATATCCCTCCTCATGGATGTTATTGTTATCGATATCCCTTATGTGTGGGGGATGTTGTTATCCCATTAATGGAAGCTATCGTTGGGAGGCATGTTCAAATGGATTCATCATACACAACCATCCCACAATCTGATGGCACCCCCTTTATCCTTTATAGGGAACCTGCTTATTTACCGCATGTGATCAAGCTTGGACCATACTATGAGACATCTGAGGTCGAGAAACCTTCCCATATCCTCCCTACCCAAGAAGTCTGAATCCTCAAGCGACCAATCTCTCAAACAAGCAAGAAGTGGAAGCCTAAGAAAGAATATAAGGTTGGGGACTTAGTCTTGGTGGATAAACATCCCGTACCAGTTAAGATCCATGGAAGGGTTGGGGATGACTATTACTACATTGCTAAACTTAATGACGAACTTTGGCCTGAGCTGGTCAAATTAAGTCGTATCACCTCCTTCCTTGAGACTTGACATTGTATCATATGCATGGTAGAGTAGGATGCATTGCATGTTGATTTTCGCATTAGAACTAATGGCATATGATATTTCTCATGGTAGATTAGTTGCACTTAGATTAAAATTTGCATATTTTTATCTTTTTGTTGATTTTATGGCCTAACGTAAGCTATATAGTATATATAGAAGTGCAATTTGACCTAATTGAGCATCTATCCAAGCAAGTTTCGATTTGCAATTAAGAGAGGAAGAAGTTGTGAAGAAGACTAAAAGGAGGAAGAAACCTTTGTCAAGCTAAAACAAGCCAAATTTCTCTCTCATCTCCCACACGTGCGAGTTTTTGGGTTGCAGCCAAAATTGCGGTCTGCAATTTTGTTGCAGGAAGACGAAATTTGAGATTGATGCAATGTTGAAGAAGGTTGACTCTTGTTGACTAGAAGTTGATCTTTGTCATTCTGGAAGGACTATCTTGGTGGATTGGAGGAGGTCTTTGTCTTGGTCAAAAGGTCTTGGTTGTCTCATTTGATTTGGTTCTAAAGGAAGAGAAGAAAAATTTCAGGCTTTCCCCTAGAAGAGGGGTTTTGCCCTAGTTGAGAGCCTACATACTGTGTCACTTATTGTCTCGATATTTGTGTATTTGTTTTTGATAGTTGCTTGATAATAAGATGATAAAACAAGATGTCAAGTCCCACTAGCACCACCAATTGAGGATGGGCCTCATCAACAAGGTGACCCAGGATCAAACCTCACGAGGGGTGGTTGTGCCCTGTGCTAAGGGGAGGAGACATTCTAAAAAATCCAGTCAGTTAAGGGTTGGTGTGGCCCAGGCCGGGTGCGATCCCCAGGTGACTTTGACGGCTTAGATGCCCCTAGGTCGCAACTCCTCAAGCCACAGGTCAAACCTAGAGGATCATAGACAACTTGACAAACAAACAAAAAAGAAGATAAAAGAAGCTAATAAGATCACTAAGAAATATCAAGTAATTATCAAGATAAGGAAATCTTTCTAGCTTTCTGATTTTCTAACACCTAAGTCCATTTGAAACTCAATGTTGTCAATGCCCCTACTACATACTCAGTATTGCCTTCAAGCTCAACATATAGGTCTCTAGGCTCTTTGGCTATCTTGGTGAAAATATCTCGAGATTTCCTCATGTGACGAGATGCCCCACTATCCACAAACCACAACCTCTACTAACGGTGCCAGAAAGGCATGACACCAAGGCAAAGTTCTTTTCAACCTTCTCAACCAACTCATCCATCTGTGTTGTGGCTGCCATAGATGTCTTTCCCTTGCCCTTCTTCCTACTTGGACACTGTCCGGCAAAGTGACAGAACTTACTGTTGGAAATTGTAACTAGGTTCGGCCTTCATAATGACCTTTTGTAAACATGACATTGTATATTTTGCATAAAGAAAGAAAAAGAAAAAAAATATATTTTATTTAAAGCATGGATTTCATGTTCAAGTTTAGATCAAAAGCATGTTTTTCATGCTTCTATATCTTTCTAGGACAAAGAAGAATTTATGTCATGTATTATAGTCCCATTTGGACTCATTGTAACAAAGAAAAATAATTATTTTGAGTCAAGAAAATCCATTTATTCCTCCAAGACCAAGTCGACATAAAGGAGGGTTATTTGGCCCCTCAAGAAGCCTATAAATAGAAGAAGCTTGACTCATTTGTAGCACCAACCAATCACAAGTTCAATCTACAACAGCGAAGGAGGAGAAAGAGCTAGAAGGACAAAGAAAAGACGAAGAAATCTAACTCTCTTGGGTTTATCTTTTTCTATCCACATGTGTGAAGTTGCTAGGGTTTTTCTGTGTAGCACTAGCTGCTAGTTGTAGGAGGCGGAAATTGCAGGGCCGAAATTCTGAAGTGAAGCTGCAGCAGTGATGCGGGGGAGCGCCCCCCCCCCCTTCGAACCCGCTCCCGAAGCGCGCTCCGGGCGGGAGCGGCTCGGGAGCGCGCTCCCCAAATCGCTCCCGGACGGGAGCGATTTTCGGGAGCGCGCTCCCGTAAAAAAATTTGCGCTCCCTGGTCTGTGAGGGAGCGCTTCAGGGAGCGATCGCTCCCGCGCTCCCGGAGCGCTTTTTAATGCCCGGGAGCGATCGGGGAGCGATCGCTCCCTGATCGCTCCCGGGCATTAAAAAACGCTCCGGGAGCGAATTTTAAAAATTCGGGAGCGATTCGGCGGAAAAAAATTCCGCGGACCCGAAAAAAACAAAAAATTTAACTTATTTTTTTGGATTTATAAGCCCAATGGGGCAAAACAAAATCATTTCAATGAGATTGAGCTTGAGTTTGAGAGCAAAGGAGCAAGGAGCAAGAGCTGAGGAGCAAGGAGCCAGAGCTGAGGAGCGAGGAGCAAGTGCCAAGGAGCGAGGAGCAAGCTTGCAGAGGTAAGTAACTTAATCATTTAGTTAGTTTAGCTGGTTAGGTGGTTAGTTTGGTTAGTTTAATTTACCTGTTTGAGTTTAAAGATCATTAATTTAAATTAAATTAATAAATTAAATGAATTAATCCCAATAAACTAAATTAATTTGCAGATTCAAGACTCAAACCCTACAAACATCAAACACGATGGACCTGGGGATTTTTATTGGCATTTTCCTCTTCCTGGTCCCTTTTCTGGTTATTATGGTGGTGGAGAGTAGGAAACGGAGGGGGCCTGAAACTGAAGAGGTGGATGAAGAAGCCGGAGGAAGTCAAATAGGTGAAAACCCCAGTGAGGAGGATGTGGAGGAGGGTGAACATGAGGGTCAAAAAACTAAACAAGACCAAACTCCATTGTGGAAATATGTTCAGAGGCCTGAAGCAGGGAGAGGGGGTGGAACCACTAAATTTCATTGCCCCCATTGCAATTCTGATTTCACAGGCTCATACACCCGTTTGAGAAGACACCTTTGCGGGAAAAGGGCATGGGATGGAGAGAAACAAATAGGAATCAGAACTTGCGACAAGGTGTCAACAGAAGATAGAGCCAAATACATAAAGGAAGAGGAGGACGCCCAATACAAAGCAAAAAGATCAAGGGGTTTCTTTGAAAGCTCACAAAGAACTCCTTCAGCATCCTCCCAAGGCAGTGGATATGGACATGGAGGCTCAGGGTCATCATCTTTACGCCGTAGAACCATATCAGATTTCCTTGATGAGGGGTGTAGGAATGATGTGGATTCAAAAATTTACAGGTTCCTCTATGCAAATGGGATACCATTCAATGTTCTACGCTCACCTTATTGGCACGAAATGGTTTCTGCCATAAATGATGCCCCTAAAGGATACAAGAGCCCTGGGTATGACAAGGCAAGAACAGTTGGCCTTGATCATGAAAAAGCAAAAATATCACATTCTTTGAATAAAATGACAAGTTCTTGGACTGACAATGGGGTGTCCATTGTATCTGATGGATGGACAAATGTAAAAGGCAAGCCATTGATAAGTGTTCTCGCTGTGTCCCGAAGTGGTCCCATTTTTCTAGCTGCACATGATTACTCAGACAAGTTCAAGACCGCTATCAACATTGCAGAAGCATTGCTTGAAACAATTGAGCGTATTGGCCCATACAATGTCATCCAAGTCATCACTGATAATGCTCCTAATTGTAAGGCAGCGGGAGCAATTATTGAGGATAGATACCCGAACATATTTTGGTCTGGATGTTTGGTTCACACATTGAACCTTCTGTTGCATGATATTGTCAAAAACAAAAATGAACAATACCAATGGATTGGTGATTTGTACAAGAAAGGAAAAAAAATGATAAAATTTATTACAAATCATAGCAATACCCATGGCCTTTTCCGCAGTCACTCGAGATTGGAGTTGCTGAAGATTGCGAGGACTAGATTTGGTAGCTATTACCTCACCTTCAGGCGCCTTTTGAAGGTAAGAGAGGGTTTAGCTAGCATGGTATCAAGTCCAAATTGGCAGGTGTTAAAGGAAAGGGCTACAAATGTAGCTGACATTGCAGGTTTTGAAACGGTGGAGGAGGCCGCTCTTGATGGGCAGTTTTGGACAACTGTGAGACAGGTATTGGATTTCACCAAGCCAATTTATAACATGATTCGGTTTGCAGATACAGACAAACCAGTGATTGGTGAGGTGTATGAGCAAATGGATACCATGTTGGGGGAAATAAAAGACATTGTTAATAACAGAGATCCCGACTTGTACAATCTGATTCACGATTGTGTGTGTCAACGGTGGAAAAGGCTTAACCTTCCACTACATTGCTTGGCGTATATCCTTACGCCAAAATACTACTCAGATTCTTGGTTGGGCAAACCTGCAGCAGGGGGTGGTGTTAGGACCAAACCCCATTTAGATCGAGAGGTAACTAAAGGATATCTGGATGCATTAGAAAAGTTGGTGCCTGACAGGGAGGAATGTGCAGCTGTGCGCCTTGAAATAGGCAGATACTTCACTGGCAGTGGTTTGTATGGTAACTTCCATGCAATGGACGACAAAGATAAATTTGATTCTCTCACATGGTGGGAAACATATGGCGGCGACGGACTTTTGCGAAAATTGGCATTGAAAGTTCTTGCACAGGTTGTAAATTCTTCTTCTGCAGAGAGGTGTTGGAGCACCTACAGTTATATACATAATGTGAAAAGAAACAGGCTCAACGAAAACCGAGCAGAAAGCTTGGTTTATGTGCACTACAATTTGAGGTTGTTGAGCCATTACTGTGATCGGGCTAATGAAGATCCCACATATAAAATTTGGGACAATCACCCTGAGGACGACAATTTGGAAGATGGCATTGTACATATGGAAGAACTAGAAGATGAGCTTGTACGGGATGAAGCTGAAGCAGCTGCAGCAGCCATGCCACCTCCACCTCAACCATCCAGTTCTCGGGGCCCGAGTCTTGTTCCATTGCTGTCGCCACCTCCATCGACACCCTCGCGTGGAGGCTCTAGTTCTGGTCGTCGGTCTGGGCGGGAGACTCCTAGAAGACCGCCAAGACCTACTTATACTCCTGGAGACTCTCGTGGCAAGGGCCACTTGTAGATTTACAGTTTACTTGTCTTTTTTAGTTTCTATTAGACTTGTGACTTGTCACTTTAGTTTTCATAACTGTTCAGTGTTGAGTTTTGAGTCCTTGACTCTTGACTCTTGACTCTTTCATATCATTATGACATTATGATATTTTTTGTAAACATTATATCACTAGTGACTGTGACAATGAAAATTTGAAGTTTGAAGTTGGGCCTTGGCAATTATAACTCATTGGTAATGATTGTGAATTATGAATATGATGCTTTGTGAAAGACTAAAGTTGTTTCATTTCATCTCATTATTCATGTTTCATTTTATAAATTTTTAACATTTCATATCATGTTAACAGTTAGAAGTTAGGACTTAGAAATATCTTCGATATTACTTCTTGTAATGGTTAAACTTGGCTTACAAGTACAACTTGTTACTTTGGTGATCAATGATGATAAATGTTATTGAATTGAATGTTATTTTAATTTATTATTTTACTAAGGTTGATGACGATTATAATTTCTAGATGATTGATGTGATATGGTTCAATGATCAATTTATGTTTTTTTATGTTTTTTATGTCTATTTCATCATTCTACATGTTTTTGTTGACATATATGTATCAAAAATTAAAAAATATAAAAAATATATATATTTTTAAAAAATCGCTCCCCGATTCGCTCCCAAACCGGGAGCTTCTGAAAATGGTCGCTCCCGCTCCCGCTTCCGCTCCCGCTCCCGCTCCCGCTCCCAAGTAACACTGAGCTGCAGGGCCGAAATTCTAGAGCAAAGTTGCAAAAAGTTGAAGTTTTGAAGTTGCCTTAAAGAAGATCTTGTTGGTGGGCTGACTTAGTGCTTGGGAGGATCCTAGGCTTTGGTCTATGGGTCTTGTAAGTCTCATTGTAAGAAGATTCTATAAAAAAAGAAATTTTCTTTCTATTTTTTACCCTTGAAGGGGTTTTGCCTGGCTTGTAGCCTACATCTTGTGTACTTTATCTCGTTGTGATCTTCATTGTTTTGGTAATTGCTTGATGAACAAGAAATGACAAGTAATAAAAAGCCAACTCATCACAAATAATTATCAAGGAAAATCACCTATAATCTACAAGTCGCTTGATTTTCCAACACTTATGACATGCAAAGCATTTTACTTTGCTCATGTCCTTCTCCTTTTTATTTTGAGAAGATCCTACTCCACCTTGGTTCTGCTTGACCTTCCCCTTGCCCTTCTTCACTTGCACAACAAGAGCAAGTTTCCCATCACACCACCATTCCTACATTGTCCACAAGTTATTGAACTCTCCCAAATTTCTTTCTAGATGAAGTCATCCCACAACTAACTCCAATTGCTTAGCACAACCCTTCAGAGCTACCTTCACTAGCTCTGAATCATTAATTAGTTCTCCCACAGCTGATAGCTCATCATGAGCCTGCTAGATCATGGTGAAATATGAGGCTACAGTCTTTGATCTATTTATCCAAATATTGTTCAACTTCTTCTGCAACACCATTATCCTATTCTAATTTTTACTCTAATAAAGCTTGGATAAGGTTGCCCACATCTTGTGTGTTGTGTACTTGTTATGTGAGAAATTATATGATCCCTCACACCATCTACGATAATACCCATTGCTTTCACATCCTTCATATTGTGCTCGGTTTCTTGGGCAAAGTCAGAAGTAACCTGGATCTTTGTGTTCGCAAAATCACACAAACCATTCATTTTTAGAACAATAGTGATTTGCTCCTTCCATGGACTAAACTTAGTGGCCCCATCCAACCTATCTTCATATCTCAAGCTCATTGATGCCATTTCACAAATCGACCTTGGCCACAGAACCCTTGTTGTAAAATAAATAAATAAATTGTTGTTTTAAAAAGGAACAACTTGCTAATGTAAAACCCTTGTGATCTAAGATCTCTTGATCAAACTTTGTGTAACTCGATACCATGTTAAATTTCTAATACTAACACAGATTTATTTATACCTCAACAACTTTTATTCAGGGAAAATTATTAAATAAAATTCTGAATTGTTATGAAAATAAAATCAATAGTATTTTTCCTTGGATCTGGGTGACCATGCAGCCTCAGGCACTCATCCCAAGGCACACAAACAGCATCCACCATTTGGCTCACCTCCCTCACCAAGTGGCACTCCTAGTAATCACTCCCCCTCCTGCGCGTCAGTTGTCATCATACGAAACTCCTCTGCTCCTGTGCCCCATCAATAAACTTACCATCCCCATGCTCATTCCTTTCTCTGGGCTCCATTCTCCTTTTGTCATTCTCCCTGGTGCTTTTCTCGGCTTCGTATCTACGATTCTACTTTACGGCTTTCTGACCATGAATTGTGAAAGGGGGAGGGGTCGGCGCCCCGGTAGAGGAAGAGGTCGGGGGTGCCACCCGACCACCTTCGACGACGCCACCATCGCTGCAATGTTTGACAATGGAATTCCCAACTCCATTCGCAGGGAGGTCTTGGTTACGGAGGAAGTTGAAATTCGCAGGGGTTGCCCGACGCTCTAGGCGCTCAAGAACCTCCTTGAGTGCCAACTAAAGGAGTGGGCCCAAGAGAGAATGAACACTTCTGACTAAATTGCATAGCTCTCTACTCACCAAAGTCATTATGTCTCCTCGCTTAGGCGGCTTTCCAAAGTCCTCCGTGTGGAATTCCCACCCAACATTCCCTCCTCCTCCTCTCCAGCTCCTTCCCCCTCCCATTCTCCGTTGGTCAGTTCCTCCTCCCCGCCCATACCCTATGCCCCCATGGCCCAACCCCCTCCCTCCCAAGCTCCTGTCCCATCGATGGTTGATGTGCCCTTGTATCCTCCTCGCCACAGTCCTTATGGCTGATACATTCTAGAGGAGCTTCCGATAGACACGGGCAGCATGCAGGCTCAACGCAGTGCCCAAGTGCATTGCGGTACCAGCGTAGCCACAATGCAATTTCAGTGCGGCAAAATTTAGCTTCTCGGCGACATGGCGACTCTCTGGTCAGTTTTTTCTCTACAATCTGGCCTTTCTGCAGGCCACCTCAGTTCTCTCCTTTTTGAAGGCGAGAAGCTCAGTGCCCTGAAGCCCCATGGCTCGATATGCATCATTTTTGGCACTTCATGCAGCAATTATGTACGGTTCATTCTCAGAAGCATGATTTTCGTTAACTGTTATCCCGTCATGCAAACTACAAAACCAGAGGGCTCTAGTTTCTCCTTCTTGGGGCAGAGCCCTTCCACTTTCCATCTCTGGTTTCCCCCTTTAGAGACATAGAAACCACTCTTGGCTATAATTTTTTGTAACTTCCCACTTGTTAATATAAATTTGCGTACAAAAAAAAAATCAATAGTATTTAACTTCGAAATTAAATATTTGTAGTGGAAAAATAAAATCAGAGAGATCAATCACATCACAACAGTAAGTATACACCCATAACAATTCTTCTTCATTAACATCCTCAGGAAAATATGTGCCTAGACCCATAGAGAAAATGCATAGTTGGAACTTGTAACTCAGCCCCTACTGGTAAACTCAGCCTAAGGAATTCTACCCACCAGAAAATTGGTATCCAAAAGAATCTGACCCTGGGGAAACATGGCCTCCACAACCAATAAATTGGCCCTCTCCTTTCCTCGTTGTAAAACCCTTGCGCACTCAAGAAAATCGACAAATTGGATAAACGGGCCTCTCCACAAATCGGCCTACTTTGCACTTTAGCTACTCAGCCTCTCAATTTCCTGAACTAGGCCTCCTAAAAATACTCCCAAAATACCCCTACACTCTTCCTCCCTTCTCCTCAGTCTAGCTGAGCCTCTTGCTCTAGAGAAAATTGTTTCCTCCACTTGTGTGTCTTCACCTCTCCCTTAGGTTTAATTTATAATTTCACCAAGCCAAATCCCTAACCCCAATCTCCTAAATGATTGATGATCGAGATTAGATCTTGCCTCACTTGAGATCAATGATTGAGATCATATCTAAGTCACTTAAATAATTTTATTATTTATCCTTAGTACTTTGGCTTAATAGTTCACAATAATTAATTGACTTTAACTATTGTATGTAGTAAAAATTAGACTTGGGAAAGAAGTCATAAATCACTTACTCCACCAAGAAAGCACCTAAGTAGGCAATCAACCATCTCCTACATGCTAAGAGAACAAGCTCATGTAGAAGACCTTCCGAAGCTACCAAGAACTTTAACCGCAACTCCGTTCTACTACGAGTTGTAAGGAATTGTCAACTCCTTTATACCTGCCTCTTCGCAAAATTCTCATTAGAGATATACTCACCCCCATTCTCTGATCTAAGGACTTTCACCTTCTTCCCTATCTAGTTTTCCGTAAGAGCTTGAATTCCCAAAACTTGTTGAAGACCTCACCTTTGGTCTTCATGAAGTAGATCAATGTCCTCTTGAAACAATCATCTATAAAGGTCATGTAATAGTTGTAACCTCTCAAGGACCCTACTTACATAGGACCACATGCATCTCAAAAAACTAGAACCAACAACCCTTTGAACCTAGAATCCTTGCTTAGAAAAGTTGTCTTGGCATACTTTCCTAAAGCACACCCATTGCACAATGCAAACACCCTACTACTCCAAGCTTACTCTGAAAAATTAATGATAATTTACCATAATATAGGTAGAGCCCTATGATGCAAATGTGCCATCCCCATGTGCCACAACTCACACAAGTAGCCATTGTCATGCACTAATGCTCACATTGGCTAACCCCCTAAAACATGTATATACTATAAACTACCCTCTCTCCTCCCAATAACGCACCTTGTACTGGATATAGAAAATCTTGGCCTGATGGATACCAGCCCATCACAAAAATTCACCTCATGCCATTGTCCTCCATGGCTGAGACTGCTAGAAGGTTCTTTGTCAACCCTAGTACATATAGAATCTTTGTCACCTCCATAGTCTTTCTTGACACTAACTGAAACTAGATGCTACCAATCCACTCTATTGCACATCTGTCATTGTCTCCAAGCTCCACTTATAGCTCTGAGTTTGGTTCTGACATACTAGTAAATAGATCAGGTGATTCCATCATATGATGATGAGAAGCACCACTACCACAAACCACACACCTTTATTAATGGTGCCAGAAAAATAGACACAAATGAGAAATATGTCTCAAACTTAGTGGAAAACTCAACCATTCGTGTGTTAGTTGATGCAACTACATGTGTCTTCCCTTTGCCCTTCTTCTTGCTCAAACAATGACTACATAGTGGCCGCATTTGTGACATGCAAAGCAATTGACTTTGCTCATGCCCTTCTCTCTAGCTCCTGAGGTACCTTTTCATTGTCTGACTGGCAATGGCAAGGTTCTCAGAATCACCCATAGACTGGCCCACCATGAAATGACTCCTTTCGAGTCTCCTCCTATACAAATTCATCCCATAACCACTCTCAGTTGGGTAGATTCTCACGTGCTATGAACCCTTTAACGAAGGACACCCATGGCTTGGAAAAACCATGCAGGGTTGCCTTCACCATCTCCTCATCTGTCACTTTTTCCCCAACTACAGCCAACTCATCTCAAAACCTATGTGATTCTAGTGAGATATGAAGTAACACTATCTGACTTGGTCATCTTGGTGTTTCTCAGCTTCTGCCTCAACACCAAAATATCACTGCTGGTAAAATAAGTATATTGTTGTAAAACCCTTATGTTGTATAATCTACCCCAACAGTGTTTCTAGTGCTCTGGTACCATGTTGAACTTTTAACACCAAATCTGATTTATTTTTCTCACAATTATTTTCATTACCCATAAAATAATTTATGCTCAAATTAATTCTAAAACTGTAAAATAAATACGTTGGTGTTCTCAACTTAGAAATAAAAGACGCAGCATAAAATTAAATAGAATATCACCACAAGACAGCAGAAATCCTGCCCAATAAATTTCCATTCACTTTCTATTAACCTAGAAAATTTTGAGGGGTTAGACCCACAAAGAAATTACGAAGAAAATATAGCAATATTAGAACCTGAAATTCGCCCCTAAGATTTTTGGCCTAAGGAGGAGTTCAACCCTTGAAAGATGGTTGCTTTGAAAGATGAATTGGCCCTGACCAATCTTGCCATGTACCTGCAAAAACTCAGCCCTCCTAGCTGTACAAATTGTGCACTGGAATTCTCAACCTGTTCATGGAAACTCGGCCTCCAAGTCTTTGCCCACCTACTAGAAATCTTGGCCCTCTCTTGCAATCTCTGCTTGCTCAGGTTTTTCTCTTCTTTCTCTCCTCCAAGTCTCAGCCACACAGAAATTCTCCTCCCAATAATCTGCTGCACACCTGTCTTCTTTCTTCTTAGTCACTTCAGCCTCTCACTCATGAAAAAATCGCTTTATCAAAATAACGTGTCTCCCTTAGCCTTTAGGTTCTCTTTATACTTCCATTTGAGCCAAATCCCTATTCTCCAAAGTGATAAGGGTCAGGATTAAATCCTAGCCCACTTAAATCAATGATGGAGATTAGATCTAACTCACTTAAAGAAGTAGATTATTTATCCTTGGAGACTTTAGCTTAATAGCCAACATTAATCAATAAATTACTTGATGTGTTTCTCTTAAATTAAAAGTAGGAAAAGAATTAATAATACTTTCTCCTGTCAAACAAGAACCTACAGAGAACTCTCTCCTGCATGCTAGACACTTAGCCTATGCAAAAGACCACCAGATGCTTCAAAGTTACAAACATCATCAATCCATGCCTTGCAGTCTCTTCCAGTTTCAGCAAAAGCCTAGCAAGTTTGATTCTTCCTTGGTGAAATTTCTGGCAGCATGAAGTGCTTTTGAGGTTTAGGCTGCCAAATGTGGTCATTGGCTATATTTACTTAGAGGCCTGACCGTTGCGATCCATTTATAATTGTAAATTAACCCTGTACTTTACTGAGAACTATAGATACTAAACAAGCCATTTTCAGTATAAAATATTAATGAAAACAATGCTATAGCCATGGAATGAAAATTTTCACATTTTTAAGACAGTGGTGGAATCACAGATTAGAGGTGCAACATACTTGGAACCATACAAATTCATGGCCAATCTATTCCTAGACTAACATCAACTTGCAACCACTTTCATAACTCTGTCAAGCAACCTATCATTTAGGGGTTAGCTACTACTACTGCCCTCTAAATTGACTGAATTGCGCCCATCTAAATTAGCTAGCAAAGTTACAATGTTAGCTTACTCTGAGAACTAAACAGTCCACTTACAGTTCCAACAAAAGCTCATTTCCTGACTACTAAAGACAGACCCACTTATACAATACTCCACAGAACAAAATAGCTTCCAGATCCTTTAAGCTACAAAGAGATTTTAATATTCCATATTGCAAAAGTTGGATTGCATTTTAACCTCTAATCTAGTAAGTTCTACAAATAACAAATGCAAATATTTAGCATGACATTCTTCTTTAATTTCCATTTGTAATATCAAATTCCTTGTTCACAGTTATTATATATCATGTTTAGTGCAACAGGTCAAGACTAAATAATCCAAATGTCCCAATAAAATATGGTCACTGTTACAGAGTTCAAATAGGAACATAGGACTCAAAATGTAAGAGAGGAACCTACTTGCACAGGAAGACCGGCTGAAATGCAGTAATCTCATGCCCTCCTTTCAAAAGTGCATTTCTCTTCTCAATCTCTTCCTTATGCTTCTCAGAAGACAGAACTTGACAAGGACCTTGGATAGAACCCACCAGATTGTTGTCTCCATGATTTGATTCATAAACCTGAAGTCAAAAAGTAATTAACCCCTTCCAAAGTAGAGCCTTCCCTGATACAGCATCAAAAGAGCAGTAACAATAATCTCTATAATTCACAAAAACATTTTAAAAAACAAATAATCTACAACAATATTAACCTTAGTTTTTCCCCAATTAGACTCCATCAAACTTGCCAAACCATTACAATTTCAGCAGCCATCCTTCAGTCAGGAAACTGCCCCAGTCATAATGATATGTGACTGGGAGATGATGGGATAATTTACAGAATATAGATACAGATATGCATTCCTTTTCAAGAAATATATTTAAATAAGAAATTCAAAGAACACAGTAGAAAATTAGAATGCTTTAATCAAATAGTGAGTAAAGATTTCAACCATGTTCTCATATACAATGGTGTAAATGATGAGCCAGAAAAATGATGGAATAAAAGATATGCCAACAAATTTCGCAAAGCCAGTTGGGATGTCACTGGCTGAAACATACAAACAGTTTCTGAACAAAACACTTAGGCCACACATATACGCTTCTCTTTGAAGTTTGAATCAATCTACTGTCAGAATACATGGACCTTCACATAGGCTAACTGTTAAAGGCCATAACAGGAGGACAATTTGCGCTTGAGACAGGTAAAATGAAGTAAAACTCTTAAGATTCTAAGGTAAATTGAAAATAACCTTACAACTCTGTTTGACAGTTAACTTCGTAAAGAAAGACATCTTGGTCAGGTGGCTTGCAGAGAATACAACATAATCAATGAATGTATTAGATTGATTTACAATGAGCAAAGAAGCTCGATAAATAATACAAATGTATTTACATAAATAGAAACAGCAAGTTTCTATAAGAAATAGAAACAGCAAGTTTCGTCTAAGAAACTGCTAATAAGATCTGAATAGCATAAAGGAACATAAATGTATGCTATAAAGAAGAATAACATGACAAGAATCAACAATATAAAACACAAGTCATTGATAACGGAATTCTTCTAGGAAACTGCTAATAAGATCCAAATGAGCATTAAATACTAAAATAGCATTATTCTAATACCGTCCCTTAATGCTCAATCTATTTACAACACCTATAGACCCTCTGAATTTTACAAATTTATCAGGACCAAGGGGCTTGGTGAGAATGTCTGCTGGCTGCTCCATTGTGGGAACATACAACAACTGAATGGATCCGTCTTCAACAAGCTGTTGGATGTAGTGACAATGGGTTTCCACATGCTTTGTTTGTTCATGGAAGATTGGATTCTTGGCAAGTTTGAGCACTCCCTGATTATCACAGAACAAAGGAGTAGGACCGGCCTGGGAAACATGCATATCCACAAGCATACGTCAAAGCCAAACTGCCTCACAAGATGCCTTAACTGCTCCCCGATACTCTGCTTCTGTCGAGGAAAGGGCCACTGCCTGCTGCTTCTTACTAGTCCATGTGACAGCACCGGATCCCAGACTAAACACATACCCAACTGTAGATTTACGGTCATCAACCGAATTGGCCCAGTCAGAATCTGTGTAACCACTGAGTATAGGATCTGAACTCCGAGTGTACAGAAGTCCATAATCAGGAGTGCCACACACATAACGCAGCACACGCTTCGCTGCTATCCAATGATCAGCCTTAGGAGTTGACATGAAGCGGGAAACGTAGCTCACTGCAAAACTGATGTCAGGTCTAGTGGCAGTGAGGTAGATGAGGCTGCCCACTAATTGCCTGAATAAAGTTTCATCAACAAGTGGTGGGGATGACTGAGCTGAAAGTTTGAGCCCTAGTTCCATAGGAGTCGAGGCAGGTTTGCAATCCTGCATTCTGAACCTGTCCACAAGATTTCTAGCATACTTGGACTGAGAGAGAAAGATGTTGTTCTCAGTCTGCCAAACTTCAACCCCCAAACAATAATGAAGGAGTCCCAAATCTGTGATATCAAAGGTGCTGCACAAATCTTGTTTGATCCCATGGATCAAATGTGCTGAACTGCTAGTAATGATAAGGTCATCTACATAGACAACCACAAACAAAATATCATCACCAGTATGCTTGATATACAGGTTTGTATCAGATGGGCTACGCTAAAAGCCATGATCTGTTAGGTACTTATCAATTTTCATGTACCAAGCCCGAGGAGCTTGTTTCAGAACATAGAGTGCTTTGACTAATCTACAAACTTTTTGTTCTTGAACGGCAACCTTGAATCCCGGAGGCTGCGTCATGTAGACTTCTTCCTGTAAGTCACCCTTCAGAAAAGCACTCTTTACATCCATCTGATGGAATTTCCAACTGAACTGAGCTGCTAAGGCAAGGACGAGCTGTATGGTACTCATCTTGGTTGTAGGAGCAAAGGTCTCCTCATAGTCGATGCCTTCCTTCTGTGAGAACCCTCGAGCAACAAGGCGAGCCTTATACTTGTCTAGGGTTCTGTTGGCTTTATATTTCACTTTATACACCCATTTGCAGCTAATGGGCTTCTTCTTTACAGGAAGATTAGAAAGGGTCCAAGTGTGATTCTTCTGAAGACTTTGAAATTCAGCTTCCACAGCTTGTTCCCACTCAGGTATACCCTTAGCCTCTGAATAGCTTTGAGGCTCAAAAACACTGTGTAGGTTAGCCATAAGAGCAAAATTGACTATACGTTGTTGTTTGCTCTTATTTCTGGAAGTTCTACCTTCAAGGAGCTCATTATCCCGGAGATCACCAATAGTTTTAGCCCACCATTTAGGCCGGAGAGTAGAAGAACCAATATCAGGAGTGGGTAGAAGAGGCTCAGGAACAACAGGAGCAGCAAGAGGAGGATTATTTTTCGGAGGAAGCTTAGGCAATGCATCATCAAATACTGATGCTGCATCATCCCTCCCATCAGGTGGACCTAACGGAAGAAGAACATTGTGAGGTTGATCCTTAGAGCACTGCTCAGAGGGAGGAGACTGAAAGAATCCTCTGTCTTCATCAAATACTACATCCCGACTGAAGCTAAGACAACCAATGGCTATATCTATCAGTCTATAGGCCTTGTGGTGATCACTGTACCCTGTCATCATGAGTTTCTGGATTTTGGAATCCAACTTAGAGCGCGTAGCAACTGGAATCCAAACATATGCAATCGAGCCAAATACTTTGAGGTGACTGATCGTAGGCTTACGACCAGACCAAACCTCTTCTGGAGTCTTCCCTTTAACAGCCTGAGTAGGTGATCGGTTAAGAAGATAGACAGCAGTAAACACTGCTTCAGCCCAAAATTTGTTCGGAACACTCCTGTGTTGTAACATGGAAAAAGCCATTTCAACAACCGTACGGTTGCAACGTTCAACAACATTGTTCTGCTGAGGAGTGTAGGGTGTAGTTAACTGGCGTTTGATGCCATGAGTATCACAGAAGTTGGAGAAAGCAGAAGAACAAAATTCCCCCCCGTTATCTGTCCTAAGAGTTATGATATTACAGCCAGACTCTTTTTCAACTAAGGACTTAAACTTTTGAAAGATACTAAATACATCAGATTTATGTTTTAGAAAGTACACCCACATCTTTCTACTGAAATCATCTACAATAAGCAAAAAATATTTGCAACTAGTAATAGAAGATGTATTCATAGGACCACAAATATCAGCATGAATTAACTGGAGTACCTTAGATGCGCGCCAAGATTCGCCATCCTTGAATGAAGACCGATGTTGCTTGCCAGCTTGACAGGCGCCACACACTCCCAACTGCTGAGTCTGAATATCAGGTAACCCTAACACAAGTCCTTCCCGAGAAAGCTGAGAAAGATACTGAATGTTTAGATGCCCATATCGTTGATGCCACAGAGTGCTGATGGGAGAAATACGAGTTGCAAGAGCCACTTCTGGAGAATCACCAGTGTCAAGAAGCCTGTATAGACCATGATCCTCTAGGCCAACGGCAACCGTAAGACGAGTCTCCCTATCAATAATGGAGCACTTGTGTGCATTGAACACCACATCGAGCTGAGGAGGGTTCCGCATAATCTGGCTGACACACAGCAGATTAATTTCCATACCAGGAACATAGTACACATTCAGGAAGATGAGTGTGCGCCCACCAGACTGGATCTGAACTGTACCTCTGCTAACCACTATGTACTCCTCACCTCCACCGAATACCACGAAATCACTGAAAGATGAGAAGTCAATAAACCAGTCACGCATGTGAGAGAAATGACGTGATGCACCAAAGTCAATGTACCAGGCAGAAGACGGGACATGATCTAAGGACCTCTGAGTCATAAAGGCATAAAAGGTAGATTCTGTCTGTTCGAAATGTTCTGCAACATTCGATGTCTGAGGAGACCCTCCCTGTTTCTTCTGTTCAGAAGCAATCCTCTGTCGACAATCTTTCTTCATGTGACCGAACTTGTGACAGTAATTACACTGTACATTTTTCTTCCTAGCAGGATCAGAAGGCTGAGAAGAACCTTTCTGCTGAAAGGACTGAGAGGACTGATATTTGGCAACAAAAGCATTTTCTGAGGAGGCTGAAGAAGCACCACTACCAAACTATTGTTTCCAACGATCCTGCTGCAGGAGTTTGGTGCATAACTCTGGAAACTTCAGATCAACATTAGTGGTGGTGATGTTGAGTGTTTCTATGAAGTGTTCATAAGGTTTCAGTAGACTTTTCAGAGTGATGACTACCATATCTTCTTCCTCCATGGTCCGACCAATGGCTTCGAGCTGATCTCGAATGTCTTTAATCTTGTTAAGATGTTCCTGTAAAGATATATCGTCCATCATGATGGAGAATAGTTGATTCTTTAGAAAGAAAGCTTTGCTCTTGTCGGATGTTTCATGCAATTCCTTCAAATGTTGCCAGATTTCGGCAACTGTCTTATCAGAAGGAATCTGTGGTAACTGATCATCAGTCACAGAAAGTTTGAGAAGCATAACAGCCTCTCGATTTCGATCATCAAACTTATCTTGATCTGTACTAGGTGTACCAGGACGGAGCTCTTTGCCCAAAACGAGCTAGTCAAGACGTCTATATTCAAAAATGGTCAACATTCTTTGTTTCCAGATGTTATAGTTGGTGCCATTAAAGCGCTAACTGCCTTCCAACATTAGATTGGTTAGCGAAGCCATCTGCACGTTTTTCCAAGACACAGAAAACACCAAAGGAATCCGACACGGATTTCAATGCAAATGCTGGCTGATCTGGATAAAATCTGACAGGTGCTGGTGCAAATAAAACCAAAAATCGCTCAGAGCGGCTTAGGCAAGGAGAAACTTGGAGAATATTTATATGTCTAGAAACTAACGTGTAAAAAAAATCTATATTTTCTGAAGAATCAAAAAATACATATACTGAGAAATTGATATGGGCAGATTACCAGCAATTCGTGGTCTCCAGAGTTCATTGTTCCCAAAAAAATACGTAACCCACCAGGATGGGCCCACATGTTATCACGTCTGGTTTTAAAATCTTTAGATTGACAAGATTCAGTGGGCCTCTGCTACGATTATAACATCCCCCTTGCGTATTGCTACTGCATTAGCTGGAAATACTAGCCTGCATTCTCCTGCTCCACGCTCCTGGTCTTCGTTTTCCTGAGCCACATGAGCTCACATCTCTTCTTTCTTGCAGATCTGCCGATAACTAACCAGGTGGCGCTGAATGGCCACAGATCTTACAGAATTTCAGGAAAAGGTAATGGCTCGATTTCTGCCAGCACATTAAGAATCAGGGCTTCGCGACTGAGATTAGAAACAGGGACGAGTTCTTCAAGAGTCGGATGGAGAAATATGGGAGCGCAGTTTACAGAGTCAACATGCCACCCGGGCCCCTTTCTTCCCTGACCCCCGTGTGATCATGCTCCTAGACGCCAAGAGCTTCCCGGTGCTCTTCAATACAAACAAGGTCAAAAAAAAATCTTTTCACCAGCACCTTCATGCCCAGCCCCGAGTTCACGGGCGGCTACCGCACACTCTCCTACCTCGATCCCTCCGAGGAGAAGCACGCGCAGCTCAAGAACTTTTGCTTCGAAGTTCTCCGGATGAACCGAGACCGGTGGATTCCGGAGTTCGGCAAGGTCGCATCGGAGCTCTGAGAGGGCTTGGAGAAGCAGATGGCTGAGAAAGATCGGGCCGTATTCAACGACGAATTCGAGCAAATGGCCTTTAATTTCCTTTGCAAATCTGTCGTGGATCGCGGTCCGGCGGAATAGGGCCTGACCATTCACTCCGTGCCCTTGCCGTACCTGCCGAATATGTTGCCACGGGCTCAGACTTGCCCGCACGATATGTAGCAATCTCGGTGACAATCATGGTGTGTCTCACCAACATCCCACACTTGTGGAACAGATCTGGGGTTAGACGTAGCGGCACAGGGCCGATTTCAAATCCGTCACTCCGGAAATCTATAGTCACTACAAACAGCATAAAGAATCCACACGGTAAAAAATCAAGTTCGAACAGCGTCAAACAGCGAGAAAGCACGCACTCAGATGAAACAATGGCATCTGTAATGATGCAGCAAATTCAAAAAACTAGAGAGCAAATTCGAAATGAAGCACAAAATTTTTCACACAAATGAAAAATTATTTCGAAAAAAATACCCGCGCTCTGATACCATAATCAATGAATGTATTAGATTGATTTACAATGAGCAAAGAAGCTCGATAAATAATTCAAATGTATTTACATAAATAGAAAAGCAAGTTTCTACTAAGAAATAGAAACAGCAAGTTTCGTCTAAGAAACTGCTAATAAGATCCGAATGAGCATTAAATACTAAAATAGCGTTATTCTAATACAACAAAGATTGAACAGATAAGTATGTGTGGAGGTAAAGGTTTCAAAATTTATAATTGTCATCTCATCTTTTCTCCCTTGCAGTCCACCTTTCTACCGCTTTTGGAGCAGAATCTAGAATCAGTTCAGCGTTTAATCATGTTTTGAAATAAATCTCACCTGTCCATAGAGGACTGAGGTTCCTTGAAAGACTTTAGACCAGCTCAACCTCCTTCCAAAGTCATTTTAACCTTGTTTCACAAAGGATTGCCAGTAGAAATGTGACAGAGCAAGGTCATTCCCAATGCTAATCGCCAATGAGATGCACTGTCATTGTATATTGAATGTTCATCCATGTAAAGTTCAGGTGCTCATTTCATAAGCCTTTCTCACTGTATTTGACTGGAATTAGTCGAAATTGAATGCTTAAGGTCTGTGATATTGGGTGATTCCCAAAGGGTTATTCATTTGACAAGTTCCTTTGTGCTTTTATATCATATATCCTTTGCAACAGTAATGCTTATATCATCACTGATTTCCTCCTATATACACATGGAGTGAGACTTGATACACATATCGTATGAGGTTTCACTTTGTGATTTTTAACACATTGATGGAGATTTGCAGCTGGTATCTTGGAGCATTGGACTGAACTGGGGAAATTTCATCATCATGGAGCCCCTTCTCTACATAGCATTATATTATTTAATGGAGGTCTTTGGTTAAAAGAGCTTCACATCTCCGTGGTTGGATGATTGTGCTTGCTGATGGGTGGTCATCTCACATGTGCTTACCTTGTTGATCACACCTCAATTGCATATCTAATGGTTATGTAGCGCGCTATCTCATTATGGTGTGGATGCTTATCTTGGATGTTCTCAATCTTGTTCTTGGACAATAGGTCTAGCCCCCTATAGGTTAGATGATGATGGTGTTAGGAGGTAGATCTTTCATGTTTTTGTTGGAATTTCCTAGTGACTTTTGCATGGTGATGTGCTATTATTTATGTCACTACGGGTGTTGTACATGACTCTCTTGTGTTGGATGTGTTTTGGGGACATACTTGATGATTGCATGGATTAGCATTTTTCTTGTCCATTCTCTTATGATGTTGATGCAGTCGGAGGGTGTGTTGTGGTAGTGCACTGTCTTGGTGGGATTTCCCTAGGTGATATGATTTGATTTCAACATTTGCTAACATCACCTAGATGGAATGTGTTTGATGATGTTATTACCCTTGTGGATGTACTCTTCCCTAATTTTGAGTTAGAGGTGGCCCATGGGGGTGGAGGAGGTTGGCGGGGTACTACACACATCTTTGATGATCATGAGTTTTTCTAAGGTTTGATGAGCATTTATCAGGTTATAGTCCTCTGGTGATGAGCCCTTGGTCCAAACCTATGTGGATCTTCTATTTTGTGATCGTATTCTTATCATGGTGGTCTTTGCAAGAGGTACATCTTGTTTCCATGGTATCATGCTTGTTGGAATGGACCCCCCCTCACTAGCAAGCATGTTCATGTTGATTTCACTATGAGGTTGTTTCATGGTTTTATTTGAGTTTAACCTTTGTGCATACATGTTGAGGTTGATTTGACCATTTAATGCTTAAATTAATCCATTTTATTACCTTGGAGGTTAATAGTAAATACTTCAAGCACCCTACTTCACATGGCAGCTACTCAAGGTTTATTTGGAGGAGACTTAGAGTTTTGATGGAGTGCTGGTTAATTTCAAAATTCCACATCTGATTTTAATTCCTAGTAATTTTTATAACCCAAAAAAATTATTTCTGCAGTTACTGAATAAAACGAATTCGAATTTTTAACTCATAAAATTAAAAGCGGAAGCAAACACAGGAAATCAATCTCACAAAAAATTCTCCTCCAACTGATCTTCACTTTATTTATCAGAACAGGGAGGACTCCCTAACTGGGAAAACAGCCCATTGAGAAAATTACAAGCTACAGCAAATTTTCTGAAATAAATTGGGCGACTATATGACATGTACAACCCTAAGAAATAATCTGGATCGACCCCAGCACCTCCCAACTTTGCTACTGCAGCCGTATGGCCATGGATGTGTTTTGTGCAGACCACACATGCAACCTACGCATTGTACCTTCTCCTCCTCTCACACATGAGGACTGCACTGTGGATTTGTGGCACATGTGAGGCCACAGCTTGCTCCTGTACCCTCCTACACTTGCACAAGTGGCTTGGCCCTGTTATTCTTGTTGTACAACCTGAGTTGGGGTTCTCCTTTGCTGCATAAATTTATCATGTCAACTTTCCTCTTGTGCCCTTGAGTACCACACTCACTGAGAGAAAATCGCTCTCAAATCTCTGTCAATTGTGTCTTTCTCCTCTCCTTAGGCTTGCTTTTATAATTTATCTTTGAGCTAAATCCCTAACCCTAACATCCAAAGTGATTTTCTAAGTTAGACTTAGGTTAAAAGCCTCAATCATAAAGACAACTTACTCAGTAAATTGAGCAAGTTTCTTAGGAGGTTTTGGACGATTCCTGCACGCTTGACACCTAGCCAATCTAAAATACCTAAGACGTCAACACTGCCTCTTAGCGAGGAAGGTACTATGCACCAATTCTAGCTTATCTCTGTAGAAAAAAACTTCCCCTTCACCAAGGGCTTGGCCAAAATATCTACAACCTGCTCATCTATGGAGATATATCGAAGCTTTATTGCTCTTATTTGCAGTCTGTCTCTAATCAAGTGATATCTAATCTCAATATGCTTGGACCTGTCATGGAACACTAGATCTCCAAGTTTTATGCAACTCTACTTATCACAATGTATCATTGTAGGTTCCAACTCCTGACCATATAAACCTATGAGCAACTTGCAAATCTAAATAGCCTCGCAACTCGCCAAACTCACTACCATATACTCTGCCTCTACCGAACTAAGTGCCATGAAAGCCTGCTTCCTATTGAACCATGAAATCATTGTTAATACCAAGTTGAAACAACACCCTAAGTTGATTTTCCTATACATTGCTCCCTGCCCAATCTAAGTTTGTATAACTCTGCAGCGTTACTCCATCACTCCTGACATATCTCGATCCATACTCCATTGTACCACGCAAGTACCTAAGTACATGCTTCATTGCAATCAAATGCAACCACCTTGATTCCACCATCAACCGGGTCAAAGTGCTTACAACAAAACAAATATACGGGCTAGTGTTGACCATATCCATTACGGAACCAATTAGTGGCCTATACAATGCCAAATACACCAACTCTAAATCAAAAGCACTCAACTTATTCAAATTGGTGATCATAGGTGTAGTCATAGGCTTACAATCCACCATACCAAGCATCCTTAGCATATGAACTGCATACTTCCCTTGTCTGAGGAAGATATCGCTTGGCTACTACCACACCTCTAACCCCAAGAAGTAATGCATCAAACCAATGTCCAACTTGAACTCCAAAGCCAAATCCTATTTACACATAGCAATGAGCTTCTCCACACCCATAAGAAACAATTCATCAACATACAGCACCAAGATGAGTGTATCATCTCTAACGAGTATAAAGTACACGTTGGGATTTGGATCACTCTTGGTGAAGCCCAAGCTCCACAAGTATACATCAATCCTCAAGTACCACAACCTCGGTGCCTGCATGAGTTTATACAAGGATTTACTAAGCCTATACATGGGAATCTCTTCCATGAATCTCAAAGTTGTGAAGTTGCTCAATGTACACCTCCTCCTCAATAACTCCATTGAGGAATGTTATCTTCACATCCATTTGACGTATCTTCCACCCCATTACTGAGGCAATAGATATGACAACTTGAATGGAAGTATAAAGAGTCTCCACATAGTCCACTCCCTCCTTCTAGGAGAACCCTCTCACCACAAACCTTGCCTTGTATTTCTTTATGCTATCATCCACAGCATGCTTGATCTTGAAGACCAACTTGGAGCTCACTACTGATTTTCCCTCTCGTCTCAAAACTATGTTCCACACATAATTCTTCGTAATGGAGTGATACTTCTCCATCATGGCATCCCTCCAAACTTGTTAGTAAGCTAGGAATCAATAATGCTACTCATGAGAGCCATATAACTGGTAAACTGCCTCAATCATATACTCTCCCTAAATGTGCTCCTCGGAGCCTCCACATCCTCTTGAGAGTGCCTCAATGTCCACTTTGACTATCGAGGACTCCTAACAAAACTAGGAGCCTACAATTCCTCCCCTAACTTGAAGACCAAGTTCTTGCTGTGGGTGGCAATGAATTCGCTACAATATTTGGAGCCTACTGCTCCTTGCCTTCTTTCTCTGTTGGAAGGGACCCATGAGATTTCCTGAATGCTTGACTCCCCTCAAACTTGACATCTCGATTTACCATGGTCTTCCTCTATCCTAGAATGAAAACATTCTATGCCTTTGAAGTCTCAATATACCCCAAGAAAATGCCCTTCTCTATTAAGGGTTTCAACTTTGTCCTCTTCTCTGCAAGTTCATGGACAAATACTGAACAACCGAGAATGCCAAAGTCGCCAATCTCCAACTTCACTTCAAAGAATGCTTCTTCTCAAGTCTTGTCCCCCAAGACCATATGAGGACTCCTATTTTGTGGACACATTGTCATATTGTGTGCCTCCTCCCAAAGGAACATGGGAAGATCCTAGATAGAAATCATCACCTTGGAAGCTACAACTATGGCCCAATTCTTCCTTTCAACAACCTCGTTCTACTGTGGGTTGTGTGACACCATCAACTCCCTCTTGATCCCTAACTCCTTAAAGAAATCTCTAAAGTTTGCAGGTATACTCACCTCCATTATCTCCACAAGAGCCCTGAACTCCAAGAATCGACTAAAGACCTCATCCTTGGTCCTCGTGAAGAAAATCCACATCCTCCAAGAGAAATCATTAATGAAGGTCACATAATAACTTGAACCCTTCAAAGATGCTACTAACATCAAACCACAAACATATATATGTACTAGAACCAAGATCCCCTTGGATCGACTCTCACTATTTGGAAAAGCAGCCTTGGCATACTTGTCAAGAGCATATCGCTTGCACACTCCTTGCTACTCTACACTAAACTTCAGAAGACCAATATAATCTCCCTCAATATGGGCAATGCCTTGTGATTCACGTGACCCATCCTCGTGCCAAAGCTTGCACAAGTTGTCACTGTCATGAATTAGGGCTCATACAAGTTGAGCCTTCAACACGTACAAATTACCCTCTTTGCCTCCAATCACTCTCCTGAGTCAAGGCTACAATATCTCAGCTAAACAAGAACTTTTCCATCCTGGAAATAGACAACATAACCCCTATCCTCCATGGCTAAGACTAAGTAAATTCTTCAACAGCCCTAGAGCAAACAACACATGCTTCACCTCCAGAGAATCTCCTGACTCCAACTGAAACAAAATGATCCCAACTCCCTCTACACCATACTTGGCATTGTTTCCAAGCTCCACATGCAAATCTTGTTGAGAAATCTAGGGCAAAGAGATGTAGGAGATTTCTTTATTAATGATAACTGCTTGTGAAGACTTTTTACTTATCTTAGTTAGATTCTTCTTCAACTTAATTATTATTATGTGTTCTTCTTCATCAAACAACTATCAAACCATAAAGAACAATGAGATAAAGCACACAGGATATAGGCGATTAGCCAAGGCCAAAACCTCTCTAATCTTGAGAGGAAAACCCACAAGAATTCTTCTTCTTATAGAATCTTCAATCGATGAATTCCAAGACCTAGACCCTTGACCAACAACCCCTCCAAGACCAAGTCAAAGCCTTCTCCTTGATGTGCTTCCCTTTCACAAAGTCAACTTTAGTCAAACTCGCTTTCTAATGGCAGCAACTGCTCCTTCAACCTCTTTCTTGGACCTGCAACTTTTTGACTGCAACTCAGCCCTACTGCAAAAACCCTAGGTCACACGTGTGACCTAAAACATGGACAAATTATTCTCTTTTCTTCTTCACTAGGATATAGACTTCTTCTGCAACAATTCGGCTTACTTTCCCACACTTCTTTGACACTTGATATTCCTTTTTGAACTGACTGTAATTTCATCCTTTTGCAGCTGAAAGTGTGCCCTAGATACAGTCTACACGTGTGAGAGAGATGTCCCAAAACAGGCCCAAACAATTATGTTTTCTTCTTTCTTATCCTCCTCCTTTCTTCGCTAGGGTATGAGGCTCCTCCTTGTCTCTAGATCGAACTTTTGTGATGCTTGTGTGTGTCTTCTTGAGAGAGGTCGAGTCCTCCTTTATATAGGCGTTGCTGGGCTCCAAAATAGGCCGGACTTGATGATGCATATAGGCCGACTTGACTTGAGCTTGTATACTTGGTCTTGGAGGGGTTTCCTTGACAATATTTAGACTCATATAATTTCTTTACAATATGTAACATGCCCAAATGGGTCTTTCATACATGACAATGACTCTTTTTGACTTTATAGACTTAATGACAAATCCTAGAAGCTCTTAATGGGAGCTTTGACCTAAAAATAAATTTCCCTTGAGCATGAAACCCATGCCTCAAGAACAATAATAATAAATTTATTTTTCTCTTTTCATTGAATACATAAAATCAACATTACATATGTCATTATGAAGACTGAACCTAGTTACATATTTCAACACACCCTCTTAACTAGGTAGGTATTCATAATCCATACATGGTACTTGGACATTCTCAATCTAAAGAATTGTCATAAGAAGAGTCAGATTGGTAACTCATCTATTTAGCATCATATCATCCAGCATTGTTACATAGCAAGGCCTTGACTGACAGCTCTATCTCTCCACAAGATCATAGCACAACGCTGGCGAGTCGCAAGACCAATGATTAATAAAAGCCATCACCATTGTCTCTCTTGGAACATACCCCACCTGGGTTCTCTCAAAGTATGTTCCACCAGGACTATTCTTATCTTGGATTCCCAAACCTCAAAGAATATCAGTCCTCTACGACTACTCTTATCTTGGATGCCCTACCACATCCTAATAGAGTATCGGATGCCAAATGCTTACCTAATCCTCCATTCTTTCTTCCCAAGTGAAGACAAGAATGATGTGTCTATCTCTCCCTCTTAACCATGGAGGATATACCCATTCCTATGAAAGAATGTACCCACTCCTATAAAAAGAATGTATCTAAGCTCCCTCTTAACTAGAGACTAGACCAAGCTTCCCCTTAACCAAGGACTTGCTTCCAGCAGCGCTCTAGGTGGGGATCATGGGACAACCAGTTGCTTGTACGACTCCTTTCGACGTCATGAATTTCTTCTTTGTTATGAAGCCTAGATCTTTTGGGACTTCTTCGTAGGGCATTAACCATCCATCACTTTCATTTATGAATCAAGTTAGTCATGTCATCCTTCCTTTCATCAGAAAATGATCCATTAGTCCATATTTTGCCTTCCTTCATACCTTGCTACCTTCTTCACACCATGTTTCCTTTAGGATCTTTCGTCCTATCACATGAGTATCAGTTGTAGATGACATCTACAACTCTTCCTTTGGTAGCCCTGCATTAGCCCATCCAAATATTGTTCAAAAATCAAAAATGAATATCAAATTACCTTTGTGATGGTCTTACATCATGACAATTGCTTGTTGTCACATCAACATCCAGCATACATGTTGACACATCTCCAAAAAGATATAACATGTCAAGAGCCATCTTCCTTTCCAGATTTTATTGGAATCTTCATACCTTTTCCCTGGAGATGTCACGGTCAATTCTTCTAGATCATTAGATGTTGATTTCCTTTTCTATGTGACCATAGTTGCACCTTTCATGATCTCTCCTTACTTTCTTCACATATTGCATCCTAGGAACTTCCATCCATAGTTCCTTTATTTTTGTCAACCACCTCATATTCCATATGAGGACTTATTATGTTGATTTCATCTTAGTCAATATGTGAACCATGCCTTCATGCATCCTTCCAAAGGAGGAGATCCTTTTCTTTTGATCATGCTCATGAGGTGGAGCATTTATCCATGCTATCTACAACTATATGACATGACTCGTTTTTTATCAAATACAAGCATACATACCTCATCTCTTCCTTTTGGTCATCTAGACTTCCTTCAGCAGCTTCCTTGATTGAAAGAACTTCAATCACCTTGACCTGCTTCACTTCTTTTGACATCATACCATCATTCCATGAATCCCATACAAGGTGGAATTCTCGGCGAGACACTTGCTTCTTCCAGTAGGTGAACCTTCCGATGAAGATTCCAACAGAGGATCTTGATCATCCTCATCCTACAAATGCTCCTTTTTGAATGATGTATGATGAGCTCTATACTAGATGACTTTCTTTTTCCCATAAGTACTACTTATGCTTCTAATGAGGTTACCAAGAGCTACATCCTTCTATAGGTGACAGCCATAGACTTCTATTTCAGCTATCTTTCATGCTTCTTTATGATGATGTCACGAGCTCTTGCTTTCAATCGTATGCTTTTATGATGCCATGATGCATCCTGTCATGCTTCTAATGATTCCTACCATAATAGTTGTACTTTACAACAAAAAAACTTGAAAAGAACTAGGTGAGGAAGACTATCTCAATCATAGTAGAGATATTTTACTTCCTCCTTCTTGGATTTCTTCTTTTCAACTTCTTCCACTTCTTCAATGATATGGGCTTCTTCCCTTCCTCTTTTGTTGTTGTCCTTCTTGAGCTTTGGACAATCTCTCTTGTAGTGCCCATATTCATGACAGCCATAGCATTAAACCTTCGACATGTTCTTCTTCTTTTTCTGAGGACCAAGCTTCCCAAACTTCCATTTTCTTCTAGCCATGGCAGCAAATGCTTGAGCTTGCTTACATGATCCTACATCAATTTTAGCCTTCATCTTGGTTTCTTTGATTTCGCACAATGACCATAGTTCATTGAATGGAGTAGCTTCCTTCTTCCCATAGATGCTTGATGTGAAGTTACCCCATTCCTTTGGTAGTGTATTGAGCACTATGGCAATCATTTCCTTGTCAGATATTATTTCTCCCAACTCTTGGAGTTGATCTCTTATTTCTAACACCCTCATAAAGTATGAGGCTATTCCTTCTTCTTTTTATATCTTCATCTTGTAGAGTTCTTGCCTTAATGAGATCACTTCTACTGCAGTGCTTATGGAGAACAATTCAACAAGTTTGTCATATATTTCTTTTTAAGTTTCTAGTTTTGATACATAAAGATTGAGGGGATCCTTGATGGATTCTATGAGAATCATTTCAGCCCTTACTTCCCCTTTCATGTACTTTGCAAAAGCTTGAGCTTCTTCCTTCCAGGGTTTTGTGATTGAGCCCTTAACATGTTCCACGACTTCATTTTCTAAGAGGATTAAATCAATCCTCTTCTTCCACCCAACCAACTTGTTTCTCTCCTTACAAAAAGACATTTTTATAGATTCAGATGTACATAAAGATACTTACTTGCAAAGATATTCCTTGATGACAATATCTTCAACTTTTTGCTTGCTTGATTTTGAAGATGATATAGAGAATGGAAGATTCTTGATTTCTTAATGATGCCAACAGTGCCTTTCTTGCTTCCTTTGGAAGAGTATACTTTAAGATGCTTCGATCTTCTATTTGAGTAGAGATAAGGGTCTTTTGAGATCTTCTTCCTTGAGATGATGATTTGAGCAAGGTTCCCAAGAATGATTCTAGTGGAGACTATTTTCTTGAATGAGCTAGGGTATTTGAGATCTTCTTGTTGACTTCTTCAAGATGATGTTCTAAACCTTGACCTTGTAACGCTTTTGGGATGAGAGGTCCTTCTTGATGATTGAAGCCCTTGATGATTTTCTAGAACTTCGATCCTTGAATGTCCTTTATTGAGTTGCCCTTCTTTGACTTGTTACCTTAGCTCTGATACCATGTTGAGAAATCTAGGGCAGTGAGATGTAGGAGATTTCTCTATTAATGATAATTGCTTGTGAAGACTTTTTACTTTTCTTAGGTTCTTCTTCAACTTAATTATTATTCTGTGTTCTTCTTCATCAAACAACTAACAAACCATAAAGAACAATGAGACAAAGAACACAAGATATAGGTGATCAGCGAGATCCAAAACCTCTCCAATCTTGAGAGGAAAACCAACAAGAATTCTTCTTCTTATAGAATCTTCAATCGATGAATTCCAAGACCTAGTCCTTTGACCAACAACGCCTCCAAGACCAAGTCAAAGCCTTCTCCTTGTGTGCTTCCAATTCACAAAGTCAACTTTAGTCAAACTTACTTTCTAATGGCAACAATTGCTCCTTCGACCAACTCTCTCGGACCTACAACTTTTTTACTGTACTCAACCCTACTGCAGAAACCCTAGGTCACACGTGTGACCTAAAACATGGACAAATTCTTCTTTTTTCTTCTTCGCCAAGATATAGACTTCTTCTACAACAATTCGGCTTACTTTCCCACACTTCTTTGACACTTGATATTCCTTTTTGAATTCACTGTAATTTCAACCTTTTGCAGCTGAAAGTGTGCCCTAGATAGAGTCTGCATGTGTGAGATAGATGTCCCAAAACAGGTTCAAACAATTTAGATGTCCCAAAACAGGTTCAAACAATTTTGTTTTCTTCTTTCTTATGATTCTTCTTTCTTCGCTAGGGTATGAGGTTCCTCCTTGTCTCTAGATCGAACTTCTGTGATGCTTGTGTGTGTCTTCTTGAGAGAGGCTGAGTACTCCTTTAAATGGGGTTGTTGGGCTCCACAATAGGTTGACTTCATTCGCAAACCGACTTAATGATGCATATAGGCCGACTTGACTTGAGCTTGTATGCTTGGTCTTAGAGAGGTTTCCTTGACAATCTTTAGACTCATAATTTCTTTAAAATATGTAACATGGCCAAATGGGTCTTTCATACATGACAATGACTTTTTTTGACTTTATAAACTCAATGACAAATCCTAGAAGCTCTTAATGGGAGCTTTGACCTAAAAATAAATCCCCCTTGTGTATGAAACCCATGCCTCAAGAACAATAATAATAAATTTATTTTTCTCTTTTCATTGAATACATAAAATCAACATTACATATGTCATTATGAAGACCGAACCTAGTTATATATTTCAGCGTATCTAAGTCCTCTAACAAACTAGTGAATACCTCCTATACTCCTGTCATGTGACAAGAAGCACCATTGTCCAAAAACCAATCACCCTTGGAAACTCTACTAGAAAGGCAAGATACCAACAAGAACTCCTTCTCGAACTTCGTAGCAAACTCACTGACATGAATATCTACAAATGTTGCTACCTGTTGTGACTTGCCCTTAACCTTCTTATTCAAATAATGTGAAGCATAATGCCCTCTCTTGTGGCACACAAATCATTTCACTTGGCTTGGATCCTTCTTTCCAACCTATAAAGTATCCCCTCCATGTGTATTCTTCTTTACCTTTCCTTTACCCTTGCATAATTAGCAAGGGCAAGGTTCTCATCCTAACCCTTCTATTGGCCTCCTAGAGATTCCTCCCAAATTCCCTCCTGGACAAAATCATACCATATCTTGTCCCAATCAGGAAGACTCTCTCACGCAACAATGCCCTTAATGAAAGGAGCTTGTGGCTTGATGAAGCCATTCAGTGTTGTCCTTACCATCTCCTCATCTATCATAGTCTCCCCAATTGTTGCAATTTCATCACGTACCTAAGTGATCTTGGTGAGATAATTGGTCATGATATCATATCTAGTCATCTTGGTGTTCCTCAGCTTCTCTCTCAACACCATCTTCCTCTTAGTGGTATCACTCTAATAGAGCTTCATTAGACCCTCCACATCTCCCCTGTTGTTTGCATCTTATATAAGTGAGGAATCACATAATCCTTCACCACATTCAAGATTATTCTAGCTTTCACATCCTTTTGGGTCGTGGATAACTAGTTTTGCAGCATCTATAGGCTAGGTGAGATTGGTGTTAGTTGTTGAAAAATGTGTAACTAGGTTCAGTCATCATAAATATGAAATGTACTTTTGATTCTTGTAAATTGTAAAATGAAAGAGAATTATTATTATTATTTTTGAAGTATGGGTTTCATGCTCAAGGTCTTTTATTTTATAGGTCAAGCAACCATTGAGTGCTTCTAGGGTTGGTCCTAGGTTAAAAAGTCAAAAGAGTCATTGTCATAAGTTGAAGACCCCATCGGGCACATTGTAACTTGTAAAGAAAATTATTTTTGTCCTTAAAAGTGTCAAAATACCCTTCAAGACCAAGTTGGCCTGGCAGCTGGTAAGTCAGCCTAATTTGAGGAGCCACGTCCACCTTGAGAAGCCTATATAAAGGAGGAAACTCAACCTCCTTGAAACACATTCATCACTCTCTCATCCAAGAGAAGAAGGAAGAGGACAAAAGGAGATTTGTTTTTGGGCTATTTCTCTCTCACATGTGCGAAGGAAGGCTAACATTTCTGCAGCAAATCTAGGGTTTTCTTCTACAAGTTCGATCTTGAAGGGGAGGAAGGAAAAAAGGTCAAGCAAAGGTCACAAGAAGCCATCCTCAAGCTCCAAAAGGAAGAGAAAGCCAAGCAAAGGTCTAAGGAAGCCTTGGAAGGCTAAATGAAGCTCGCACATGTGGCAACAGCCACTGCAGGAGGGCCGAAAATTTAAGATCTGCGGTGGAGGCCGAAATTTTGCATCTAGGGGTCGAAGTTGTGCTACTGGAAGAGATTTGACTGGGTTTGACTTATTCAAGGAAAGCACATCATCCGGAAAGGTTGGACTTGTTCTTGGTCTAGAGGTCTTTGAATTCGTCAATTAAAGAACCTATAAGGAAGAGAAGAGATTTGCAGGTTTTCCTCTCAATCAATGAGGTTTTGGCCCTGGCTTGCAGCCTATATTCTATGTTCTTGTTCTTCTTGTTTTGGTACCTATTTGATGATATGCAAACATAATAATAAGTAAAGGACCTAATAAGTAAGAAAAAAGCAAAAATACATCACAAACAGTTACCAAGGAAAAAGAGAAATCACTCTAATCATTGCCCTATAGATTTCTCAACATGATTTCAAAGTTGAGGTTTGCAAAGGGCATTATGAAGATATCTACTACATTGAAGAAGCATTGAGAAATCTAAAGTGCAGCAGTTAATCGATTTCTCTTATTATGACATTATCTTGTGATGTTTTCGTTATAATTATTAGTTCTTTCGAATTATCTTTTTTTATCATCAAGACTAATACCAAGCAACAAATGGAAAAGAACACAAAATGTAGGCACGCTGCCAAGGGAAAACCCCACTATAGAGGAAAACCCGGTCAAAATTCTTCCTTCAGTAGATTCAAGATGAGACGACCAAGACCCTCACAACTTAGACCCAAGACTTCCTCCATCAAATCAACCTTGCATCAGTTGAGCAATAGTTTATACTTCAATGTCTTCCTTGCATCAGTTGAGTAGTAGTTTATACTTCAATGTCTTCCTTACACCAATGAAATGCTTTGTTCCTTCAATAAGATTTTGTTTCGATCTGAGTCAACATTCTTATCATACTTTGATGCAATACGAACTGTGGCCCTCCTTCATTATGATCGAACTTTATTCCTTCTTCAAAGAGAACAGTGAGACTGTGATTACACTGAGACTGTGGCACACCAAGGCTGTGGTTACACCAAAACTGTGGTACACCGAGACTGTGGTAGCAATGAAGTTTGCCCACCGTAATAGCACTAAAATGTAGGCATTGTGATAGTACCAAAACTTAGCCACTATCATTTTTGAACCTGTTTGCAACTAACCCGAGCTCTCTCACTGTAACAATACCGAAATATATCCACTATGATAACACCGAAATTAATCTATGTGATTTGCGAGTTCGTCTCAGTAATTAACCCGAACTTCTGTGCTAGTACCGAAATGTATCTCTGAAATTTCAGTGAGCTAATGTTCTATGATAGTTGAGCGAAGTTTACCTTCCTTTATATAGTTATTTCCACATTGAAATGTACCGACATGAGCACTTTGAACAGTGGTGTCTTCATAAGGTTAGGCCGACTTGAGTTCATAAAGAGAAGTATCTTTAGGTGTTGAAAATTGATGACTAAAAAAAGTTTCCAACAATCCCATCCCGGTTTTAATTTCACCTTATCACTCCCATTCAGTTAACTGCCCTTTCCCATAAACATACATTCAACATATAGAATTCTAGAAATGAAATTTTCAGATTAAAACACATGAGACTGTCAACACATGCTGAAAATAAATATGGACATAGCCAAACCAGCAACACACATAAAAATACACACAGATTTTTGGTCAACTTAGACCCAGGCAAAACCCCTTCAATCTTCTCAGGGGAAAACATGTTAGAGAGCTCTTCAAATTTATTTATCTATCAAGTTCAGGGAAAATACATTTGCAGACAAAACAAAACAGCAAAATACAACTTATCTCTTCAGCCCAAAACTCCTTGAAAACCGTGCCCACTTTGCCTCGATTTTCGTGCCCACTTGAAGCTGAAAATATGTAATGTACGAATACGACTTTACGAACTGTCCTGTACTGACTATACAGATTTTCGTACCGTTGTATGGACTGTACAGATTTTTTCCCAAAAAAAATTAAAAACATCTCTCGAAATGCTTGCAACTCACAACATTCAATGATGTTCGTACTGTACCTTCTATTGTCTTCTAAACCTTGATTTTCATGCCCAGCTTTGCCTAGAAATCACTCCTTCAACTTGCTGCAACAAATTTCTCCTTCAAAACTTTTCTCCAACTCTCAGCCTCCTTTTTCCAATCTACTCATGAAGAATGAATGCAGTCTCTCTTTTCTTTTCCCCCTTTTGTTTCCCTAAATGACTTTTGGGCAACCCTAAGATCTAATGGCTCATATTCATTTAGATAAAGAGATGAGAATAAATGTGCATTTAATTCTCACTTTCTATTTTTTAACTCACCCATTAAATAAAGTACCCACATTGTACTTTATGGCTAAAGTCACTTTTCATTTTATGATTTAACATTGACTTTACCACTTATAAAGTCACTTTCACTTTATAAAGTCACACTTAAGAAAAAAAATATTTTGGACACTTTTCCCTAGGTAGGGACTAACCCATGGGAAACCACTTGTCCAAGGTACATTAAAAATCAACACTAGGCCGACTAGATGAAGATGCTAACTTAATTCTAATTGCAAGGAGACTTTGATGGAGGAGGAGTTTAACATAACAAGATAGTCTTTGACTCAAACAAACAATCCTAAAGCCTACAATGGAGGCTTTGTTGAAGAAAGTGTAACTAGATTCAGTATTTACAAATGTAATTTTGATCTTTGTACTTGTCAAGAAAAATAAATATTATTTTTGTAAATTATAAGAATGAGTTTCTCGCTCATTCCATAGGTCTAGGAAAGTCAAAGAGTCAAAGACGTGTAAAGAGCTCTTCTTGAGCATATATGTAATGTATATGAGTCCACCTAGTGACTAGATTAGCCCTCCAAGACCAAGCACAATCCTCCAAGACAAGCACAAAGAAGTCTGCCTGCAAAACGATGAAGAGAACAGTTAAAGTCGGCCTCAAAATGAATATTAACATCAAGTCGGCTCACATATGAAGACACATCTTTTTGGTGGACATGTCGGCGCAAATACAGGGGCAAACCACTATATATACCCAGTCAAGGTCTGCGCAAAAAAGAAGAAACAGGATCTCAGATATCTCTGAAATTGCAGATGAAGTTCAGGGTACAGTATTTTGGATAAGGTACAAGGTTACAGTATTTCAAATAAGTACAAAAGTATAGTATTTCAGATGGGTGCAGTGGACACAATGTCTCTGCAATTTCGGGTGTAATCATGGTGCAAGAAATTACAGCCATAAGGAATTCGATCAAGCATATCTATGTCTCAGTTTCCTCATAGTAGTAATGATCATTGTCTCAACATAATTGTGATCCCACAATAAGACACTCTCAGACTACTAGACACAGTCATAATGGCAACCATGGTCTCGGTTATAATCCTAGTGAATACAAGGTCATGATGCAGATCTCAGTGCATTGATAAAGACATGTTATCAAAGCCATGATGAAGACAAGGTAGAGACCTCGTTGACATAGTGATAACCTCAGTAGAAGTGCAGTTATGATCTCGAGGAAGGCACAGCTATGATGAAGCAGTCATGATCTCAGTAGATCTAAGAGCATCTCTCATTCATATGGAGATCTCGTGAAGACCTCGGTGAAGGTGCAGCAATGATGTTGTCGCAGTAATGAAGATCTCAGTGGTGCAGTAGTAATGGCCTCAGTGTTGCAGCAATGAGGATGATCTCAGTGGTGACAAAGAAGAGGATTGGTGTCTTGGTCTTGGAGTGGCATAAAAGGTCAAGCGTCATGGTCTTGGTATTCGTCAATTGGAATCTCTATAAGAAGAATTATGGGTTTTCCTCTCCAAGAGGGAGAGGTTTTGGCCCTAGCAGAATGCCAACATTTGTGTTCTTGTCTCTTTGTTTTTGGTAGCTATTTGATGATATAAGAAATACACACTCTACTAATGCCAAAGAGAAGATTGTGCTAATAAGAAAATTAAAAATGCCTCACAAATAGTTATCAGAAAAGAAGAATCTCATTAACCACATGTACCCTGGATTCTTCAACATGGTGTCAGAGCTAAGGTGCTAAAGTCTAAGGAAGGGCAGAAAAGAGACAATCAAGGATCAAGTTTGTATCTAAGCGAATCAAAAAGATGAGTTTGTAAAATGTACAGTGCTACATCCCATCTTCATGTCAAGGAACAATCTTGGATATCATAGTCTTGTTGGCAATCACAGTTTCAGGTTCATACTACAAAACTCAAATCTATGTCAGATCACAATTGCTGAAGCAACCATGATATTACAAAACAACAAATCGATCATCCTCTGCAATCTCGAGTCTGCAATTCTCAGGTGTACTTCACAGTCTCAATGCTTCCAATGATGAATGGCTCAATGTAACAACAAATGATACTTCACAATAATGCTACATGATCTCAGTACACAGGGATGCTTTATGTCTTGGGCTCACCATGATATTCTTTACTACTACATGATTTAGAGATGCCACTACTGCAAGAACAATAATAGTCGCAGATCTCCTCAAGAGGAATTCAAATCGATGGCATTATAATCCCTCTTCGTGGTGTCAAGATCACAGAACCTCCTCAATACAAATATCTCACACAGTTCAGTTTCTCATATTTACAATATATCTTGGTTTTGCAGCATGCAGTCCTAGTGACATCACAGTATGCGAAGTGTTGCATACTACCTCAGTAAAGTCACGGTTTGGAGATAATGTTGCTAACCAAAACTAGGATAAATCTCCTTGGGCTAAAGAAGTGTTAGCTCCTCTATTCTGGGCAAGTAGTGCTAAGTCTCAGTGCCATAAAGAGATAATCAATGTTTGCACACTGTTGCTAATACTCCACAGTCTATTTATGTGTCAGCAATGTAGTACCATATATCAATAATCATAAAGACCTAATAAGTAGTCAAAGTGCCTTAGAAGTTAAGATGATGAAGCAGTTTTGAACATTATAATAACATATAGTCTGGAGCAGTTTTTGTCATGCTTGGTATTGGACAGTGCAAGGAGTCTTGGTAAGAGGTTTTCAATAATGCTCTAACAAGAACCTCATTCAAAGAAGCATCAAGGTAAGGATCTCCTCTTCATGTGCCAAGTAAGTATCTTTCATGGTTATGATCTATCTTTGATTTAAATGACTTCATTGTACAAATCGATATGTTGGTACTTGTATAAGGAGGATAGTCTCTGTCCTTATAGATAGGTGAAGTCATTGAAATAGGTCTCCTTCAAATTCATGAGAAGAAACTTTTAAAGTCCTCTCACATAGATAATATTGGAGACTAAAAAGAAGCTGGAAGAAGAAAAGATGGTCCTTAAAGGACAATATCAAATAGAGGAGAAAAAGAAAATTCATGCTATTGGTTAGGATGGAAGGAGCTGAATGGATTCCATGATAAGAGGGAGTAGAATTCTTTAAGTTAGCCTCTCTCTATAAGTCTCTTTCTAGGCTCCTAGATCCTGCATAGAATGTGACTACAATATGTTATAGGATGTGGTGTAACATTATGGAAGTATTAGAAACAAGATCTCGTGACATCATCACAAGGGTGACTATGATCACGAGGATAAGTAAGATGCCTCTGTCAACAACTTAGGGTTTCTATGAAAGAAGGCAAGTTGTAAGCAACAACTTTGCAGAACTCAAACATTTGAAGAATGTTCATCATGCAACAAAAGGGAAACATCTGTTGGATAGGGATCTTTAAGATCCTCAAGATTCTCTGATGGAATCTTCACTAGAAGATTCACTGATCCAGGGATGAAGCAAGTGTTTCAATAGAAACTCCAACCTGTGGAGTTCATGAATAATGATATGATGACATAAGAGCAGTTCAAGGGGTTGAAGATCTTTCAATCAATGATGCTGTTGAAAGAAGCCGGGACAACCGAAAGATAAAATGAGGTATGTATACTTGTATTTAAGTTTTATAATGTCATGTCGTATGGTTGTAGACTAGTACTTCTATCTTGAGAAGCATGATCGAAGGAAAAGGATCTCCACCTCTAAAAGGATGGAGAAAAACATGTCACACCAGATGAAATCAACATAATATATCCTCATATGAAATATGAGGTGGTTGACTACAATTACATAACTCTAAGTAGAAAACTCTAAAAGACACCTGGGAATGGAATGTTTAAGGAAGGAAGAGATCGTGAGATATGCAACCCTGATGAAGGCAATCAACATCTAAAAAGATCAAGAAGACTTGACTAGAAAAATCTCCCTGAAAGATATGAAGACTCGAGATGTAGACCCTTGACAATGGATATCTTTGGGAGATGTGTCAATATGAATGCAGGATATTGATACCTACAGAAAGATGTCATGATGAAGAGCCACCTAGTAAGGTACGATTTGATTTAATGATATATTTGATTTCTTGAATAATATCTAGATAAGTTCATGCAGGGCTACTTACAAGTACAACTAGCATTCATGTGATGAATGGAAGAAGCATGATGAGAAAGTTCAAAGAAGTAGTCATATGACAAAGGTTCCAAATATGAAGAAGGCCAATTTCCATGAAGAAAGGAATGACATGACGAACTAACGAGGAAAGTGATCGATGATTGTTTCCCTACAAGAAAGAAGTCCAACTAACTTTCATGACATCAAGGAGATAAGTTGATCAAGCAACTGAAGGACCCACAAAGAAGAAGTTGTTGATGTATAGAAGATTTCCTAGCTAAGAGGGAGCTCTGACAGGCCTCTGATCAAGAGGGAGCTTGGATTAGATCACCCCTCATTAACAAGGAGTGACAATTGTGTTTTTCTATTTCATGTGTCATGCACTAGACCAGGACTAACAATCGTAAGTCTAGGTAAAGGCCATGAATGGAAATGTAGACACATGATAGACACAACATTCTTGTCTTCATTTTGGAAGAAAGAATGGAGGATTGGGTAATCATCTGGCATCCAATACTCTTTGAGGATGTGTCGGGCATCCAAGACAAAAGTAGGCAAGAGGACCGATATTCTTTGAGGGTTGGGAACCCAAGACAAGAATAGTCCTAGAAGGTCATACTCAGTGAACACCTGGGTGGGTATGTACCTTGATAGACAATGACTAAGGTGTCTATAAGTCATTGGTCTCGCCCAATGTTGCGAAAATCGTAATCGGGATAATATCGGCGAGGGGAAAAAATCGGAGAGCACAAAAAAAAAATCGTAAAAATCAGAAAATACGAAAATAATAACCATTGCAGCTCCAAGTATATATTTCTTGGGCTAATACCATTCAGCGCTGATGAAGCCACCTTTTTACAATATCCCTCAAACACACATAATTGTTTTCTCAATGCAAAGGTTCGTATCCAACTTTCAGTGCCCTGATGCTACAACGCTTGCTGGATGCATTATCTGGGTGTTTCACTAATAGACAAGAGCCAACACTGTTGGGCATTCTCATTCCTTCCATGATTAACAGGAATCAAACAAGCTCCACGCAGGTTCAATTTGACACATTAAAACTGATTTCTGGGCATACAAACAAGCAACGCAGAGATTGAATTGCAAACAATGCAGAGAATACAAAAATGGTAGTCTAGCATTGATACATTCGTTCCACAAGCTCTGGTTGTCACATCATGCCAACGATTTTCAAAAGGCACGCTAGACTCTTCAAACCAAGTAATGGATCTCAGATTTGTTTGTAACAATCCACAATTCCTTCCACGATTTTTTCCCATCGAATCGCGATTTTTTCAGCGATTTTTGGGGGAAAAAACTTTGGCAAAAATCGTGTGATATTATCGGTTAAGTGGAAAAACCGCGATTTTTTTTATCGCGATTTTTGCAACACTGGTCTCACCAACATTGTGCCTTGATCTTATGAGATATAGAGTTGTTAGTCAAGGCCTTGCTATGAACAATGTTGGTTACTATGATGCTATACAAATGGGTTACTAATCTGATTCTTCTTATGAGAAATTCTTCAAATTGAGAATGACCAAGTACCATTATAAATACCTCCCTAGTTAAGAGGGAGTGTTGAAGAAAGTGTAACTAGGTTCGATATTTACAAATGTAATTTTGATCTTTGTACTTGTCAAGAAAAATAAATATTATTTTTGTAAATTATAAGAATGAGTTTCTTGCTCATTCCATAGGTCTAGGAAAGTCAAAGAGTCAAAGACATGTGTAAAGAGCTCTTCTTGAGCATATATGTAATGTATATGAGTCTACCTAGTGACTAGATTAGCCCTCCAAGACCAAGCACAATCCTCCAAGACAAGCACAAAGAAGTCTGCCTGCAAAACGATGAAGAGAACAGTTAAAGTCGGCCTCAAAATGAATATTAACATCAAGTCGGCTCACATATGAAGACACATCTTTTCGGTGGACATGTCGGCTCAAATACAGGGGCAAACCACTATATATACCCAGTCAGGGTCTGCGCAGAAAAGAAGAAAAAAGATCTCAGATATCTCTGAAATTGCGGATGAAGTTCAGGGTACAGTTTTTCGGATAAGGTACAGGGTTACAGTATTTCAAATAAGTATAAAAGTACAGTATTTTGAATGGGTGCAGTGAACACAATGTCTCTGCAATTTCGGATGTAATCATGGTGCAAGAAATTACAGCCATAAAGAATTCGATCAAGCATATGTGTCTCAGCCTCCTCGTAATAGTAATGATCATTGTCTCAACATAATTGTGATCCCACAATAAGACACTCTCGGCATACTAGACACAGTCATAATGGCAACCATGGTCTCGATTATAATCCTAGTGAAGACAAGGTCACGATGTAGATCTCGATGCATTGATAAAGACATGTTATCAAAGTCATAATGAAGACAAGGTAGAGACCTCGTTGACATAATGATAACCTCAGTAGAAGTGCAATTATGATCTCGAGGAAGGCACAACCATGATGAAACAGTCATGATCTCGATGGATCTAAGAGCAGCTTTCATTCATATGGAGATCTTGTGAAGACCTCGGTGAAGGTGCAACAATGATGTTGCGACAGTGATGAAGATCTCGGTGGTGTAGTAGTAATGGCCTCAGTGGTGCAGCGACGATGATGATCTCAACAGTGACAAAGAAGAGGATTAGTGTCTTGGTCTTAGAGTGGCGTAGAAGGTCAAGTGTCATGGTCATGGTATTCGTCAATTGGAATCTCTATAAGAAGAATTATGTGCGGGTTTTCCTCTCCATGAGGGAGAGGTTTTGGCCCTGGCAGAATGCCAATATCTTTTGTTCTTGTCTCTTTGTTTTTGGTAACTATTTGATGAAATAAGAAACACACACTCTAATAATGTCAAAGAGAAGATTGTGCTAATAAGAAAAATTAAAAGGCCTCACAAATAGTTATCAAAAAAGAAGAATCTCATTAACCACATGTGCCCTAGATTCTTCAACAGGCTTGACCTATGAAGATCGACCCAAGCATGAAACCCATGCTTTAACAAGTCAATTCAATTTAATAATAAAATTATTTTTGCTTTCCTTTGACAAATATATTACATTTTGACTTCAAGTACTATTTATGAAGACTGAACCTAGTTACATTCTTCAACACTCCCTCTTAACTAGGCAGGTATTCATATTTACATATAACCATAGAGGTACATGGAAGATCTCAAAACACATCGTCTATGAAGAAGTTTAGGCACCTCAATGCTATGGACTAGTATCCATTAGTGGGTACAAATATTATGTCACCTTCATAGATGATCACTCGAGAAAGACCTAGATATTTATCATGAAGAAGAAGGATGAGGTCTTCTCGATGTTTTTGGAGTTAAAGGTCTTGGTTGAGAACCAGAATGGAAAAAAGATCAAGACATTGAGGTCTGCCAATGGTGGGGAATATACATTAAACGCATTTAAGGAGTCATGTGCCATGAAGGGCATCAAGAAAAAGTTGACCACACCATATAATTCTCAGCAAAACGAGGTGGCGAAGCACAAGAACAAGGCCATAGTTGGAGCAGCCAAAGCCATGTTGCATGACCAGGGCTTGCCTAAATTTCTTTGGGCGAAGGCATACAACACAGTAGTTTTCTTGCAGAATCATAGCCCACATAGAGTGTTGGGGTGAGTTACGCCAGAGGAGGCACTTACAACTAGATGTGTCTCATTTGCATATTTAGTAGCCTTGCATATTGCCATGTAGTATGTACTAGAGAAGAAAAGGAAGAAGCTAAAGCCCACAGGAGAGAAGGGCATCTTCGTGGGCTACAGCGAAACATCCAATGTGTACAAAGTGTACATTCCAGCACATAGGAAGACAGCCATCAGGAGTGACATGAAGTTTGAGGAGGATGGGGCTTTGAAAATGTCCTTAGAGCATGAGCAGGCTACTATAAAGGAGGAGGAGCAAGAAGCTCAGCTAGCACCTCAAACCACAGTTGTGCGTTGGCAAGATGAGAACAAAAAGGACATATCGATGGAAGAGTGTATGGAGCCCACTTAGGCGACGACTCCCACCAAAGGGAGAATGAGAGCAAGATAGGAAGATCAGTTGATCCAAGAGGTACAAGAGCAATTTGGGGCTCCAACTACTTCAGTTCGACAAAGCAGATGACCACAGAGGTACACAGGATATATGGCACTTATGGAAGAGTTATTGGATGTTGATCCTTCTAGCTGTCAAGGGGCAGCCACTCAGCAGGTGTAGAGAGACACCATGGTGTATGATTATGCCTCTATCATGAAGAATGATATCTAGGAGGTGGTGTCGAGGGCAGAGGGAAAATTTGTGGTAGGCTCTTGCTGAGTCTACAAAATCAAGCTTGGAGTTGATGGGAGTATTGAGAAGTTACAACGGGAGATTTGTGGCAAAGGGGTTCTCACAGATAAAGGGAGTTGATTATGACAAGATATTTGCCCCAGTTGTTAGGTATTCATCTATCAGGGCAATTGCAACTATTGCAACTCAAATGGGGTAGAAGATCCACCAAATGGATGTGAAGACAGCCTTCCTCAATGGGGTTGTTGAGGAGTAGATTTACATTGAGCAACCAGAAGGATTCGAGACATGTTGCAAAGATACACACATATGCAGACTCAAGAGAGCTTTATATGGGCTCAAGCAAGCTTCGTGGGCATGGTATGCTCAGATAGAAAGTTACCTTAAAGGATTGGGCTTCACCAAGAGTGAAGCGAGACCCAACCTCTACTACATTGTTGTTGTAGGTGAGTTGCTTATTCTGCTGCTATATGTGGAAACCCTGATTTTGACAGGGGTAGACAAGCCTATTTAGGAGTGCAAGAGAGATCTCGCAAGCAAGTTTAAGATGAAGGATATGGGGTTGATGCACTATTTCCTTGGACTTGAGGTTTGGCAAGGTGATGGAGATATCTTTGTGGGAAAGGGCAAGTACGCCTTGCAAATTTTGAGGAGAAATTACATGCAAGATTGCAGGCCCATGACCACTCCTCTGGTCACAAACTGAAGGAAGGTGGATACATCCAGATTGGAGCAAGTAGATCCCACACTTTACTAGCAAATGATTGGGTCGTTGATGTATTTGGTGAACACGCAGACAGATATATGTTTTGCAGAAAATTTTGAGCTAGTTTTTGTCGAGCCAACCAGAGCGCATTGGGTTGTTGTGAAGCACATGTTGAGATATCTCAAGGGGGCAGTAGAGCATGGATTGTGGTATAGACAGGTTGATGAATTGAAGCTTGGGAAGGAGTTCCACAGAGCACATTGGGTTGCACGTTCAATGTTGGGTCAGCAATTGTTTCTTGGATCAGCAGGAAGCAAAGATCAATCACAATTAGCTCAGCTGAAGTTGAGTACATGGCTGCCAATTTGGCAGGGTGCGAAGCTATTTGGTTAAGTTAGTTTCTTGTGGGCTTGTTTAAGACAGAGTCAAAGACTACAGTGATAAACTGTGACAATCAGAGTTGCATCAAGCTCTCTGAAAATCTAGTGTTTCATGATCGCTCTAAGCACATTGACATGTGCTATCACCACATCAGAGATATTGTTCAAAGAGGTATCATTACATTCCATTATGTATCAATAAAGGAGCAGATAGCAAACATTCTTACCAAGGCTTTGCCAAGGACTAGATTTGTTTACCTCAAAGAGAAGTTGGATGTAGCGCAGAGCACCTTCCTCTCTAAGAGGGAGTGTTCAATGGACGTAGAGAGAAGTGTTATGTTTGTCTAAGTGCCAAGAGTAGCAGAAGAACACGGAAGACAAAATCACCTTAGCCCCGAGATCAGTTGCGCAGCTCCAGTTCGCACGTGTGCGCTGGAGGTCGGAATTTGTGCTCGCACATGCGAGCAAACAGGGAAATTCGTGCAGCCTTTTGGCAGATAGAGGAGGCAGTGATTAGATTGATTTATCTTGGAGGGTTGAGCAATTGTATTTCTGTGATAAAAGGAAAGTTTCCTCCTTGTTGTAATTCTCTTTAAAAAATATGCTGCAGAAGAATAATAAAACACACACAGTGTTGTAGGTTTTCCCCAGAGTTGGGGTTTCCTGTGTATATCTTGTGTTCTATGGTTGATGTGTTTGTCTTCTGATTTATTTTCCGTTGTGCACATTAAGTTAGAAAGCTCAATATTTGTGATTTAAATTTCTAGAATATCAGTTGTTTATGTTTCTGGGTTTTAACTTTTGATGCTTAGAAAATTGTGAATCAGTTTAATGTGTTTAAAGGAAATCTAACAGACCCATGGTTTCTTGAATCCATTTTCCCATGTTTTTGATCAGGCAATTGATCTTCGGGTTTTCCTTCATGCTCACACCATTATTTCCAATTATACAATTACCATTCATTTTGCTTATTAGTCTTAATTCTTCAATATATCACCTTGTGACTCCATTCTAGTCTTAGCAATCCTATCCTTACGGAAGCCCACTTGAGTTGGAGAATAACCAACCAAAAATGAGAGGAAAAGCTACTATGGTGACAGTTGGTAGCATTCCTAAGTTGAACAAGACTAGACCATGGTAGAGGTTCATATATGGTAGAACAAACTCAAATTGGCTCTTTGGGTGCAAAAGATTCAACTCTAGGAAGACAAACTCAATGTGGTTCTGCAATATTTGGATGGTGCTGGCCACATTTACGGAAAGTGGGTTTTTGGCATTGCAAACCCTGGGAATAACTTGGGTGGTTTTGCAGAAGCACTGACAAAAAGGGCAGATCATAACAAAGACAAGTCATATGATACTCGTGCAATTCTTCCAGATGCATAGGATGGTGGATGAATTCACAGAAAGATTTCAAGTCTTGGAGTCACTGTGGCAAATTCCTATCATAAGTGTTCTCAGCCATAGAACAAGGGTCATGTACATAAGACAGAAATTTTACATGCCCAGTGATGTGTATCCATCAGAGCCAGAATGGGAATCCAATAACAACATTCATGTAATTTAGAGCAAGCTCAAGTTCTGTAGCTGCAGCAATATTTTTCTTATTAACACCAAAAGTAATATTAGAAAACAGAGCAGCTTCTCTCAAGCACACATTAACAAACTCAATCACTGAATTACTCAACCTAGTAAGCCTCCCTCCCCCCTACTTTATCAAAAAAGGAACAGGAAGAGGGTTACAACAGGCTAATGATAGCCTCCAATGGAGTGCTCCATATCCCAAGTAACCTCACCTAGTGAAGCACCCAATATGTGCTAAAGATAGCACCAAATCAATGAGCCCTTATGAAAGGAATAATGTACCACTTGTACAAAGAATCTATCTGCAAGGAATGCACTTTACCTAGCAGTCATAACTTACAAGTCCTATCAAAAAGCGCATCATGGTGTAAGTAAATCTTTCTCAAAATAGTTACATGTGTTAGGCAATCCGTCATACATGTAAAAGAATCTCTTGAAAGTGTCAGAAAGTGAAACTCCCTTTCATAAGAAGAGGAATACCCCCCTAGAATAGCATGCTCAATCATCAGGGGAGCAAGTTAAAGAAACAAGGTATACCTGTATAATCTATGTCATTTTGCTAATTTGCACCATAGTTACAAAGTTTGAGTTCAAATTCAAATTTGGCACAAGTACAGAATCAGGAAAAATTCAGGAGTACACATCTTAAATACCCTGCAAGTGCCAGCAGTGCAAGCAAGTAGCTGAACACACGTACATCATGAAGGAGGACTTATATACATCTGTAATAAAACAAGTACAAGCCAATAATGGCTTCCCTTTTAAGTATTAAGACTTAAGCACAACAATGGTGTCCATTGAACTCATTCATGCTGGGAACCCCAACAAACCCCTCCTGGGACAAGAAGCTTACTAGTACAAACGAAATGCATCATCTTCCTTCCCAAAGGCTTAGCTTCCACAAAGCAGATGTGATGGGGAAGAGTAGCTGACTATTATAGCCCCCAAATTGGTCGGGCATTTATATGACGATGCAATAATCTATTTACTGTTAGATTCTGGTGTAACTAATCATGCCCTTCATATGAAAGAGAGATTGGGAAATTTTAAGTTTTCTAGGAAGTTCAAAATCCCTAGCCATTTGAGAAAAAATGATGTTAGCAGGCATAGCACCCCCAAAGAGTACCCTCTAAATTATCCCGCATAGCCCAATTGAAATGCTTTTCTGACTGAACCAAATGGGATTTGAGCAAATAATTTAGCCAAACTGAATTATAACCAAATTTCCAAATTTTATGGTTCGATTTGTCCAAATTTTGTACCTATTATTTGTACTTGGCAGAATGCTTCCTACCATTCAGGATGTACTGGCCGTCTCATTTGGAGAGTTTTTAGATAAATAAAAAAAGCTCTTTCCTATCCCCAAAATAATAGTAATAATTCTGTTTGTGCATGTATAAAACAAGTCCCACCTAAAAGAGTTCATTGCAGGATTTGAATTATGTCAAGTTGAAACATACATTTGGTGAATTGTATTACACAACCAATCAGTAAAGTGTACAAAATAGCTTTTTCTTCAACTCTCTAACTTATGAATGTTAAAACTGTGTAATCACAGAAGGTAATGAGAGCTAGTCATTGCATTGCAGTACCTAAAAACTTACATGACAGTTTGCACACGCCTTTCAGCTTGTGAAAAGTGACATCAGAAACTAAAAACAAGTCTCATACAATTCTGATATGTAGAAAACCCACCAAGCAATGAATATGCATACATAAATTAGAAATAACGATAAAAGGGAAACATCTGGGTAGTTTTGTAAGATGCAGCATCAGAAGTCAAAAGACAAGTCATAATCACATCCAACAAAGTCTTGCTGAACATAATCCTTTTACAACTAACCAAACATGAAAGGTTAAGAAGCCCAAACTAAATATCCAGATCAAGCTAAAAACTCCCAAGATGCAAGCTTGAAAGGAAGCTGCAAAAATTGCTATTACTGAGAATTCAGGTAACATAAACAGACATCCACCTTGGAAATAAACAATGTCAGGTTGATATGCACCGAAAATATATAAAATATATAAACAACAGGACAACAAAAAAAAGGGAAAAATCTCAAAGTTGAACACTTCAAGAAATAAACTGTTGTATTCAGTTTGGGAACAAAGATTAAAAAAGGAGGAGATTTTTTAAAGAAGAATTGGATTCTATGGCAAAAGCTACAGCGCAGAAAAGTTATGTTTTTGATACATCATTGTGTTTACATAGAAGGAGAAAACTATAAAGCCACTGCAAGATGGAACCCTTTGCCAAAAAAGGTACACTGGTTGCTTATTCATTCAAGTAACAGAAACCTAAACCTAAAGCAAACAGAAGAAGGAACAAGCTCAACATATTGCTCACATACTGTTATTCTTTCTTAAAAATATTGCATCAACATGTTTCCACATGTACATGAAAAAGCAACTAAAATCAAACCTCATCTTTTTCTGGTGGTGTAGGACGGTGCACCACTTGTGGGATATCATTGGGATAATAACACCAGTTGACCCGTGCCCACTTCAATCCAGTATCATCATCCTCCCACAGAAGCTGAAATTACAGAAAATCAGAGATGCGCAAGGTTAGAGCTCAGTAAAACAAATTCTAAGAAACAGCAAGTAGACAAAGTATTCACCCTTGCATACAAATTATGGAAAATGATTGCACAAAGGTTGCCTGTCAATAATGCATTCCAGATGCTGAATTGCAAAAATGGAAAGAAAACAAAGTAAAACATGCAAATTATGGGAATTAATTTCACAGGGGCTGTTTGTAATGCATCTCAGATTTTAAACACTCAGATTTCAAATGAAAACTCCAAATGAAAGAAATACTTAGAAAAACAAAACAAAAAAAACTATTTAAACATAGAGTAAGAGAAAAGTTACCAAAGCAGTAAAAGTCAATAGAACTGGTTGGGGAGGAATGAGACATTAACATCTTCAGGCTATAATGGGAGGGAGCTTAAAGCACCTACAACAAGTGTTTGTATAACAGTGTGGAGTGCGTATTAGCACATAAATAAATTCATTTGTGTGATGGGCCAAATGACATGAATTAAAAAAACCGCCCAAAGGTTCTCAAGCACGACATATAATAATTACACCCAGTGTCTTAGGATAGGTAATGTATTTTGACCAAGTGTATCCAAGACCAATCACATGCATCAAGCATCTAGCTAAATAGGTCCAAGAACGAGGGTTCTTGGAGAACATATCTTATAAGGCCTTGTGCATGCCATTGTTCTCTATTGTCAGTGATTAGAGAGTCACCTAGGAGCAATCAAGAAACATACAAACAAGATGTTGAACTGGGGATTTGATTATTATGAGGCAAATATGTTGAAGGTTTCACGTCCTCTAAATCAAGGTCAATGTAACTACTATGGAAGCAGAAAGAGGTTTTACTCTGACTCCTATTAACCCAGATCAATCTTACACTTTAAAGATCCATACAAAAATTACTGCACATGTAACTACATAAATGATATAATATAAAATTTAATACTATGCATAATAAAATAGAGAAAATTAAAGCATAAGATAGTACATAACTTATTTATGATTACTAAAGATTCAATGAGAAAAAGCGAAAACATAATATGTCTTAATGTCAAAAGATGTGTTTGCTTTCTCCAGTTGGGCTTCTGTTGCCACACATTCTGCTTTAATAATCAGTGTCAATGTGTAGATTAGTATTAATATTTGTTAGGTTACTCCCTGTGCTCTCACATTTTAGTGAATGAAGAGGAATGCAAGATTCATTAAAATGTTGATTCCTTGACAGATTTATTGGAAATACTGTTTGAATGCAAAACCCAGTTTTAGTACCCTTCTAGACAAGTGTAAGAACCCTCAAGAGTCATACAATGTTATCAATCCCTTTCCATGGTAGTGCTGTCTCACAAAATGTATTTTCTTTTATTTTAAAACTTAAAAATAGGATTATATGCAAATCCAAATTACAAAAATAATGTTTTGGCATCCATGTACTCAGATGCTCTTCCACCCAACCCAGGCGTGAAGAAGGCTAACATCCCAAATTCTTCCTACTGCAAAGATGCACTTCAAGAAAGGAAAAACACTTGTAGACATCATACAAAATCGGCGGGGATAAAGTATCATGCATTTAACAATTTTGTCATCCTTTTAAAAATTAGTGGCCAAAGAACTTCTTGAGTCTTTTTTAAAACATTGTCCCTAATCTCATAATAATCAAACAACTGTGAGAGAGTTATCCTTGTGTGTCATTCTCTAGTCAGCATATGCAACAAATTTAAAGATCTCTACAAATAATTGTTTAGCATCTTCCCATGGTTGAGGACAGGACAGCAAACGTTGAACCGTCCAAAAAGGAAAGTCAGACCATACAGCATACAGATATGGAAATATTCAGAAGTTTAACAACATGATCTATTATTTGAATGAACTAGTTGAAGTAACATACTAGTAATGGGAAGGGAGATCAATAGGGAAGATAGGACTGAACTAAACATATACCATGCACAACTCATATATGGTGACCTCAATAGGAGATGAAAAATTCAATGAACCAGATAAAGGAAGAAATCAATAAATGTACCAGTGATACAAAATAAAATAGTAACCACCATATAAGAGAGTAAATTGTTGGGACTACATCGGTTCCAATATGCAATTTACATGTCTTGTGCAGAGATAATAGCAATTTAGGATTATCTCATTTCTACATAGCCATATTTCCTTGCCTCACATTCAATGCAAGTAATATGCAATCAGAAATATAATCTCAACTGGACAAAATCTGCTCTAGAGTCTAGACTGCATGGACAATACATTTGAGGGATGATGTGCTTGTTGTGGATTGATCCATGGGAACACAAGTTTCCCAAGACTTTCAATCTAAGCCTGGTTCAGAGGGTAATGTTGGAAATAGTACCAAGGAGAGGTGTTACTAGGCATTTATCCATTTTAGCTTAATGAACACGTTAATTACTTTTTGTTTTGGTGGCATTTATGAGTTATATTAATGTCACGGGTGGAAAAGGTACTTAGAAGTGTTGTACCATGTACTTTTTTTAATATTAAAATCACTTGTACTTTATAAAGTGATTTTATGTGTAAAGTACTAAGTGTATTTCTCTAATATTAATGTGAGTTGAAAAATCACTTTATGAGAAAAATAGAAAAATGTACACAACTTGAAAAAAGTACTAAAAGACTTTTAACTTTTTAAGTGATGGGGCCAATGTGTGAGGGAGGTTATTTGGGAGAGTTGATCTCAACCACACATCTTGAGATTTGGAATTAAATCTCAACCATTGGATCCTAAGTTTAGGATTCAATCTTTTACAAGGAGACAAAAGAGGAAAAGGGAGTCTCATTCTTCACTTCACACTTGAGAGAGCGTGAGGAGAAGAGAAAAGAGAAAACTTCAAAGAGAATTTGCAAAAGAGAAATGAGGGCTCGAATTCCAAGGAGGAGAGCTAAGCTAGGGAATGATTTTCGAGGAGGAGGGCAAACAATAGCACGAATTTTGAAAGAAGAAGCAGCACGATTTTGAGGCAGCTAGCAGCACAGAAATTGAGGTCAGACACATGAATTTTGAGGCACATGGGCACGAATTTTGAGGACTGTTCCAATGCTGTCCTGGCCCAAAATTCGAGTCACAAATTTCAGGACTGCTGCTACAGGCAGCGCAAATTTTGAGGAGGCTTCCAGCTGTCTTCTGGCATGAAAATCGAGGCACAGCAGTCACCTGTTTGCACAGAAATCAAGGCATGTTTAGCACAGATTTCGAGGTTAAATTTGGGCACAATTTTCGAGGAGCTGGGCTGTGAGAAAATGCAGAAATTTCTGGGCATATAAAAATTGTGGAAATCTGAAAATTACAGTGGGCACAAATTTCCAAAATTTGCATTTAATGCTTCAGCTGAAAAGGGAGATAAGTACTGTGTTTATTTTATGTACTTAGTCTAATTTCTCAAGCAATAAAACCCTCCTTTGAAGACTGGTTTTCCCCAAGAGACTGTGGGGTTTTTTCTAAGGTCAACTTGACCAAAATTAAGTCTCATATGTGTGAATGCTTGCCAAAATTATGTGTTAATTTTCAGCTGATAGGAAAGTGAAAAAAGTAGTACTCTTTGAAAGTTTACAATAAATGCACACTGAAATTTATATCAGCATGACAAAACATGTGGGTTGGGCCTAAACTTGGAGATAATGCCACCTACCCCATGAAAGGGATAGGTAATGTCACTCTTCACTTGAATCAAGGTCAAACCATTGATCTACAAGAAGTATTTTATGTGCCCGATTTGAAGAAGAACCTAGTGTCTATTTTTGCGATGGAACATAAATGCTTCAAGGTAGCATTTATTGATGGAAAGGCACGTATTTTGCAAATAAATCCTAAAGATACGTTTACTCTTGGATTTAGGGTTGATGGTCTCTATCAAGTTCGAGGAAGTACTTTGGGAGCTTTGCCTAGTGATACTTCTCTTCAATATGAGCTATGGCACCGTAGGTTTGCCCACTGACATTACAAAGCTTTACTTGGGGTAAGGAAGATGGTCACAAAATTGCCCGAGTTTAATATGAACCATGAAGGTGTTTGTCAGGGTTGTATAGTTGGGAAACTTACAAAGGGACCATTCCCTTCTAGTGAAAGCAAGACAACCGATATTCTTCAATTGATCCATTCCGACCTATCTGGTATGTTGCTCGTAACATCATTGGGAGTATACTCATATTATGCAATCTTTGTGGATGACTACTCTCGTAAAACATGGATCTATTTCTTGAAAAGGAAAGATGAAGTGTTTAAATGGTTCTATTCATTCAAAGCATTGGTAGAAAATCAAACGGGGAAGAAAATTAACATATTGAGAACCAACAATGGAACCAAATATGAATCAAATGAATTTAACGACTTTTGCAGAGAGGTTGGCATTAAGAGGAAGACAATTGTCCCATACACCCCTGAGCAAAATGGCATTGTTGAAAGGAAGAATTGAACAATCATGGAAGCCACCCGTGCCATGCTCCATGATCAAGGCCTACCAAAGTTCTTATGGGGAGAAGTTGCCAACACTTCTGTGTATGTTCAAAATAGGAGCCCGCATCAAGCATTGGATTTCAAGACACCCGAGGAGGTCTTCACTAGTAAGAAACATGATGTTTCTCATTTTAGAATATTTGGTTGTCTCGTGTATTTTCATGTACCTAAAGAAGAGAAATAAGTTGGAAGATTCTGGGAAGAAAGGCATATTTGTTAATTACAGTGAAAATTCAAAGGCATATAGAATCTATGTGCCTAGTCAAAGAGATGTGGAAGTAAGTCGTGATGTTACCTTTGATAAAAATATTGCCCTTGGGAAAGCCAGAGATCTCCCCATCCCAAGGAAAGACAATGATGATGCTGCAGAAAAACAAGATGAACCTCTGACAGATGAGCCTATGCCCGATGTTGAAGTTATTGATCCACCTCCTGGTGATCCCTCTACCTCAAAGAAAAGGCCTCTATGGCTCAAAGATACTCTCGAAAATGTTGAAAAACATACTACTCCAAGAGGGACGTTTCGCGAAAGTAAGAAGTCGAACAGGGATCAAGGGTACTTGCCTATTATGAGTACTATCATTCAAGCTGAACCATGCACGTTCGAAGAAGTCGTAAAAGACCAAGTATGGAAGGTTGCGATAAATGAGGAATATGAATCGATCATGAAGAATGATGTTTGGGACGTGGTGCCTAGACCTAAGGACAAGTATGTGGTCACCTCTAAACGGTTTTACAAAATTAAACTTGGAGCTGATGGGAGTGGACTATGACGAGATATTTGCACCGATTTTCTGATATACCACTATTCGATCTATTATCGCTCTCGCTGCCACTCAAGAATGGAGCCTACATCAAATGGATGTTAAGATTGCTTTCTTGCATGGCTCGCTTAAGGAGGAAGTCTACTTGGAATAACCAATGTTCCACCAAGACTCCGGGACGGGGAGACGTGGGTGCCGAGAGACGCACAAGGGGGACGTGTGGGAGTACCCTCAAATTTTAGGGAAATTTAGGGGGGATGGGGGGCCGCCGAGGTATATATATATATATATATATATATATTTTATATATATATATATATATATCAAATTCATATAAATAATGAAAGCATAAATACAATGATACATACATAATTGAATTAAATAATGAAATACATTGATCCATACTCATCATCCTTACTAATACATACATGATTCATCCATAGATCACAAGATTCAATAATGAAATACTCCAATCCATATTCATTATTCATTATTCACCATTCTAGAATCTACATTGATTTAAAAATTAAATTCATCATTCTAGATTCTAAATTGATTTAAAATTAGAATTCATCATTAATCATTCTAGAATCTAATTAGTACCAAGCAAAATAGACTATAATATATACTGAAATCTGGATACTGGAATAGTAAATTGATATAAATAAAACTTAAAAGCAATGGAGTGATGAGTCTAAAAGTCACTCTAAAGAACAAAGAGGGCTTGGTGCTCTTGATTAAATACTAATTCCATACCCTTGTACATGACAAAATGCAATGGAAACATTGCAATCCATCGAATCCTGAATTCCTGAAAAATTGTTAAGTCTGTTGGATTTTGAGTGAGATCTAAAATTCTACTTTCTCCATATGAAATCCAATGAGGTCGGAACCACTCTCAAACATCCTGAGTCATTTCATGGTAATGTTAAAAATTTAAGTAAAATGATGAAAATGAAAGATAAAGGAGAATGTCACTTTTACTTTAAGAATTTAACATTACCATGAATTGCGTAGCATTAGTAGGGAAATATGGTCAAATACTAGGTTTTCCTTGTCATAAATCATTGTTTAAAAGCAAATTTAACAGGGGACGCATAGCCCATATTGAGGGGAGACGCCTAGGTGTCCCCCTTTTGGGGAGTCGCATCCCCCACACTGGGGAAACATCCCCCCTTGCGTCTCCCCATCTCCCCAAAAGGGGGACGTGGGGAAACGTTTCCCCAGACGTCCCCCCGTCCCGAGTGCGTGGGGTGCGCACACCCGACCCTGAAGGACGCGTCCCCGTGGAACACTGGGAATAACCTCAGAGGTTCGAAGTTCAAGATCAAAGGACACATGTATGCAGGTTGAAGAAATCCCTCTATGGGTTGAAGCAAGCCCCTAGGGCTTGGTATGAGAGGATTGATAGTTATCTTATGAAGCTAGGATTTACAACGAGTTATGCTGATCCAAACCTATACTTGAAGGTTGAAAAAGACACGACTCTCATTTTGGTCCTTCATTTTGATGATCTCTTTTTTGCAAGTGCTGACCCTCTCATTTATCAATGCAAGAGAGAGTTGACTTCCGAGTTCAAGAAGATGGACCTAGGGCTGATGCACTAATTCCTAGACCTGGAGGTATGGCAAAAGTCAGGCGAGATTTTCCTTTCTCAAGGAAAATACATTGTGAAGCTTCTAGAGAGATGTGGGATGGTCGATTGCAAGTCTATGTCTACTCCAATGGAACTCAATTTCAAGAAGCTATGTGAAAGTGTTGTTGGGCCCGAATTGGCAAACCCTTCCAAGTATCGACAACTTGTGGGGGCTCTAATGTTTTTGTTATACTCCCGTCCAAACATATGCTTCGTTGTGAATACTTTGAGACAGTTTATGGTTGAGCCTCATCACATACATTAAATTGTTGCTAAGAATCTCTTGAGATTTCTTCGTGGCACAATCAACTATGGGTTGAGATACACTATCGGGAATTTGAGGCTTCATGGATATTTTGATGTTGATTGGGCTGGCAGTGTGGTGGATCGAAAGAGCACGTCTAGATGTTGCTTCTCATTGGGGTTTGCTTCAATTTCTTGGATGAGAAGGAAGCAGAAACCGGTTGCTCTATGCACCACCAGGTCGAATACATTGCGACTAGTATGGCCTGTCGTGAAGCTATATGGTTGAGGAAGCTCTTCAATGAGATATTTGAGCACATGTTGGATACCACCGTGATCTATTGAGACAAATAGAGTGGGATTCGCCTTTCAGAGAATCTCGTGTTCCACGACCGCTCCAAGCACATTGATATCAGGTACCCTGAAGGAGAAGGAAGCAGAAACCGGTTGCTCTATGCACCACCAGGTCGAATACATTGCAACTAGTATGGCCTGTCGTGAAGCTATATGGTTGAGGAAGCTCTTCAATGAGATATTTGAGCACATGTTGGATACCACTGTGATCTATTGAGACAAATAGAGTGGGATTCGCCTTTCAGAGAATCTCGTGTTCCACGACAGCTCCAAGCATATTGAGATCAGGTACCCTGAAAGACCCTCCCATTAGGGTCCTGCTTGAGTTGGACATTGAGCTCTGGAAGCTCCTGGGGGTTCCGGGTACTTTTTGGAGCTATGAGCGACCATAAGGTGAGTGGTTCACCTTCCCCTATAGGTGCGCTATGTACAGGGTGAGTGGTTCACCTTCCCCTGTCATACCCCATGATGGTTGACATGTGTGTAGAGTGAGTGGTTCACCTTCCCCTGTGATACCCCATGATGGTTGACGTGTGTAGGGTGAGTGGTTCACCTTCCCCTACAATTGATGATATATGCATAGGATGAGTGGCTCATCTTCGCCTATGGCACATGAGTAGGATGAGTGGTTCACTTTCTCTTGAAAATGCCCCAACATACATTCTACCCATGTAGTTTGGGACTCATGGGAAGTACCTCTCATCTGGCCAATGAATTGGGAAAAGAGGATAGGGACCATAGCACTACAGATGGACGCGTGTATTGCCATACTCCCTATGTTTAGGATGCATGGTGTTCAACAACTTGAACTAGGATCAAGACTGACTTTTGTTAGTGGAGAGTAGTAAGGTCTTGTGACTCACTCTCGATCGATTCTTCTTCATTATATATATTAGTGTTCAGCAGAGTAGAGACGAGATACAGAGATGGTACATGACGACAAGATGGCATGATGTTCGATGATGATGGATGGATTGGCAGGTGGGATTTTCCCTAGTTGAGAGGGAGTGTTAAAATTGGCAACTAGGGCCAAATTCCACTTTGGACAACTCATTTGATGGAGATGATGATTGCATTGAATTCCTCTTTTCGAGAGGACAAAATCGACCTAAAAATCATCAAATTTGGACAAGCTGAAATGTGCTTTTGAATTTATGCCCACATGTGCAAATTTTCAAGGTCGGCCACATCATCATGTAGGCTCATGAAGCCCAAGAGACATGTCACTTCACTCTCAACGATTTGTATAAATAAGAGAGACCTCCAACCTCATTTGGCACCTCACTCACTCACACATTCTTCTCTCTCATCCTCTCATTGGTTCGTACAATTTATTGGGCATCTCTTTTCCTCACACGTGTGGCAGCAGAAGGACAAGTTGCAAGTAGAATTGCAGGGCTGAAATTTCAGAGATTGTTGCAGGTTTGATCAACGTTGACCATGGGTGAATTGACCTCGTTTAACAATGGTTTTTGTGCCAGAATTTAATTTTTGGAAGGCCGCATCTATTGGCACATGAATCGGGGCATTTTGTTGACTTTGACCGCAGACCTATTACATGGTTGACCACAGTCCGACTATAGAATTTGTGAAAATTCAGAGCCCCGAAGAACTACTACAGCAACTGATTATATTTCTCCAAGTGCATCAAGTTATTTACAGTATTATATGGTAAACATCAAAATAAATACCACTACAGCCTTCACAACTTAAATAATATGCGGAAACAAGAACTGAGCAAGAAAGAAATAGCACACACAAGTGACACCATTGTTTTTGGACAAATGTCCCCAGAAAAACCCAATGTGGGAAAACCGTTGCAGCAACTGAGGGTTTGAATTATTATGCAGTGATTTCTAAGTACAGTTCGTCGGATGCCCAACTGGCAATCCTATACATAGATCTAACTGGGCAAAAAGATAGTGAGATGATCTCACCCTGTCACTGAGAAATCCGACACTGATCTGTGTTGGAGATGAGCCTCTACGCAGTACTACATCACACCCACGCAGTTACTACGTCACCACTGTTGGGACTACGCTGCACCTCCTCTCGATCCTCTACTCGCTGGAAACTTCAGCCCTCTGGCCTCTCGGTCTCACACCCGGCTCCAGCACTAGACCCTCATTGTTCCCCAGCAGAAATACGAACTCCCTCTGAAGCTCTGCATTGCCATAGCATAGCTCTACGCTACCTCTGCGTGGCCCAGCACTGCTTCTCCGGACTACTTTTTGCCCTCTCTGCCTTGCACTCTCTGGATCAGGAAAACTTCCTCCAGGAAATTATCCCTGCCCCTCACTGCAAGAAATCTCATCAATCACCTTCTCCGGCAACTGCTGCACTACTCTCAAGAGAAAATCAATCTCTAATCTCTCACCCGATGTGTTTTCCAGATGCCCTGTTAGGTCCCTATAATACTAGTGTATTTCCTTATTATTATTGTCATTGTAACCCCTTGTTGTTATTGTTGTGCCCATGTTGTCCCCATATTGCTATAATTGTGCCCTATAGAAGCCCACTATTGTTATTGTTGTGCTTTTACATTATTATTGTTATGTCGGCTCTGATTATATTGTGACCCCTTAGACTTCTATATATAAAAATGAGGTCTTGTCATTTGTATCATCCAAGAATTGTTCATTTGTGTAATGTAAAGGAGGTTGCCCCCTCGAAGAGGCTGATTTTGAAGTCGTTGATCTATCTTTTCTTCTATTTTGTGAGTTGGTTGCGTAACAATTGGTATCAAAGCTTTCAATTCTAGGGTTTTGCTGCTTTAAACAGGTCATCGTGCATTTTCGCTATAATTTTTTTCTACGACATTTCAGAAGCTGAAATTAAAAACCCATTTGTGGTGAAATCTTGATGAACCTCAAGTACGAATTTCAGATCTTGTCTTGCTATATTTTCAGAGATATGATCCAAGTTAGGGTTTTTGCAGGCTCCCGAATTAAATCTCAAACACGTGACCTAGGGAAAATCGTCATAACTTTCTCTCTGAGCATCAAATTGAAATTTTGTGAAAAGGTACAGAAAGAGGACGGATTGCAGTTTTTTGTGTTTGTTTTCGGATCTGAAGGTCAAAACATTGACACGTGGCACTTTGTACAAGTTCGCTCTACTGAACTAGTCTATAATCAGGTCATCATGGGAGATTTGGAATAACTCTTTCTTGGAGAATCCAATCTTGATCAGAATTGTGGGGTTGGAATGAAGACTCAGATGGCTACCACAGGACGCAATTTCAGACCTTGGAGATCCAAAATTACAGAAATACAACAGCGTCAATATCAAGCTCCTACAAAGCGAAAAAATGTGTGGAGACTTTTTAAAATTTTGCATAAGTTTGGTTTGAAAAATTAGTTTGAAGGATTTCAAAGGGCATAGTGAAACATAATTATCATTAATTGATGCCACGAAGAAAGAAAATGGAAACACCTAATAAGCACCATGAAAGCTCTACCATGACTCATGAAGAAGAGAAAGAAATGCAACATGATATATCAAAATTACGAGACCAAATGCAACAATTTTCACTTTCACAAAAAGTAAAAGAAGCTAAAATGTATGATTTAAAGAAACGCGTGGAAGATAAGATGGATGACATGGAAGCTAAGATGGATGGTATAGAAGCAAAACTTAAAAGCAACATGGAAGATTTGACAAAGTTGTTACAAGAAATGCTTACTAATGGCGAAAGGGTAGTAAAGGAAACTCATGATGAGAACAAAATAAATGTTAATCATGATTTCATAGACTCTAACATTGCATTGAAGACCCACAATGTTCGAAATATCGATATAAGAAAGTTTGATGGCTAAGATCCTATAACATGGATACTACAAATGGAGCAATATTTCGATCTCCATAAAGTGAAAAACACACAAGAGGTACGAATTGCAACTTTATATTTAGAACCCAATCAGTTTGTATGGTATCGATGGCTTTGCTCTCATAAACAAATTGTCACTTGGGCAATTTTTATGGAAGAAATGATAACACATTATGAAGATACAAAAAGCAACACTTTTTTTAGCCAATTGATAAATCTCAAACAAAAGGGTTCAATGGTCGAGCACATTGAGGTATTCCAAAAATTGAATATAAAGATAAAAGATATTACAGATGAGCATAGGATTGATGTGTGTAAAAATTTCTCATTTCCCACCCCGGTTTTCAGTTTCACCTTATTTCTCCCATATAATTAAATGCCCTTTCCCATATCCATACATTCAACAAGCTGGAAAAATAAATTTTGTTGAAAACACAAATTCTGGAAACTTTACAGAATGCTGCAAAATGCAGAAATAAAAAATCAGCAGGTACAAACAGCCATTTAACACATTTGAACACAGTGATTTTTGGTCAAGGTGACCCTGGAAAAACCCCTACAACTCTTGGGGAAAACCAGTTCGAGAGCTCTTTCTTATTTCTGAAAAAATGCTTTTTACAGTGAGAAATATTCAGCAAAAAATTCAGCAAGCAAACTTTACAACTTATCTCGTTTTCCGTGCCTCACAGCCAACTGAAAACACTAGCAAACAACAAAACAAGACAGCAATAAATGTTGTACGGCCTCCTCGATTTTCGTGCCCACTTTCAGCCTTAAATGTTGTTGTATGGCCTGCAATAAATGCGTTGTACGGACCTCGATTTGCGTGCAGAAAAAAACAGCAATACGCTGTACGGATTTCCTTGGAAAATGTGCCAGCAAACTGCTCCTCGATTTCTGTGCAAACAGCTCCTCGATTTCTGTGCAAACAACTGTACGGATTTCTAGAAAATCATGCCAAAATCTGCCTTTCACTGTGTGCTAACTCAGTTGTACGGATTTGCTAAACTGTTGCCTTGGAATGTGTGCCAAGCTGTTGTCTCCTTCTCCTCCCTGTCCAGAAATCTCCCTTGCTCTCTTGCTCTCCTTCTCCCAATCTGCTCATGAAATAATGAATGACCTTTTTCTCCTTTTCTTCCCTTAATCCAACCCTAAGTGACTTTTGGGTGATCCCTAAATCCAATGGCTGAAATAGATTGAGATCTAGGGCTGAGATTAAATGCTCATTTAAATCTCACTTTTTATTTTTTAATTCACCCCACTTTAATAAAGACCCACTTAATCATTTATTTCCAAAGTCACTTTTCCTTTCTAATTTTACATTCACTTTAATAAAGTCACTTTAAAATTAAACTTTAGTAACTTTATCACTTAAAGTCACTTTTAAATTAGATTTGACTTTATAAAAATTATAAAGTCACTTTAGGAGAAAAATTAAATTCTTTTGGACACTTTTCCCTAGGCCAAAGATCAAAGCCTTAAGGAACCACCTGTCCTCCGGTACCAAATTTCAACACTCCCTCTTACCGAGGAAGGTGTTTCTCACCACACCCATCTTGTCTTTGAAGTAGTCATGCTTGCCCCGTGGTAAGACTTTGGTAAGAATATCTACAACCTGCTCATCAATGGGAATATACTCAAGCTTCATAGCTCCCTTCTGAACACAGTCTCTAATGAAATGATATTTGATCCCGATATGCTTTGACCTGTCACGAAATACTGGATTCTCCGTGAGTTTAATGCAACTCTGATTATCACAGTAAATCACTGAAGGTCTCAACGGCTGACCAAATAAGTCAAACAACATCTTGCGAAGCCAGATGGCCTCACAACTAGCTAGACTGGCTGCCATATACTCTGCTTCTGCTGAACTCAATGCCACTGACTGTTGCTTCCGGCTGAACCATGACACTACTGCCGAACCCAACCCAAAACAGTACCCTGAAGTGCTCTTCCTATCAGAAGCACAACCTGCCCAATCAGAATCAGTATAACCTGCCAATCTCACTCCATCCTCCTGCCTATAGTCCAGACCATAATCCACTGTCCCCTACAAGTATCGCAAAATGTGTTTTGCAGCCACCCAGTGAACCTTCCTAGGCTCACACATAAACTGACTCATCGTGTTGACTGCAAAACAAATATCTGGTCTAGTGTTGACCAAATACATCAAGGAACCAATCAACTGCCTGTACAATGTGGGATCCACCAACTCGGAATCCGAAGCATGAAGCTTCTTCCAGTTGGTAATCATCGATGTCGACATGGGTCTACAATCCTCCATGTGGAATCTGCCAAGGATGTCCATAATATACTTCCCCTGCCCCAGGAAGAAATGTCCCTCCTCCTGCCACACCTCCAAACCCAAAAAGTAATGCATCAAGCCGATGTCCTTCATCTCAAACTCCGCCACAAGATCTCTCCTGCAGTGTTCTATGAGTCTTTCTGCACCTGTAATGACCAAGTCATCCACATACAGCACCAGAATGAGAGGCTCCTCACCTATCACAATAAAGTAAAGGTTCAGATCTGCCTCACTCTTTGTGAAACCCAACCCCTGCAAGTATGTATCTATCCTGGAGTACCAAGCTCTAGGAGCTTGCTTCAAGCCATAAAGGGCCTTCTTCAGTCTGCACACATGGGACTCCTTCTCATGCACCTCAAAGCCCTGTGGCTGCTCAATGTACACCTCCTCCTGTATGAAGCCATTGAGAAATGCATTTTTCACATCCATCTGGTGGATCTTCCAACCCATCTCTGCTGCTATCGATATAATGGAGCGGATCGAAGTATATCGAGCCACAGGAGCGAAAGTCTCCTCATAATCAACTCCCTCTACCTGGGAGAACCCTCTAGCCACAAACCTCGCTTTGAATTTCTCAATGCTACCATCTACAGCATGCTTTACCTTGTAAAGCCATCTGCAAGTAACCACGGATTTGCCCTCAAGCCTCGGCACCACCTCCCAAACATCATTCTTCATGATAAAAGAATACTCCTCCTGCATGGCCTCTCTCCAGACCTGCTGGCTAGCTGCCTCCTCATATAGCTAGAAGGCTCAGAGTCAAGGATGCTGGTAACCATTTCCATATAGCTAAAAAACCTCTCAAGTGGTCTACTCTCTCTGACCGGCCTCTTAGGCTCAGCAACAGATGTGGCATCTCTCAAGGTGTCTTGAAGCCACTTGGGCTTCCTCTTCCCTGAGTGCACTTCTCCCATAGGAGAATGAAACTCCTCCTCCCCTTCATCATCAGGAGCCTGAACTCCTGACTGTCTGTCTGTTGTCCTCCTGCCTGAACCTGTAGAAGCCGAGGTACCGTGTGAACTGTCCATCAGTGGACTCCCTAGTGAACTGCTCTATGAACTGCTCTGAATGCTGCCCAGAGCACCACCCCTCTGGCTCGGCAAGCCACTGCTCACTGACGGACCTGACATCCTCATAGATGTACCTCCTAATCCTCCTGATCCCTGCCCACTGGATCCCTACGACTGACTCAACTGCTGCTAAGGGTCTGGCTGATCCAGATACTGTAACCCCCGTGATCTCCTAAAGGCCCTGTCCTCCTCGAACTTCACATCTCCCCTGACAACAACTTTCCTCTGTGCAGGAATGTAAATCCGAAAGGCCTTTGAGGTCTCATTGTAGCCCACAAAGATACCCTTCTCTGCGGTGGGCTCTAATTTGGTCCTCTTCTCCTTGGGTATGTAGGAGTATGTAATGCATCCAAAGATACGAAGATGACCAATATCAAGCTTCTTCCCAGAAAAAGCCTCCTCCGGAGTCATGTGCCCCAAGACACGATGCGGACTCCTGTTCTGCAAAAAAACAGTTGTGTTGCAGGCCTCTGCCCACAAGAACAATGGCAACCCCTGATCATGTAACATGGCTTTGGCAGCCCCTACGATGGATCTGTTCTTCCTCTCCACAACTCCGTTCCGCTGGGGGCTGTAAGGAACAGTGAACTCCCTCCTAATGCCTGCCTCCCCACAATAGTCAACAAACTCTCCAAGGGTGTACTCTCCTCCATTGTCCGACCTCAAGGACTTGATCTTCCGACCTGTCTGTGTCTCCACAAGAGCTCTAAACTCCTGAAACCGCTTGAAGACCTCACTCTTGGTCTTCAAGAAATAAATCCAGGTCCTCCTAGAGTGATCATCAATGAATAAAACATAGTACTCATATCCACTCAAGGAAACATGAGACATTCGACCGCTCACATCATAATGAATCAAATCAAGTATCCCAGTTGCTCTGTTGTCACTGCTGGGAAAAGGGGATTTGGCAAACTTGCCCATCGCACATCCTCTACAAGTATCAAAGTGATCAGTATTGAAATCTGGCACACCTGTAGTGATCTCCGGTCTCCCGCAAGGTCCTCAAGGCTCCATGATACATATGTCCCATCCTGCGGTGCCAAATCTCACACAGCTCAGAACTGCTAGCTCTGCTGTCGGTACTACTGCTCAATGCCAAAAGGGACTGGAATGCAAACTTGTACACCTTTGCATGGCATACACTTATCACTCTAGCTGAATCAGCTGGAGTGCCCCTAGGATACATCAACACCTGTCCTCCCCTGAACAGTACCTCATATCCTTTGTCCTCCAAAGCTGATGCGGATATGAGGTTCTTCCTCATCCCTGGCACATAAAGAACATCTGACACCTTCAAGGGAGGTTTGGACTCCCTCTGAAATGTCAGAGTCCCCACACCGACTGCTCTAACAACTCTGTCATCACCGAGTACTCCCTCTATATCAGTGCCACTCTCTGAAAGCTCTAAGAAGTACTCACGGACTCCTGTCATGTGACGTGAAGCCCCACTGTCCACATACCAGATACCCGAAGATGCTCCGCTAATCGAGGGAAAAGCATGCTCCCTCTAAACCTGTGTGGCAGGTGATCCTGCACTAGAGGACTCATACGTAGTGAACCCAAACTCTCAATCAAAACGAACTGCAAAGTCCTCAACCTCTGCTAAAGCTGCCACGTTTTGGTTCTTCCCTTTTTTCTTCTTCTTCTCCGGACACACAACTGCATAGTGTCCCATCTTTTGACAATTCCAACACTTCACCTTGGAATAGTCCTTCTGTGTGTCACCTTGTTTACCTTTACCTTTGCCTTTGCCCCCACCATTGCTTGTGGAAGCCTGCTTCTTCCCTTTGCCTTTCTTGCCACCTGCCGACAGTGCTACATCCTCATCCTTCTCAACTGGCTTGGCTGCCCCAAGCTGACCTTTTCTGATCTTTGTCTAAATGCAATCATCCCAAAACCTCTCCCATGTGGGAAGGGTCTCACATGCACAAACCCCATCAGCAAAGTTCATCCATGTACGGGGGATGCCATTCACTGCAATCCGCACCAACTCAGTGGGTGGAATGTCCTCTCCAACTGCTACCAACTCATCTCTCACATTAGTAATCTTGGTGAGATATCAGCTACACTATCATTACCCATCTTAATAGTCTTCAGCTTCTCCTTCAGGACCATTTTCCGATTCTCATTAGTACTCTAGTAGAGATTGGACAATGTTGTCCACATCTCATGGGCATTTCTCTTTCCTCTCACATGAGGAATGCAATGGTCTTTGACTCCGTCTAGAATCAGTCTCTTACCCTTGTTGTTCTTTTTATTATACTCAGCCAACTGAGTAGCATCAGTAGGCACAACAACAGGGTTCTGTGTGGTATGCACCATGATGTCCCAGACTTCACTTCAGCACTCAAGCTCTGATAACACGTAAAAATTTCTCATTTCCCACCCCGGTTTTCAGTTTCACCTTATTTCTCCCATATAGTTAAATGCCCTTTCCCATATCCATACATTCAACAAGCTGGAAAATAAATTTTGTTGAAAACAAAAATTTTGGAAATTTTACAAAAAACTGGAAAATGTAAAAATAAAAAATCAGCAGGTACAAACAGCCATTTAACACATTTGAACCATAGTTTTAAAAACCGTTCCGGTCTGACCGGTTACCGGCCTAACCGGCCGGTTGGGAGGCTCACCGGTCAGAACCGGTGAAAAAACCCGGTTAGAAGCCTCACTTGCCCAGAAATTAGACCTAACCGGTAAAAACCGGCCGGTTTAGGTCAAAACCGGCCGGTTTATTGCTAACCGGCCGGTTTAGGGACAGGCCGCCGGTCAAGGTAAAAAGCGCACGGTTTTTTGCAGCTGAGGGCGGTTTAGGGTTTTTGGGGGTGAGGGAAAGGGATTTTCCCTCCAAAAACACCCTCACACTTGCTATAAGACACCCCTCTCACTCTCATTTGTCTCACACAACTGATTTGGAGTGTTTGTGAGTGTTTGTGAGTTTGTTTGTGAGCTTGGAGAGTGTGGAGTTTTTGCTGAAGTAGTCATCTTGGAGTTGGAGTTGGAGCTATTTTGGAGATAGTGTGTAGCTGTCAGTGGAGTTGCCATCATCAAGAGGAGGCTAAGGGAGCTACTTTGCATTTCCAGGTAAGGATTTGCACTTGATAATTCCTCATTTGGGTCTGCTGTCCATGAATTAATTTTTTTGTGCTATAAACTTCTCATTTCAATGATCTATCATCTATGCTAAGCCTATGAACTCTCTAGCTCTATGCTATCAAATTTTGTAGCTTGCATGTGCATTTTTTTTCCTACATTTATCATTGGTTTTCCATGTTCCTTAGCTGCAATTTTTTTTTTAAATGGCAGATTTATTTGCAAATTGTTATTATTTCAAGCAAACATGGCTCCAAAAGGAAAGGACAGTGCATGGGCTCATTGTGATGTAGTTGAGGGAAAAATGATATGCAAATTATGCCATAAATCTATTGGAGGTGGGGGTATTCTTAGGTTGAAACAACACTTGGCTGGGGTAAGAGGCCAAGTAAAGCCATGTGATGCACCAAATGCACTGTTAGGTCCTATTAGGGCAGAATACATTGCCAAGCTTGAAAAATTTTATGAGGATAAGGCTAGGGAGAAGGCCATCCAAGATGAAATTGCAAGGAAGAGGGAATTATTAGAAGCCATGAAAGAGAGTGGGTATGATGATTATGAGATTCAAGACTCCACTTCTATCCCTTCCACCAATGACCCCTTTCACTATGTTCATCCTTCTGTTGGAGTTGGCCAACCATCAAAAGGACCAAAGAGACAAAACATCCAAAGTTATTTCTCATCTTCTGCCACCATTGCTTCTTCTAAATCTAATCCCACTTCCTCCCAGCCAAGTTCTCAACCCACTTTGGATCAGCATTGGAAAAAACAATGCAAAGAAACTTCTCACCAATACATTGCTAGATGGTGGTATGATTCAGATATCCCATTTAATGCTGCTCGCTCACCTTATTACCAAGCTATGTGGGACTCTGTTATAGCTGCAGGAAAGGGCTTCAAAGGCCCTAGTATGCATGACTTGAGGGGAGCTCTTTTGCAAAAAGAGATATCTTCCATTGATGAGTATTTGACTGAGTTTAGAGAGTCATGGGTCAAAACAGGTTGTTTCATTATGTCAGATGGATGGACCGATGGAAAGAACCGCACTATCATTAATTTCCTTGTTTCTTGCCCTCAAGGAACCATGTTTTTGAAATCAGTTGATGCATCTGATAGGGTAAAGGATGCAAGCCTTCTATTTGAGCTTTTGGATAACATTATTCAGGAAGTTGGGGAGCAGCATGTTGTGCAGGTCATCACTGATAATGCCTCAAACTATGTTCTTGCTGGAAAGATGCTTGAGGCCAAATATAAGACCATATTTTGGACTCCATGTGCTGCACATTGCATAGACCTCATGCTTGAGGATATAGGCAAGGTGGAGTGGGTAAAAAACACTGTAGAGCATGCCAAGTGCATTACAAAATACATTTACAACCACTCATGGGTATTGAGCCTAATGAGGAAACACACTGGAGGCAAAGAGCTTGTTAGGCCTGCAATTACGAGATTTGCAACTCACTTCCTCACGTTGCAATGTCTCAATGGTCAACATAGAAACTTGCAGAAAATGTTTTCCTCTGATGAATGGTCTGAATCTCGGTGGGCTCGTAGACCAGATGGAAAAGACACCAAAAAGAAAGTGTTAGACACTTATTTTTGGAAAAGGTCTGTAGAGCTTGTGAAAATTACCGAGCCCCTTGTTAAGGTGCTAAGGTTGGTGGATGGGGAAAGATTGGCCATGGGCTACATTTATGAAGCTATGGATCAGGCAAAGGAGCAGATACGGGCAGCTTACAATGACAGGTTAGCTAAATATGGCCGTATATGGGAGATCATTGATAACAGATGGAACAATCAACTCCATCGTCCTATACATGCAGCCGGGTATTTTTTGAACCCAAGGTATCACTATAAAAATCGGCTAGGAGATCAGCATGATGGGGAGGTCAGAGCTGGATTGATTGATTGCTTGGAGCGCATGGTCCCTAACCATGTAGACCAGTTGGATATACATAGACAGCTTACTATTTTCAATCAAGCAAGTGGTACTTTTGGCAAAAACTTGGCAAAGATGGCAAGAGATGTGGACCAACCAGGTAAGCAATTCCAATTTCCATTTTGTTTTTCATTTCAAGTTAAAATTGTTTACGTTCTTTACAATTCAAATTATAAACTAAGTTACTAATTATTGTCTTTTTCTTTGCAGCACATTGGTGGGAGTCATTTGGTGGCCAGTGTCCTCAATTGCAAAGGTTTGCAATTAGAGTCCTCAGTCAAACTTGCAGTGCTTCAGGTTGTGAGCGCAATTGGTCTGTTTTTGAGCGCATACACACGAAGAAGAGAAACCGTTTGGAACAAAAACGGTTAAATGATCTTGTTTTTGTGCAATACAACCTTCGACTGAGGAGGAACCAAATGATGAGCAAATCACCTGATCTAGATCCCATTGTGTTGGACGATATTGATCCAACATCAGAATGGGTGGAGGAGACTGAAGATCCTGTGTTTGAGACTGATTTTGATATCGACATGGCTTTAGCGGAGGATGAGGCAGATTATGTGGCGGCATCAGAACCAGGATCAGTAGCGGCATCAAGGAAAGGCAAGGAACCAATGGAAGGCACTAGTCGTGCAGGTCGACGAACTCGTGCTTCCACTAGGTCCACTTCTATTGTCATTGGTGGCATTGATACTGATGTTGCAGATGAGGCAGAGGCATCCTCAGACTCTGAACCAGATGATGTCTATGTAGCTCCTGATGATGATCCTGTGTCTAGTAGTGGTGATGATCTTGATGATTGATCATGTGTACACTGTAGACTTGTAGTAGGCCAATGGCCTCATAGCTTGCAGCATTGTTTTTGGACTTTATAGGCCATTTAGAGCCTCATTTCTTATGTATTTTGCTATTTTGTCGATGATATGTATTGCACTCGGTGCCATTTTGATATATTCACCTTTGCATGGTATATAAATGAGCAAACTTTGCATATTTTGTCTCTATTGGCTTGGAATCATGGTTTTACATCTTAAAAATAGTTTTTTTTCATTAAAAATTAATTATTTAATGTATTTTTTAAAAACCGGTTCGTTTAGACCAAACCAGTCCCGGTTAGACCGGTTCCGGTCGGTAAACCGGTTAGCTAGGTGGACCGGTTCGGTCACCGGTTCCGGTTTTAAAAACACTGATTTGAACACAGTGATTTTTGGTCAAGGTGACCCTGGAAAAACCCCCTACAACTCTTGGGGAAAACCAGTTCGAGAGCTCTTTCTTATTTCTAAAAAAATGCTTTTTACAGTGAGAAATATTCAGCAAAAAATTCAGCAAGCAAACTTTACAACTTATCTCGTTTTCCGTGCCTCACAGCCAACTGAAAACACTAGCAAACAGCAAAACAGGACAGCAATAAATGTTGTACAACCTCCTCAATTTTCGTGCCCACTTTTAGCCTTAAATGTTGTTGTACTGCCTGCAATAAATGCACTATACGGACCTCGATTTGCGTGCAGAAAAAAAAACAGCAATATGCTATACGGATTTCCTTGGAAAATGTGCCAGCAAACAGCGCTATTCCTGTGCAAACAGCTCCTCGATTTCTGTGCAAACAACTGTACGGATTTCTAGAAAATCGTGCCAAAATCTGCCTTTCACTGTGTGCTAACTCAGCTGTATGGATTTGCTACACTGTTGCCTTGGAATGTGTGCCAAGCTGCTGTCTCCTTCTCCTCCCTGTCCAGAAATCTCCCTTGCTCTCTTGCTCTCCTTCTCCCAATCTGCTCATGAAAGAATGAATAACCTTTTTCTCATTTTCTTTCCTTAATCCATCCCTAAGTGACTTTTGGGTGATCCCTAAATCCAATGGCTGAAATAGATTGAGATTTAGGGCTGAGATTAAATGCTCATTTAAATTTCAATTTCTATTTTTTAATTCACCCCACTTTAATAAAGACCCGCTTAGTCATTTATTTCCAAAATCACTTTTACTGTTGAAATTTGGTACCAGAAGACAGGTGGTTCCCTCAGGCTTTGATCTTTGGCCTAGGGAAAAGTGTCCAAAAGAATTTAATTTTTCTCTTAAAGTGACTTTATAATTTTATAAAGTTAAATCTAATTTAAAAGTGACTTTAAGTGATAAAGTTACTAAGTCTAATTTTAAAGTAAATGAAAAATTAGAAAGGAAAAGTGACTTTGGAAATAAATGACTAAGTGGGTCTTTATTAAAGGGGTGAATTAAAAAATAGAAAGTGAGATTTAAATGAGCATTTAACCTCAGCCATTGATCTAAATCTATTTCAGCCATTGGATTTAGAGATCACCCAAAAGTCACTTGGATCACCCAAAAGTCACTTGGAGTTATATTAAAGGAGGAAAAGGAGGAAAAGGTCATTCATTCTTTCATGAGCAGATTGAGAGAAGGAGAGCAAGAGAGATTTCTGAGCAGGGAGGAGAAGGAGACAGCAGCTTGGCACACATTCCAAGGCAGCAGTTGAGCAGATTTGTACAGCTGATTCAGCACATAGTGAAAGGCAGATTTTTGCACAAAAATCGAGGAGCAGTTTGCTGATTTTTCTGCACACAAAACGGAGGCCGTACAGCATTTATTGCTGTCCTGTTTGCTGTAATTTCCAGATTGCTGTGAGGCACGGGAAAGGAGATAAGTTGTAAATTTGCTTGCTGATTTTTTGCTGAATAATTCTCACTGTAAAAAGGCAATTTTCAGAAATAAAGAAGAGCTCTCAAACTGGTTTTCCCCAAGAGTTGTAGGGGGTTTTTCCAAGGTTAAGTTGACCAAAAATATCAGTGTTTTAATGTGTTTTAATGGCTGTTTTTGATTGCTGATTTTTAATTCTGCAATTTCCAGCATTCTGAAAAATTTCCAGAATTTGTGTTTTCAGCAATATTTATTTTTTTCAGTCTGTTAAATGTATGGTTATGGGAATGGGCATTTAACTACATGGGAGAAATAAAGAGAAACTGAAAACCGGGGTGGGAAAACAGAAATTTCTACATTTACTTTCTAATTTTACATTGACTTTAATAAAGTCACTTTAAAATTAGACTTTAGTAACTTTATCACTTAAAGTCACTTTTAAATTAGATTTGACTTTATAAAAATTATAAAGTCACTTTAGGAGAAAAATTAAATTCTTTTGGACACTTTTCCCTAAGCCAAAGATCAAAGCCTTAGGGAACCACCTGTCCTCCAATACCAAATTTCAACAATGTGTTCATATGGACATTAAAGGATAACATCCAACATGAGGTTTGCCTTTGGAAACTTGATTCATTGGAGAAGGCATTCAGGTTGGCAAGAAAAATTGAAAGCAAAATTATGGCAACAAGGAAGCATACCACTCACAACTATAAAGATGGAAGTGTTGTTGCCCTTAGCCTTCCACAACCTACAAGGTTGACACCACAACAATTGGAAGAAAAAAAGAGCAAAAGGGCTTTGTTATAATTGCGATAACAAATACACTAAAGGTCATAAGTGTGCCGAGAATAAATTATTTTACATAGATTGTGAAAAGGAACAAGAAAAGGAACAAGAAAAATCAAAAGAAGAGGATATACACCAAGAACCCTAGAGAAAGAAAAAATGAATCTGACCATATCTTGTAATGCATTGGCCGAAATTACCACTCCTCAAACTCTCAAGATAGGACATATCAAGAAAAAAAAGGTAATAATGTTGATTGATTCGGATAGTATCCATAATTTTATAAATTGTAAGATAGCCAAGGAATTGAATTGCTTCTATATCCAGCACCAAAGTGTCAAGCGATGGTTGCAAATGGAGGGACCATAAATTGCTCTGGAAAGTGCCATAATATCAAGCTATCCATGGGATGTATTGAATAGTCCAATGTTTTCCATTCCAATGGGTGGTGTTGATGTTGTACTAGGAGTCCAATGGCTACAATCTTTAGGTGCGATAGCTTTTAATTTTCAAGAACTTTTCTTGAAAAAAAATTTAGAAAGAAAGGAAGTCGAATTAAGGGGTATCACAAGGAAACCGGGAAAGATAATCAGCTCTAACAGCATGACAAAGCTTCTAAAAAAAGAACAAAAAAGCGTAATTGCACAATTATGTTCGCTAGAGGTTCCCACATCAAAGTCATCTATTTCTTCAGATCTCCAAAAAATCTTGGACAATCATTCCAAGGTATTTGAAACTCCCAAAAGCCTCCCACCTATTCATGATCATGATCATACTATTCATTTGATTCCACAAAACGTTCCTCCAAACATCAGGCCTTATAGATATCCATATGCCCAAAAGAGTGAAATTGAACGTATGGTTGCAGAAATGTTAGAGGTTGGTATAATTCAACCTACTCAAAGTTCTTTCTCTACTCTAGTAGTATTGGTGCACAAGAAGGATGGATCATGGCGCATGTGTCCGGATTATAGGAAGCTCAACAAGCTCACTATTAAAAATAAATTTCCCATTGCTGTCATTGATAAATTATTAAATGAATTGCATGGATCAATTTACTTCACCAAGTTGGATCTTCGTTCAAAATATCATCAAATCAGAATTAAGACTGGAGACATTCCAAAAACAGCATTTAGAACTCATGAGGGTCATTATGAATTTTTGGTCATGCCTTTTGGCCTTACTAATGCACCTTCTATATTTCAAGGTTTGATGAATTCCATTTTCAAACCCTTCCTTAGAAAAATTGTGTTAGTATTTTGTGATGATATACTAATCTACAGAAAGTCTTGGAAGGATCATGTTCAACATGTTGACAACGTGCTCAAACTATTGGAGGAAAAACAATTATATGCAAAACCTCCAAATGTTTCTTTGGAATACAAGAGGTGGAATATCTGAGTCATATTATATCTCATGAAGGTGTTAAGGTAGACCCTAGCAAAATTAATGCCATTAAGGAATGGAAAATCCCCACATCAATAAAGCATCTACAAGGATTTCTTAGGTTGACAGGGTATTATCGCAAGTTTGTTAAAAATTATGGGAGAATAGCAACACCTCTAACAACATTATTGAAGAAAGATGCATTTTCTTGGACTCTAGAAGCGAAGGCCTTTGAACACCTTAAAGAGGCAATGTGCCAAGCACCAGTGTTAATTATGTCAGACTTCACAAAAGCATTTATTGTGGAATGTGATGCCTCATGAAATGGAAATGGTGTTGTTTTAATGCAAAAAAAAAGACCCATTGCTTTCGAAAGTCGTCCAATCAAAGGAAACTATTTACACAGTTATTTATGAGAAGAAAATGTTGGCAATACTACATGCACTTAAGAAATGGCAACCTTACCTAATGGGAAGACACTTCAAGATAAAAACAGATCATGATAGTCTTAAATACTTTTTAGAACAAAGATCATCTTCAGAAGAGCAGCAAAAATGGGTCACAAAGATGTTGGGTTATGACTTTGAAATCATCTACAGAAAAGGGAAGCAAAATGTTGTTGCAGATGCACTCTCAAGAAAGGATGAGGATGTGGAAGCATTGTTTTGCACCATTTCTATTATCCAAACAGATTGAATAAACAAAGCAAGGGATGAATGGAAGAATGACAAAGAAGTGTGGGCACTCATTCAAAAGTTACAAGATCCCAGTACATCTGATACGTTTCGCTGGAAAAATGATTCGTTATGGTACAAAGATCGCTTATACCTCTATCAGAATTCCCAACTCAAACAAAAGATTCTTATGGAATTGCACACCTCTCCCTTAGGAGGGCACTCAGGATTTTTAAAAACTTACCACAAGGTTAAGAAGGAATTTTTTTGGGATGGCCTTAAATCTGATATTCAAAAGTTTGTGGCGGAATGTTTGGTTTGCCAACAAAATAAAGTTGAAACAATTGAGACCCGAGGTCTATGACAACCTTTACCCATTCCAAGTCAATGTTGGGAGGAGGTTTCAATGGATTTTATCACAAGTTTACCCAAGTCCGAACGAAAGAGTGTCATCATGGTGGTAGTTGATAGACTTACCAAGTATGCACACTTTTGTGCATTATCCCATCCCTTTAAAGCCAGTACAATTGCGATTACATTTATGGAAACAATTCAAAAGCTACATGGAAACCCAAAGATTATTGTAAGCAACAAAGATCCCATTTTCGCTGGAAATTTTTGGACAAAATTATTTTCTTGTCTAAGTACTCAATTAGCTCATAGCTCACCTTATCATCCTCAATCTGATGGGCAAACTGAGATAGTGAACAAATGTTTGGAAGGATATCTTCGTTGCTTTGTATCTGATAAACAGACACAATGGGTCAAATGGTTGCCTCTCGCTGAATGGTGATATAGCACTTCCTTCCATATTGCAGCAAAAATGACCACATTTATGGCACTTTATGGATAAAATCCACCGTCCACATCATATTTAAGGCAAAATTCTAAGGTTCAAGCAGTGGAAGATCACATCGAGCATCAACAACAAGTTCTCCAACTCTTAAAGGATAACCTCACTTTAGTGCAGAATAGAATGAAAAACAGGCAGATCAACATCGTAGCGACAGATGTTTTGATGTAGGTGACCAGGTATTTCTACGGCTACAACCATACAAACAAATGTTCTTCAAGCAAGCTAAGAAGGATAACCAATTATCAACAAAGTATTATGGTCCGTACAAGGTGTTGCAAAAGATTGGTACTATGGCATACAAATTGGAGCTTCTTGCAGCTTCCAGAGTGCACCCAATTTTCCATGTTTCATGCTTAAAGAAAGTTATAGGTGACAAACTCCCAGTTCAAACAATATTGCCAGAACTTGACAAGGAAGGAAAAATCATATTGGAACCTGAAGCAGTCACAGAAACAAGAACTCAACATCTACGCAATCGATCAATTTCAAAGTATCTCATCAAGTGGAAGAACTTACCTGCTGAAGATTCCACATGTGAAGATGAAAATTTTATACAGAAGCATCCAGAACTACTCAAGCATTGAGGACAACACTTTTCTAAATGAGAGGGGCATGTTAGGTCCCTATAATACTAGTGTATTCCCTTACTATTATTGTCACTATAGCCCCTTATTGTTATTGTTGTGCCTATATTATCCCCATATTGTTATTATTGTGCCCCATAGAAGCCCACTATTGTTATTGTTGTGCCCTTACATTATTATTGTTATGTCGGCTCTGATGATATTGTGACCCCTTAAACTCCTATATATAGAAAGGAGATCTTGTCATTTGTATCATCCAAGAATTGTTCATTTGTGTAATGTAAAAGAGGTTGCCTCCTTGAAGAGCCTAATTTTGAAGTCATTGATCTATATTTTCTTCTATTTTGTGAGTTGGTTGCATAACATGCCCATCAAGCATCTTCTTATAATCCTCTCGTTGATCAATCAATGGCCCAAATTAAATTCTAATCAATGGCTCAGATCATTTTGGCTTGATCCTCGCCGTCTTCTAGGAGTTTCACCCCCAATTTAATTAATACCCTTTAATTATTTTAATTTTCTAAGTTTAAACTTAGGCATCCATTAAAAATAAATAATTATTTTAGTAAAACTGTCTCTGGTTGGAATTTCCCAAAACAACTTTTGGGTATTTTAGAATACATGTGTCCTAGCCGCCCTACAAATTTTGAGGCTTAGAGCACATCCGATGCTACCAAAAATCAACAAAGTTGACCGCAGAATTTGACTAGGTTTGATCGTTGTTTTCGGGACTGTTTTGGGCTGACTTTGGCCACCTTATCAAGCTGAGTTTGACTGCGTATGGCTGAGCTGCTTTGAGGATATTTTGTTGTTGCTTCGACCAGCATTGACTTTTTGGTTAGGGTTGTTGACTGCTGCAGAAAATTTCAGATTCGACAAGGTTGTTTTGACTTTCATTTGGCAAGTCAATTTTGACTTTTGTACTCTCTCTGTTGAACATTTCATATAATAATAAGAAGAATTGATCAAAAGGTTTTCCCCATCTAGGGGATTTTCCATGGCATCCACCAAATCTGGTGTTCTCTTGTCTTCTGCAACTTATTGTTCATGTTCTATCTACAGTTACTGTCAATGTGATTAATGGTTAATGTGATTGCTATTGGAAATCATTAGACTGCTAAAAGGACATAAAAGTAATTGTGCTAAGCATAGAACATACCATCGTTAACTAAAATTAACACTTCACCACAAGTACCCTTTGTAATGTAATCCTCTAAAGATTTAACCAATGATGTGGGCAAACTTGAATCGCATTAATGGTACATGTAAACCACCAAGGAACTAATTTAAAGCAATTGGTATCTGAGAATTCCATGGGTCAGAAAGATTCTCATGTGTCCAATTACTCTTTGTATTTAGCACACTTCTGTAATTTTGTGTATGGGAAAGCAAAAGTATTAAAATTTTATGTAAAAGCAGATTCATTTTAATCACTTTTAATCTAGCCCACAAGGCTCTGGATTGATAATGAATGGGTGTACTGTTAAGGCACTCTTTGCCCCGTGGGTGTTAGCCTACCAAAAAAAAAAATTAATCTAGAAACCAATTGGGGGCAAAAATTGATTCTTCTAGGATTCTAGGCAAGGTTTTCATGATTATTACAACATTGTAAACAAGGCCAAATGGTGCCCTCACCCCCCATTAATCAAGCATTCCTGCCTTTGTTCCAGAAGGTTATACAGTATTTCCCAGATAGACAGCCAAGCTTTAAACTCACCAAACTTGTTCACATTTATACCTGTCAATATCATCACTAATTCTTTGTCAAGTCATCTAACAAGGACAAAAGCATTAATCATGACATACATTCCCTGACATGTCATTGTGCATTGACTATTTAGAAGTTAGAATGCTAGTCTAAATATACAATATAAATCTGCACAGAACCATAGATAGCTGCACTCTGATCAACCTACCTGAAGCCTCGCGATGTATGGAGGAACATTAGGAGTTTCAGGGCGAAACAAAGCATAATCATGCAGCTTATATATAACACCCCTTACAGAGCACGATTGGTAATATGTTTTTCCGCCTGTAACTTGCAACTTATCCCCAACCCACTCAACACGATATGCATCTTCCCCTTCAGTAGATATGTTTTGATCAATACCTTCACGTAATGATATTGCATCAAGAACAGAATTCTTGTGCAATGTTCTCCGTTGGGCATCTTCACCTTGTTGACAACTATCACTTCCTATATCTGCACAATTCTGTCCTGAAATAGGTAACTGAGAAAAAGGAAACCCTTTTGATTCTGCAGGTACTCTCTGAACTTCGTTGTTCTGTAAGAGAGTTTCAGACGCACTAGCTTCTTGCTGCATTGTTAATCTGTCTGCACCCTGCGAGTTACTGGAGGTTTGAGGTTGCTTTACAACATGCAAATTAATGCTCGACTGCTGCTTAGTTTGAGAACCTTTAGATCCAAAGTGGCTGGCAGATACTAATGCAGATGAATGGGCAGACTGCTGATCGGGAAATTGTGAAATATTAGTAGGGCTACAGTTATTCTCATTCTCTGGAAGCTTTCGTAAGAGAGCAGCAACCCCTTCAGGGGTTGTTTGTGAAGAGTCATGGTTTAAAGGCTCATTTGCCCCATCTTCCGCATTCTTTCTGCTTTCAGCAATAAACATTTCAGAATTTGACCTTAGGTCTCCACTTGAATTTCCCATTTCCTGAAGGATATGTGTGTTGCTGGTGCGACTTATCTCAACCTGGATAGGAACCTCTGGAGCAGTATTCAGGCCATTCGATACAACTGTGTGCGGAAGAGATTTTGGATGGGAAGTTTCCAACTTCTTCACAGGAGAAGCTTGATGGTTACTCTTATTTGCAGGCATTTTCCGAACATTAGTACTTTTACCAACACGACCATACTTGGGGGGAAATGGACGTCCACTGCTGGCAATCAAGCACTTAGGGCAGTGCCAGTCACCCTTAGGGATACCCCTTTGGTTGTATGACTGAAGGCATTTTAAGTGAACTGCTTTCTCACAAGCATCACAAACCAGTATAGTGTCGATATCAGTAACACTAATCTTACAGATTTGGCATGATATCGGAGCACTCATATAGGCCTTTGAAGGAGGTTCCCATTGACGAAAATCTGGAGGCCTTGATTGCAGGATTTTCTGAACATTCCTCGCAATGTCGGCATGATTAGCACGAATTGCAAGAGACTCAGCTGGCTTTGGACCTTGAAGAGTTTGTATTGTGTGGAAATTCTGCGATGCAACAGGAATTGATACAACTTTGAAAAAATTCTGTACAAACTAGACAATGGTAGAAAACTGAGCAAGATCACAACTTACCTCAAGCTTCCTTGGAATTTCTGCAGGCACATCAACATCCTTGCCACCTTTAGCTGACAGTGTTGAGGTTTCGACAGGTGAAATTTTCGAAGGTGAAAGTACAGAATTCTTTGAATGTTCCCTGGCAATTGCCCTTGCTGCCTCCACTGACAGAGGTTTTGTTTTTTCTTCCGATATAATAACTACAATACAGGCACAAGCACAATAGAAATCAGACTCATTAAGAAACCTTCTAGCTGAGACATTGCACAACTTAAAGACATATTGAAAGCCATTGTGTTAGAATAAAAATTAAAAAGAACATAAATAAAGTTGAAACAAGAAAAAGGAATCAAAAGATAAGCATTGTCTATGGAATATATATAAGCAGTAAACTCAATCATGGGAAACTGGCAACTTAAATATGTAAGTTAAATGCATCTTTAAAGCCCAAGCCAATTTCATGGACACAAAAGCATGCATATTAAAACTAAAAAAATGCAAAAGCACACTAAGAAAATGAGAGATTTCTTCATGACCAGCGAAACATCAAATTAAAATTAAAAAAATTAATATGAGCAAAGAAGGCTGACACACTTCACCTTCAGGGCCAGGAAGCTGAAAACTAACCCAGGAATCGCAACATATTGCATTGTTGAGAAACAATCTGGTCTTTAACCAGGACGGTTGTAAGCTCACTAAAAAACCTATGTCCAGATGTTATCTGAATAAGCTTTACAAAGACAACAAACAGAAAGCTCCCTAGTAAATCCTGGCAATGCATATGATACCTCGGGCAGCTGCCCAAGTTCTGAATCACCGGGAAAGAAAACATCCAAGAGCAAATTTTACTTAGGAAAACTACAAACATACACCAAGAGAGTATAACCATCTATAAATAAAGGTGGATTACAAAGTATCTATCATAAATTGAACAAATTAAATCGGGGTGAACTGCAGGTACTTGAAAAATGTGACAAGTTATGATATCAATTGTATCACCAATCCAAAACTCAAACAAAGAACCTAAATGGTCTTTCGCGATGGGGAAAAACTTCCAAACCCATTCATGATTGTGCTACAAGTGATGCTTACAAGCATCAGAATATGGATGCACAGTTTCTCACCAAAATGAATGCCATAAGATTCAGAGTCCAGACTTTGTAAGAGGCAAAGAAAGACATGGTAAAATGATAACTACCTCAACCTCTATTACAAAAAGCATTAAAATATGAGGTTTCAAGCATGGCACAGGTGACAGATCTCAAAAATGAAATGCATTCTAATCCTAGTAATAAGCATAACCACAGGTATTCAAAGGAAATCTGCCCATACGGTTGCCCAAAATGGGAAGAAATGAATAATGAAACCTTCCTGTACCAAACTGGTTTATTAACTTATTAAAAAGGAATTTAAGTCCTATGGAGTTGCAAGGGTGGATGCAACAATATATTGAGAGATCAGACAAATAAGGGCATTTACAATAAAAAAGAAAAGCATTTTAATGTCTCGTACCTATATTTTGGCCAAGACAGTGGAGCAAAGCAATAGTACACTTAGCCCTTAGTACAACAACAGTATATAAACAGTAGGCAACCATAAATGCTGACAAGTTTTACCAACAAGCTGCCCTTCAATGTGTCCTGTTACACTTTATTATCTCTTTGCAACTGTATATATTGATTTTGGAGGCAAGCAGGAATAGAAAGAATTACAAGATTTTGCTATGTCAGAACAAATGCAAGGTTATCCAACAATGTTATCAGAACCAGACCAGTCATCCAACCGGTTGACCCCAAAACCACGAACTGGACTGGAACAAACAAACAAACAAAAAAAAAAAATATATATATATATATATATAATTTGGAGAAAGGAAAAGACAAAACAAGACAAAAACATATATTTATTCATGTGCATCCATAATACATATGAATCCAAACCATTATATACACAAATATGTAAAGTTTTCTCATATATATATATATATATATATAAGATTGAAAAAACTTAACATATCAAATTGAGATTTTGTTTGAGTGATGGGTGTTAATTTTCCATGAAACTCTGCAACTACTTAAATGAATAACTGAAAAATGAAACCTAGTTTACTTTCACCAAGACCAGAGATAAAAAAACACATGCATACAAATTGACACACTTGTTTTCTCAAGAAACCCAACAGGGAAAACCTGCTTCCCTGATGTGGAAGCTTATTGATTGTTCTTGAGCAACTTGATCTATCACAAAGCAATTTGTCTCTCTAAGAAAGAATTCTACTTCTCACAAATCTCAGCTGATACAACTGATCCCAGATTGCCTTGATCACTGCTTGATCTCGGCCCTCTAGCATGCAACTGTTCCCCTGCTGCCTCCTTGACTTGCTCTGCAAAACCTGCTCTCTCCTCCTTGACCTCTGCGCACTAGAAACCTCCTAAATCCTTGCACACTAGGTCCCGATTCCTAGCACAGATGAGGCCCCTAAATCCTAGCACAATTCCTCCTCTTTCCTTGCACACTTCCTGCCTACTATTTCTTAAGACACCAGCTCCTCAACCCTACGCACAATCAATCTGTTAAATTCTAGCACACTTGTGATCTCCCATTTCTTAGGACACAAGATCTGCACTCTCCACAATCAAAGACTCTCACAAATTCGAGAACTATTCTTGTTTCACAGACCTTGTGCACAAAACTATGATATTTTGTGTCTTCGCCCTCTTTTTTATAGACCCAATTCGAGCATGCAAGGAGACGCAGTTCAAATTTAGAACTCAAGTTCCGATTGATGAGTAAACTGAGAGTAACACTCTTTCTCTCTCCAATCAACACTAGAGTTCTTAACTCACCTTCCTTCAATCAAGACTAAAGACTAACTCGCTCTGAACTTGTAACAGCCACGTCATTTTGTAGTCAAACTGATGAAGACTCCACTTAACTGAAGCTCCAACTGCACACATGCTAATTTGATGACTATTCCAGAAAACTGGAAATAAATCATCATAACTGAAGTCTAACTCATGAGTTCGCACTCATACTGATAGAAGGACACTTCGAGGTCTTCATTGGGTAAGGTACAAGCCAGAAGACCTTGCTCACTACATTTTCAACACTCCCTCTTAGTGAGGAAGGTACTTTGGAAGAACGTTGTCCACCTTGATCTGTCTTCAACACCACCATATTATCTGCTGTTGCGGTGCTCCCTCTGAACTAGAAGACTTTCCTGCTTCCTGTTGCGGAATCTAATCTGGAGACCTATTCCTCCCAACCATACTCCTATAATCTGAATCTATCACCTCAGTTATATCTCATAAGTGCCATGTTCGGTGAAAAAATGTTGGTTCAGTACTGAACCGGCTGGTTCTGTATAGAAACAGGCCAGTTTGGTACCGAAACCGGCCTTTCCAGTTCTGTGCCACCAGAGGGACTGGTTAGGACCTAAAAACAGCCGGACCAGCCAATTCAACCAGGTCCAATCTGGTTCTGATAACACTGTTATCCAAAGATTCGATCCTTTAGCGTGGAATTACAGTTAACAAAGCAGCAAATTGAGGCTTCGCCTAAAGAATCCTAAAGAACAACCACATTGATGAGGAAGCAAACAACTGGGATTGATAGATCAGATTGTGTTCATGAACCAACCAAGATTAAAGGTATGCACAGCAGATCATGCGTAAGTAAAGTTTAAAGCATGCAGCCCTATATTACTTGTACACATCTTAGCAGAGATGCAATTAAATGTGGGAACTTGAATCTCAATGACTAGTCTATCCTTACCAGGAGCTGCCAATGGCTTCACCACCTCACCAGGTTTTTGAAGTAGTAATGACTGTGCATCTGGAACAGGTTGCATCACCCTTGTGCCAGGTAATGCAACTAGTGGTGGCTTTGTCTCTGTTGCTTGTGCAGCAGGAGCAAATACTGCAACTGGTGCCATCAGTGAAACTTGAGCCTGCTGAGAAACCAATGATGTTGGCCCACATGGGACCTGTCGCACAAATGAAGATGGTGTTGCAACTGGAGTCGTTGGCTCGATTGAAACAGATTGTGCAATTGGAGTCCGTGCTGTGACTGAAATAGCTGGCATATATAACTGTGCTGCTGGAAGAGATTGTGAAATTGAGGCTGACAGTTTCACTGGAGCTGGTTGGGCTCCTTGATTTGTCAATGCCAACGAGGTGCCATGGCTTGTAGAATTAACCGAAGTATGTTCTGCTTTAGCCGCTGAAGAGGATAACATGGCTGCACTTGATGTCAATTGCCTTGCATGTTCAATCTGCAATATTACATCATTAGCCCACTCTATCCATGGAAAAATAACATATCAATCAGTTCAAACTTCAAATTGTATAGTTCAACTGAGGCATAAGATAATGACAATAATGTCGAAACACCTAAAGCCAGAGAATGAACAATTTTCACAATCCATGAAAACAAAAATATGCCAGCTTCACAGTCACAACCCACTTTAAAAATTTATATATGGACTGGAATGTAGATGCAAATGTCGCAATCTAAGGAAGCATCAAGATTCAAAAGTAATCCAGAAAAATATTGTTACAAACAAAAAAAGTAAAATACGAAGTCTGAAATAATCTCTTAAAAGAATAAACAGGCAAGAGAAAAATTCAACGCTAAGGATTATTAAAAATTATAACAGCATTAATAACTTTCAAGTTTTTAGGCAATGACTTCTGATATGCCTCCTTGCTCTTTATTTTGGAGTACTAATAAGCTGAATTTAACCAGGGCCAAGCAAAGAAAACATAAAACTAATGATTTTGGACGTTCACAAACATTTTATGACTATAAATATCTTCGGTTCTTATTGTCAGACAATTAGAGGCTAGAGCAGATGTCTGCAGTGCTTTTTCGACATTTTAGTTGGTAAAACAAGAACGTAAACTATGAAGACAAGACTGGAAGAAGTTCCAGGATATAAATGAAGCCAAGTGGCAAGGATAGGATAGATCACAACGTTGCCAGTGAATATAGTCAGTTATCAAAGGAATCAATATAATCAATGATCCAATGGCCTCAACAGAAACCAATATAATCAATGTTGCAACAGCCTTATCAGAAATCAATGTAATCTACATTCCAATGGCCTCATCACATCAAAACCAGGTTACAGACTATAGCCTCGTATTTCAGAAGAATCCAAATAGCATTTGAAAGGGCCTCAGAGAATTCAGCCCAACTTCATACTGAATTTATATTTTATATAATGTCATTCCATGTGACTTTGACTGATTATAGTGACTCAGATATGCCCTTTACTGTCAAAGAATACAAAAAATCGCATAGAATTTATAAAATGCAATAACAAAATATGCAGAGATAGTATCAAAGACACAAGCACACCTTCTTCATGGTTTCCAGTTCTCTTTCTGCTATTGATTTTTTTGGACTTGCAGATTTTGTAGGATCCTTCACTCTGTTTAGGCCAAGATCTTCTATCATACTTTCAATAGCATCCTTTGAAACTAAATCCTTGGGAGCCAACTTTGCAGCCAAGTATCCAAGTTGTTGTCGAGCCTCAGTCATAAGTCCTCTTTCAAAATCTGTCGGAGATCTGCCTGCCCTCATCCGTCCCATCCCTGCTAAAGCAAGCACAATCTCTGATGTCTGCCTGATTGCAGCATCAAGTGATTTTCTTCTCTCAATTTTAGTATCCCTCCCAGTTTTTAGTTTCTTAGCAACGTGTTCAATGTGGTCTTCTCCTTCATCCTTGTCGTCAAAGCTTAAAGAACTAACCCTTTTATTATTCCCCTCTGTAAGAATATCTTGATGCATACCAATACCTTTTTCAGAGAAGCTCTCAGGTAAACTAACATCGGGATTGCTATTTATGGCCATGTCAGGATGCTTCAAAGAAATCAAATTCACATCTTCTATATCTGACACAGATGTCTTCAAGGGTGAAATTTTCATCACATCTTCTTTATCTGGCACACTTGTCTTGACTGGTGAAATTTGCATAACATCTTCTTTATCTGACACACTTGTCTTGATGGGTGAAATTTGCATAACGTCTTCTTTATCAGACACAATTGTCTTGAGGGATGATATTTGCATAACATCTTCCTTAACTGACACACTTGTCTTGATGGGTGAAATTTGCAAAGCATCTTCTGTATCTGATATACTTGTCTTAATGGGTGAAATTTGCATACTTTCACCATTGAGCTCTGTTGAAGAATGAGTGATATCACCTTCCTGAGGTAATGTCGAAACCACTGTGAGGCCATCCGGCAAATCACCTTCTTTGGGTAATGTAGGAACTACTGTGACACCATCCGGGAAATCACCTTCCTTGGGTACTGTTGAAACCACTGTGAGGCCATCTCGTGTCTCTGGTGGCTCCAGGAGGATTGAACCATTAGGTTCGGTGGCCATCAGTATGAACCAAAGTTATCTCAGTTTCTGTAAAGAGATTTAATTAATACCATAAGTGACCGATCTGCACTACCTTGGGGCTCTTGAAGTTTTAAAATAAATATTTACTCGACGTGTATTGCCCAAACGTTGCTCTCCTTCCAGAGTGTAAAGAACTGCATTCTTAAGCACAGATGTGGAGAAAATCTTGAAGTAAAAGACCCGCCTATCATGGCCAGAAGCTCCCATCAAAAGAAGATGTTTACAGCTGCAGATAAAAGCCAAGAATTATGACCAGTATGCAACTCCAAAGCCCTCTAATGCATGCATCTGACAGTTTGCCCTTTGCCCAAAATATCTAGCCCTGAAAACTTCACTAGAAAATATCACACAGAGGCCCCAATACAAATCAGAGAAAACAGCAATGCAAAATGATTTGAAGTCGTTAAAAAAACGAAGAGTCCATGTCAGATTTGCATCCTGGGCCAAAGTGACCTAGGACCACGCTTACCAGAATTCGCCCAAAAATCCCAGTTCTCCAGGTAAACTAAAAATTTAAATATCGAGCTGTTACCAATCAGAAAGCCCAATTAAAAAACAGCAATAGGCTGCAACATTTTACTAATGTAGAAAACGTTGATGTTGATATTTACTAGTATTAATATTACTCAGAGAGTGGCTGGCCAAATACAAGGCCATCCTCCCCGTTTGATTTTGAGACATGTTCTTCTTTAGTACAAGATGAGATAGAGTCCGTTGTTAACTACCGAATCCGTTGCATTTTTAATAATTGACTACATTTAAATGTGTGAATATATATTGTGTCAACGGAACCCAACCCAAATACAAAGGCATTAGAACTGGACACATTGCGGAGTTTTGCCAAGGGCTACTGGAAGACAGAAACGGAATTTTCCCGGCCAAATTGGGCACGTGGAATTCAATGACTAGTAACTGTATCTAGCATAAATCTTTCAGAAAAGTAATGGTCTCCACTACAAGTGAACACAAAGAGACAACATGCTCAGTCAAGTTGTGAAATACCCAATTACTATTGATCCTTGAACTTGCAGGGGCAAAGAAAAGGGTACGAAGTAGAAGGAAGATAACAGGAACCCAAACGCTACAAAAGCAGAAGCAGCGAGGGAAAGAGCAACAAAGACTATAAACCCATTTCTGATCTTGCCACCAGACGGTATTGGGGTCGAGTCCCGATCGTGAATGGGCATGCAACTGTGAAGTGAAGAGAAATTAAATTTTGAATTGTTTTGAGCGTAAGGAGGGAAGAGAGTGTTTACCTCTTTTCCGGCGCCTATGAATCTATGTCATCGATCAACCGAACTAAACCATCAATTCGTTCATTCATCCCACTGCGATGAAACGCTCTTCTTTTGTTCTATTGTCCCGCTGAAATTCAATAAAACTCGTGATATAATTGAGGATAAAAGGCTTTGGATTGGATTAGGCCGACACCCCGGGTATGAGGTCTCAAATTATATTGATGAAATGAAATGCACAGCAGAATCAAGTGAATGGATGCCTGATGAAATTCAAGATTTTATTAAGGGGAAGAGTGGTGCAGAAGTGGAAAAAGGCACATAGGGAAGCACAACAAGGGTTTGGTTTTCAAGTTTTAAGGGGAGAATAATTAGGGCTTCTCCATTGGAGAAGAGTGTTTTAAGCGTTGGAAAGAATGGCTTTGGCCAATTTAAGTGGTTGTCTCCTTGGAAATGCTATTGATTTGATTATGTCCCTTTCTATTTCATGAATTAGATTAAGTAATTTCGTTATTTATATCAATATTATAGTAATGGTTTTGATTGTATTATAATTTTTGTAATTATTAATATTTTTAAAATTTTAATTTAACGAATGTGAATTATTATTATATATGAATGATAAATTTAAAGTTCAGAGTGTGTTATAATATGTCGAATATTAAATTTAGTTTTGTATTTAAATGTTAAATATTAAATTTAGTTTTGTATTTAAATGTTAAATTTTAAATAATTTATAATTGTAATTAGGTTTTTTTTTTCATATTATTTTCTTTCATCAATACATGAGAATATATTAATGATAAGGTTTTGATTATGATATAATTAAATGATTAGATATATGAACTTAAATTTATAATTTTGGTATTTTTTTTAAATATATAAGTATGTATTTTAAGATTTTGGATTTAGTTTGGGTTTGAGATGTCATCATTTATATAGTATAGAATTTTGGATTTAATTCATGTTTAAGATAGCATAATTTATATGAGCAATTCACAGTGTGTTATATGTACTTATTAAATAAATTATTTTATTGAATTGTTTCATGTTTATTTTTCACTTTGAGCTTCAAAGATTCTTGTGTTATGATAAGTAAAAGGTTTGTGATAAAATTTGAATGGTATTCTTAATGTTTTTTTTTTTTTAAACATAGATGACACAAAGATATCTTTGTTTTTTAATATTTTATAAGATTTTTTACTTTAGAAAATTATTTATTTGTTTTTTTAATTTACCATGAGAGTACAAGAGATTAGTGGGTTGAATAATAGGTTGAAGGACTCGGTAAATATGATGATATATGTATGCAGTATTTTTTATATGTTTTTATTAAATTTATGTGGGATGAGTTTATTATTTTATAAATATAGGGATTGTATACATTAATTTGGTGTAATTTAATATGGAAAATAAGCCTAAGGGTATCTTAATTGGTTGAGTTCAAGTCGCTAAAGCACTTTGCTAATGGGAGGTCACCGGATCAATTCTCTTTGATGCCCTCAAGGGTGGGCTCTACTAATAAGCTGGTGGGATGTGATCCCTTCGGGTGGATCTACATGGATATTTCCTTGGAAAAGAAAAAAAATGTTTTAAATAGTGAAATAAATTAGATTAAAAAAAATGTTCTTCTTATTTTTTAATCATGGATTGGTAAGTCATTAAAGTGAGTTAAGCTAGGCCCAAGATTGAGCCCTACCAAGGGTTCAAGTATCCTAAAGCACATTTAAGTGGGCCTTTATCCCATGGGGTGTTTACTCTTCTAGCCTTATAACAACAAGCCAACATGTCACATGTGGGAATTGAACTTGGGTAACTTAGCAAAAGTTGATATTCGGAGACAACCCATAAGGGTGATCCCACTTCTAGGGAGGCGTCTACCTTCTAGCCTTATCATAATGGGCCAAATATCTCATCAAGGATTTGAACACAAGTGGGGAGGGTGCAAGTCCTACCTCCTAGCCATTTGACCTATTGCCCCTCAACAAAATAATTTATTTTATTCTTAATATGAATGGCCAAGTGCTTTAGAGGTTAGTTTAATTGTCCTCGATTTGATTCACATGGATTTATGTTCAATAAGTTTATACTCTTAGTGTACACAAGGTGCGATTCTCAAAATATGTTGAAGTGCTCAAAAAAATTATGTGGATTTATTTCCAAATCAAGAAACATAAATAACCAGAGAAAACAAATTTGAATTTTTGTGTCTAATTTATATCAAATATCCTTTCATATAAACGACATGGTTATAAACTATGTGAAGAAAAATATCATTAATAATAATAATGGATGAATAAATACTACACACGTACATATTTACATATGTGCATGTACAAAGGTTTATATTTCCACAGTTTGCCCAAACCACCACATTGTTCACTCCATGTGTTGTTGTTGAATGTTAGGTGCATAATAAAATGGGCATACATGGAAAACCATTTAATTCATCAATGTGCAATTTACTCTTTTTCCCTTGTTTGAGGAAAACTCCAATTAAAGTAAATTGTTGTGTTTTATTTTTAGTATTGAAAGATTACAAATCCTTAAAGAGGTGATCCAAATGCTTACTTTACAAAGTTTTCTATAATGGTTTTGAGGTATTATTTATTAATAAAATAGAAGATTTAGAGTAAGAATGCCATAATATACTAAAATTTAAAACGTTAATAGCATATTGTAATAGCAATAAAGTAATTATAAAGGAACCATAATACCACAAATAACAATACATTTATTCATGAAAGTAGTATTCACTTGCCTCTTCGAGAAGGCAAACTCCATATGAACAAAGCTATAATTACAGTATGATTCCCAAGACATCTTATTACCTTGCTTCTACTTCATTATGTAGTTTATATCTAACATTCCAAGAACTTTCTAGTAGGCAAAATCTTTAAGCCTTCTTACAATAATTGCTTTCACAATATATCTACTACATGGCCTTTATTTAATAAAATGACCTCAATGCATAACAACCTATCTATCTACTTAAGGATTTACAATGGGACCCTAACATGCCCCCCCCCCCTCCACTTATAAAACACATTATCCTCAAGGTTAGAGATGAGAGACTCACTTAAGGATCTTTGTTGGTTCCCATGTGGCATCCTCAAGCTATGTATCCTTCCAATATATTGTTACCTTTTGTATAGTACATTACCAGAGATGTCTCTCTCTTTCGTTAATGACAACCTCTAGATGCAAGCAAATGGAACCCTCTTTGTTATGATATACTGTTAGGGTCCAACCCTAACCCCTTTATTTATGTAATAAGCCCAAGGGGCCTAGTCAAAGTCATAGTTAGTTAGTTGAGTCAATAAAGGTCGTAAGCGGTTATCTGCATTAATAATAATTGTAAGTGGTTGACCCGCATTATAGAAAAGGGACCACAATTAGTTATAAATGGGCCATAGTTAATAAATAAAGTGGTTAACTCGTATTATGCAAGGGACCACTAGTAGTTAGGGTTTTGGATGTCATAAAGCTATAAATAGTCTTAGATAGCAAGGGAAGAATCATCGAGTTTTATTGTAATTGAGCTCTGCTCTATTAGAGGTTGCCCCCTCGAAGAGGCAAGTGAGCATTGTATTATGCTTCTAAATAAAAAAATATCTTTGCAACTTGTCTCAATTCATATGATATTTATGTGTTTCTGGCAATATTGTTTCATATTTCTGGCATTCTGTTATTCTCGCAAGTCAAGTGCATAACAAGTGGTATCAAAGCACTTTCCAGGGCCAATTGTACCTCCAATTTTGGGGAAAAAATTAGGCTAGAGACTTGTTATGGCGTCTTTAAACCACGGGATCTGTTGTTGAGCATATAAACCTGTGGATTTGGGGAGGCATGCATGCAAGAACTACAAGAGGTGGTCATGCTTGTTGGACTCCCTTGTAACCCCTGTGGGTACCCCTTCAAGTAGTAGTGCATTAGACAGAACCGCGCACGAACTGCACTTCCACATACCCTTGGGTATATTGGAAGCCCCCCCTTGGGTAACCTTAAACCTAACCGTAGATAAGTCATCGGTCATCTTGTTGCTACAATACACTGAGAACAACACTCAAGGAGATTACCTGCATGTACAATAGTGTAATCGGGTAGTATGGCTAAGGGTACAGTCAATCCTCCTTAGTTAGCTCTCTAAAAGATTGGTCTAAGTACTACTATTGGACCCCTGCGTATATTGCGATATGTAGCAACTGACACTCCTTGTGACCATAGTTCCCTCAGCTATCTGAAGATCACCCCCCACCTTCTCGTCCAGATCAAATCTAGCAGTTGGGGTTCGGTCGTCGTTATACAAATTAGATCCAGCAATTGGGTTTTGCCGCCGCTGCGCAGATCAGATTCAGTCGTTGGGGTTTTCATAGCACAAATCAGACTCTTTGTGAAGTGAGGATTTTGGCCACCATAGTCCAGATTAGATTATCGCAACACATTTTGTAGTACCAAGACATTGGGGTTTCTCCTACTACAGTTCAGTCTCGTTTTCGTAGTATATTTGGTAGTATTAAGCATTTTGGATTTTGGCCACCTCAATATTGATCAGTTGGGAGTAAAACTCCATTCGGAGTAAAAAAAAAAAAAAAAAATGGGGCCTTCATAGGTCGCTTACAAGAGACCTAGTCCATAAGATTGAGGACAATGAGCTAATCACAGTGGTATCGTTCACCTGTAAGCCCCCAATTTTCATGCGGTCCCAAATTTTTCCCGATGCGACTTCAAGTGACCCACATCACTAAACTCTTGAGCTTGCCCTCTTTCCAATCATACTACTCTTAAGTGAGCTCAAAATTTGACTGGGGCTAGTGTAGGCACGGTACCAGGTCTCAAGTTATGGATGTGGAGAAGGTTGCAAAGAGAGTCGCCACCTTCGAGAAAAAATTGAGTGAATTCCAGGCATCCATTACCAACAAACTCACACAAGTATTAGAAGCCCTGAGAATGCCTCGTGAACCCATGAGGGAAGAACCCAGTGTTGATGCACATGTAGAAGGAGAATCTAGCCATCACATGCATTTCCATGTCACTAATATTCGAGCCATCGAACACCCAAGCTAGACATGTACAAATTTGATGACTCTAATTTGGCAGTATGGGTGGCACAAATGGAACAATATTTCCACCTTAACAACATTTGGGAAGATGACATTAAACTACATGTGGGAGCTCTTTACTTGGACTAAGAGTGATGGAAGTGGTGGCAGTGGCATCAAAAATGCTATTTAGGGAGGCTAACTTGGAACATGTTCTCAAAAGCCATTTGTGATCGCTTAGATCAGGAATCTCACTTTCTGGGTCATCTCACTAAGCTCAAGCAAACGGGTACAACATGGGACTACACTACGACGTTTGAACAATTATCCATTCGGACTGAAGGACTAGGAGATGCATTTTACTTGGAATGTTTCATCAGTGGAATAAAGGAATCCATCTAAGCTCATGTCTGAATGCATCATCCAACTACTTGGTTGGAAGCATGCAGTAAGGTCATAGAAGTAGAAGTCGCTTTAAATGCCCAATCCAATCGTCCAAAATTTGTCGCATGGGCACGTCCCACCCCAGCTATGTGCCCCACCCTAACACTTAAAGTTCAAAATGTGTTATTGACAGAAATGGCCGAATGAAGGAAATAAGGGCTCTGTTGCTACTATGATGAAAAGTACTCCCCCGGGACATAAATGCAAGGAACCAAAATTTTGTCAAATTGACGTTACTCAAAGCATCTATGTCGATGAAGCTCCATTCACTTAAGTGCCTAAGGAGGAAGAGGGTGAACCCCTAATAGCCCTGGACACTGATACTACAACTACACCAAATGAGCCAGTTACCTCACTCCATGCCCTGGCCAACATTTCTTCTCCACAAACTCTCAAAATCTGAGGTTTTATTAAACATCGACAAGTAGTGGTGTTGATTGAAAGTGGCAACACATGTAACTTTGTCCATAAGAGAGTAACAGAAGCGATTTAATGTTTTGTTAGGGTGGTATCCAATTTCCAAGTCCTTATCACCGATCGGGGGACCATGAAATGTGAAGGATGATGTGAAAATATTAAGCTTCAAATAGGGGATTATCACCTCAAAACCCACATGTTTTCCATTGAAATGGGTGGTTATGACATTTTCCTTGGTGTTGAATGTGTAAAAGCCCTAGTGAAAATTCGATGTAATAAAAATTAATAAAGGAAAAATGATAACCATGGTTTATGGGACACTTATTCCAAGTTGAATGTTGGGCAATAGCATAGTGATGGAGATCACTGGTGATTGATTAACGGCTAAGGAAATTGACAAAGGCAATGGTAAAGGCTTTGGAAAGGCAAAATGGCATCTTGGCACATTTATTTATGAAAATAATGGAAATTAGGAGAAAAGGGAGGTGAAAGGTTACATGTTGCATGTGAGGAGGAAAATGAAGAAAATAGAGGCCTCATTAATAAAAAGGCTTCTGAGGATCAGTTCACAAACCTTTGTCAGTTCAGTTTTGGAGCTCTCTCTCTATTCTCTCTCATACTCTTGGACACTCGGAGTTTCCTTGGAGCACTCTTGGAGGAGTGTGGCATACTTGGAGTTTGGAGCAAGAAGGCAAAGGAAGAGCAGGAAGGCGCAAGAGGACATCGGCATCAACAGCTACAATGGGTTTTTCTTGCAAGTACCAAGTTGCATGTATGTTTTCCTCACTAGTTTTGTCATGCATGGCATATGCATGTGGTTTGTTGGTCATGATCTGTCATTGGCATGGAGAATTGCCTGGATTGACAGTGGATTTGCCTAACCTTGCCATTTCCTGGATAACCATGGTGTTGTAGGTTTATTTCTTTGTTTTTCTGGTTGGTTCTCATGTTTCCTTTAGCTTGGGTTGAGTTACTAGTTTCTGGAGCCTTGGTTGGACAAACCTTATGGAGCCCTGTAACAACTTGGGTTGAGTTACTAGTCTTGGAGCCTAAGTTGGACAAATGCTCTAAAGCCCTTGGTGGGTTGAGTTACTAGTTGTGGAGCCTTGGTTGGACAAACGCATATTAGTTGTGGGTTAAGTTACTAATCCTGGAGCCTTGGTTGGAACAAACGCTTCGGAGCCCTGGAAGGCTTAGGTAGAGACCAATTTAGTGATGGTTTGTGATGTCCGATCGTGAGGTGGAACCACTATTTGATGGGTTGAAGTGGTTTAGCCTCTGGAAGCCCTGGATGGTTTTGATTGATGTGTTTCATTAGATCCCACATTCATGCTTGGAATATGGCACGGGGGTGACTGGCTGAAGAGAGATTTGGCTCAGCCATGTCTACGGTCAGGTGGTTCGTGGAAGTCCCAAACCTGGTTTGCCTTTGCATTATTAATATGAGGTTATTTCTCCTTGTTAATTCATGAGTATTGCACTGGTTTATATGTGGACTATGTGTTTCTATGTGTTTCGACCTGTCATGAAACACTGGATTCTCAGAGAGCTTGATGCAACCCTGATTATCACAGTAGACTTTGGTTGCCTCCATTATCTGTCTGAACAAGATTACTAACAACTTCCGAAGCCATATAGCTTCGCACGTAATTGTGCTTGCTGCCATGTACTCTGCTTCTACAGAGCTTAGAGATATCGAATTTTGATTCTTGGTGCACCATGAAACTATCCTTGATCCAACGTTGAAGCAATAATCAGAGGTACTTTTCATGTCTACTAAACTGCCCACCCAATCTGCATCTGTGAACTCACATAGACTTATGTCATCGACTCGGGTATATTTCAACCCATACTCAACTGTGCCACACACATACATCAGAATATGCCTCGATGTTACCCGATGTACCCTCTTCAGTTCTACCATGAACTGATTGAGATTATTAACTGCGAAGCAAATATTTGGCCTAGTGTTGACCAGATACATGAGAGACCCAATAAGTTGTCTATAAAAGTGGGATAGACATCCTTGTCATCTGATCTATATATTTTCTTCCAGTCGGTGATCATGGGCGTAGACATGGGTCTACAATCTTGCATTTTGAACATCTTCAGAATATATGTCGATTATCTTCCTTACCCAAGGAAGATCTCCCCATCCTTCTTCCACACTTCCAATCCTAGGAAATAATGCATCAACCCCAAGTCCTTCATATCAATCTCTACTTCCAGGTTGCTCTTGCAATCTTCTACGAGCCCTGATGATCCCGTCAAAAAAAGATCATCCACATAAAAAACTAGGATTAATGACTCACCCTCTACCATCAAATAGTAAAGATTTGGATCTGCATCACTCTCGACAAATCCCATCTACTACAAGTAACAATCAATCTAACCATACCATGCCCTGGGAGCCTGCTTGAGTTTGTATATAGTTTTCTTCAGTCTGCACATGTGAGTGCGCCTCTCATGAGTCTCAAAGCCCTCTCATTGTTCTACGTACACCTCTTCCTCTGTCACCCCGATCAAGAAATTTGTCTCGACATCCATCTGGTGAATCTTCCATCCCATCTGAGCTGCTAGGGATATAACTGACTGGATAGAGGTGTATCTGGCAACTGGAGCGAAGGTCTCTTCATAATCTATCCCTTATTTTTGTGCATACCCCTTTGCCACAAACCTAGCCTTGTAATTTTCCACATTGGCATTTGCAATGTACTTAATCTTGTAGATCCATCTAGAACCTACAACTAACATGTCTTCAAGCCTTGGTACCACCTCCCAAACATCATTCGTCATGATAGAGCTATAATCTTCTACCACAACGTCTAACCACACCTAATGATGTGCGACCTCTTGAAATATGGAAGGTTTTGCAACCTGAGCCACCAATGCTTTGTACCTGTCAGGATCTCTGCATTGTCTTTTGTTTGTCCTAGTAGTTCCAACGAACTCCTTTGCATCTCTCAATATCTGATGAACCTCTCTGCTGGCTCGACCACTAGTGGTGGGAGGTTCAACCAGCTCCCCTCATCCTGCCTTTGTGGCTCCATTTGTTGAGAACTCCCTGGATCTCCTACACCTTAGGAAATACTAGTGCTAGTCATTGTACTCGATCTCTGTGATAGTCCTCCTATCGGTCCCACTAGCTACCCCTGTGGTTGCCCTTGCTGCTGAACCAAATGAGCTTCTACTGACTGATTCTAATCACCTACAGGGATCTCAAGAGATCTCCTAAAAGCTCCGTCCTCCATGAAATTCACATCTCGTCTCACCACAATCTTCCTAGTGCTACGAATTTAGATCCTGTATGCCTTTGAGGTTTCACTATACCCAACGAGAAACCCCTTCTTTGTAGTCTAATCCAATTTGGTACGCTTTTCATCTGGCCAATGGCAATAAGCAACACTGCCAAAGATCCTAAAGTGACTAACTTCTGGCTTCTTCCATGTGAAGACCCCTTCTGGCATTTTCTTCCCCAAAGCTCTATGAGGAGTCTTGTTCTGGATATACATTGTCATGTTACAAGCCCCTGCTGATAAAAATATGGGCAAATCCTGGTCATATAACATAGCTTTTGAAACCCTAACTATGGTTATGTTTTTCCGCTCTGCTACCCGATTCTATTGTGGATTATATGGAGTTGTCCATTCTTTTCTGATGCCTTCCTTCACGCAAAAATTTGTGAAGTCTTTATTGATATATTATCCACATTATATGAGTGAAGCACCTTGATCTTATTCCCTGTCACATTCTCCACGAGAGCCTTAAGCTCTCTAAAACGATCGAAGACTTCATCTTTTATCTTCAAGAAGCAGATCCAAGTTTTCCTGGAATGGTCATTGGTGCTCTAGGTGCAGGTGTAAGGGATAATCGTTCAAAACCAGAAACGATCTCTTCTAGTTTAGGCGGGACTTCTTCTCGGATTTCCTTTGGAGTTTCAGTCATCCACCTCCAAATGTAGTTGTTCTGCTCCAACAGCGGAATTGTTACATTTACTCCAAATATGGCAGAACCTCTCTTAGCACGGAACTGAAAATAAATAAAAACCATCGTTTATAGCCTTCTCGGGTCCAAAATTTATACTAACCCGCGTGCATATTCCAAAGCGATATCCGTCGAATCTTGTCCCTTCTTAATGGACGGCTGCGATTGATCTAGAACTCAAAGGATTAAGCCACAGTTCATAACATACCGCGTTCGTTTTCTGCATTAAACTCCGTTCATTTTTTGATGCGATTATCATCAGATTTGAGCATGTTGATCGGACGGTCCAGATCACCTCCGGGGGTTCTCAATACTTTTGTCGGGTTTTCTTCATTCTGCCAAGGTGTCAGTGCTTCCGCCAAGTTTAAACTGTTTCTAAGTTATATTCAGGATATGGCTAATTAAACTCTGTGGGCTCAAAATACGTCCCAATTAACTCAATACACATTGAATGAAGATTTAAATGCAGTAACACAAAATTGTATCAAATATAGTTTTAAAGGGACAAATTGGAAATCAACAACATTCAACAATATTTCGAAGGAACTTCAAACCTCCGGGATTGACCATTCATGCGCAGAATACACAGAGACACAAAGAATTTCCAATTTCTCAGTTTAATCTTTCACAGCCAAATTCAGCCAAAATCTTCTTACAATAATTCAAAACTTACATAAATACCAGTACATACAAACAATCAGATCCCCAATCAATGGATCGAATCTGTCTAATACTAGATAATATCTACTCTGCATGATATTCTCCTCGAGAATCTCAACTAAGTCTAAATTACTTGAATTAATTACAAAATAATTCAAATCCCTATATTCTAGCTCAAATCCTATCTAGAAAACTTTGTAAAGTGATAGCGAAAGGATCCCACTCCTTTGCTTGTATTTTTTTTTTGTATTTTTGGAATAAAATTCGAAGCCTTTTGTCTTCAAGCCTCATGCTCCTGCATCAGACTCCTGAAGACAAAATTCTTCATGGGCTCTTGTCCATGAGCTCTTCTACAGAACTGCCCAACTTCTGTAGCATTGCATTTGCCATCCAAGTAACATCAGCAATTGGGTGATCCTTCCACTTGACCAAATACTGAAAATACTCATGTCCCCTTGTCTTCTTAAACAATATCTTATCCAAAATATGTTCTGGTTTCAATGTCTTTGTTGTTGGTAATTGTTTTACCCAATAAACCTCTTGTTCTTCCTTGTCTTCTGATGTATCATCTGCATTTCTACTTTCATACCTATACAAATCAGCAACATTGAAAATTGGAGATATTCCAATATAAGGGGGTAATTCAATTTCATATGCATTTGTAGAAAATTTACTCAAGGCTTTGCATGGTCCAATTTTCTTAAATTTTAACTTGTTATACTCCTTTTTGGAAATCTTTCCTTCCCCAAGTGAGCTAAAACCAAATCTCCAACCTCAAAATTAACTTCTCTCTTCTCCAAGTCTGCTCTGCTCTTGTACTTTATGATGCTATCCTGTAACTGTTGTTTTACCTGTTCATGTATTGCTTGAATATCTGAAGCAAAATATTCCCCTTTAGAACTTCTCATTTCAGCTTTTCCCAAGTCTCTTGGGTGCATCCCATAAACTATATGGAATGGACTCTGCCTTGTACTCCTGTTAGGAGAATCATTATAAGCATATTCAGCCTGTGCCAAAATTTGATCCCATTGTTTTGGATGTTCACCTACAAGACTTCTCAGAAGATTACCCAAGCTTCTATTTACAACTTCAGTCTGTCCATCAGTCTGAGGATGATAAGTTGAACTGAAACTTAGTTTAGTACCAAGTTTTTTCCACATTGTCCTCCAGAAATGACCAACAAATCTGGTGTCTCTATCTGAAACAATGCTCTTAGGTAACCCATGCAACCTTACAGTCTCCTTAAAAAATAGATTAGCAATGTGAGTAGCATCACTGGTTTTATAACATGGAATAAAATGTGCCATTTTAGAAAATCTATCAAGTACAACATAAATTGAATCATTTCCTCTTTGAGTTTTTGGTAAACCCAAAACAAAATCCATACTTACCATATCCCAAGGTCTATCTGGAATAGACAATGGAACATACAAACTTGTGTTTTGGCTCCTTCCCTTTGCATACTGACAGACTTTACAATTTTTCACATACTTCTCCACTTCAGATCTCATCTTCGGCTAGAAATAAATCGGTTCACTTGCTCATAAGTCTTGTCTACACCAAAATGTCCTCCAAGTCCACCACTATGTTTATCCTTGATAAAATTCTCTCTTATAGAACAATTTGGTATGCACAGCTGATTTCTTTTAAACAACAATCCTTCTTGCAAGAAATAATCTAGCCACTTACTTCTATCTAACAAAACAGGATTTTTACAAGCTTCAAATGCCTCTTTAAAATCTAAATCTCTCTCATATAATTCCTTAAGAAAATCAAAACCCAACACTTGAATTTGACTTTCCTGAACTAGGATACTTTTTCTACTTAAGGCATCTGCTACTTTGTTTGATTGGCCAGTTATATGCTTCAATACAAAATTAAATCTTTGAAAATATTCTACCCATTTTGCATGTTTCTAACTAAGCTTTGGTTGTTGCACAATGTACTGCAATGCATGGTTGTCTGAATAAAGTATAGACTCCTTAGACATCAAGTAATGTCTCCACTTTTTCAATGACTGTACAATTGCATAAAATTCCTTATCGTAAGAAGAATATTTCTTCTTTGATTCATTCATTTTTTCACTGAAATAAGCTATAGGTCTATCCTCCTGTCTTAAAACACCGCTAATAGCTTCTCCACTAGCATCACGTTTCACTTGAAAAGGTTTATTAAAATCAGGCAAAATTAAAATAGGTTTATCAGTGATCTTCCTTTTCAACAGCTGAAAGTTCCTTTATGCTTCAACATTCCATTTAAATAGTTGTTTATCCTTCTTGATAGTATCAATGATAAAAGCATTGATCTTACTAAAATTCCTTATGAACTTTCTATAAAATTTAGCAAGACCGTGAAAACTTCTTACCTCAAAAACACTTTTCGGTGAAGGCCACTTTGTGATTGCCTTTATCTTCTCTGGATCCATCTTTAATCCATCAACAGAAACAACAAAGCCCAAATATACCAACTCTTCCTTCATGAATGAACATTTCTTTAATTTTAGCAGTAACTTTTCTTGTTGTAGCTTTTGTAAGACATAATTCATATGTCTCATATGTTCCTCTTTAGATCTGTTGTAAACTAATATAACATCCAGATATACTATTACAGATTTACCAATAAATTCTTTCAACACTTCATTCATAAGCCTCATAAATGTACTAGGAGCATTTGATAACCCAAATTCCATCATCATCCATTCATACAGTCCTTCATTTGTTTTAAAACCAGTTTTCCATTCATCACCTTCTCTAATCCTTATTTGATGATAACCACTTTTTAAATCTAGCTTTGTAAAATATCTTGCTCCACTTAAACAATCCATCAAATCTTTAATTCTAGGTAAAGGAAATATATACCTGATTGTTATTTTGTCGATTGCTCTTGAATCAATGCACATTCTCTAGCCTCCATCTTTCTTTGGACTCAACATTGTTGGCACTGCACAAGGACTCAAACTCTCTCTAACCAATCCTTTATCTAACAGTTCTTGAACCTGTTTCCTGATTTCGTCATTTTCTGTGGGAGTCATCCTGTAAGCTATTTTATTTGGTAGATTTGCCCCTGGGATCAAATCTATATGATGACTGATTTTTCTAATGGGTGGTAACTCATCAGGCAAATCATCTACAATGATATCACAATAATTCTCCAATATCTCTTGAATTTCAATTGGAAAATCAAAAATGTTAGTGGAAGTCATTATTACCTTGGGTTTGCAAATCAATGCAAAATTTACCTCATCCTCTTCAATCTGCTGCAAGTATTCCTTTCCACTCAACAATAGAGTCTTTGGATCAGACTTTCTTGATGCATCCTCCTCTTCCATGGGCAGCAATGTATGATTAACACCATATTTACCAAACTTGTATGTGTTCTTTTTACCATCATGCATAGCTCCTCTATCATACTGCCAAGGTCTTCCCAGCAATATGTGACACACATCCATAAGCATCACATCAAACAAAATTTTGTCTTTGTATTTGCCCTACTGCAACTCCAATTCACATTGTTCATTCACTAACAACTGATGTCCTTTTTGAAGCCATGACACCTTTTAAGGTGTTGGATGTTTCTTTGTATTTAATTTCAACTTCTCCACCACTTCTGTAGAGACCAAATTATCAGTACCGCCACTATCAATTATCACTTGACAACATTTTCCTTGAACCTTTCACACAGTCATGAACAAGGTATTTCTCTGTGTTGGTTCAAAAACTTCCTTTGCTGACTTTAACAAAATTTTGTTAACTACCAAAGATTCCCCTTTCTCTGGTACATTTTCTTCTTCTGTCACCTTTTCTTCTTCCCATTCAGTCTTAGCAACAATTACATTTCTCTGATTTGTTCCTATGTTTTCTAGGCACTCATAGGCTCTGTGTCCCAGCTTATTACATTTGTAACATCTAATTTCTCTTCCTCTGCCTCTGCCTCCTCTTCCTATGGAAAAACTCCCTTTGCCACTTGCATCACCTCTTATGGGTGTATGCTGACTTGAGCTGCTACTAGCTCCATCTCTAGGTGTTGTAGATCTTCCTCTACCACCTTGACTTCCCTTTCCTCAGAAAGTACCTCTACTTTGTAAAATTTTCTGTTTTCCCACCCCGGTTTTCAGTTTCTCCTTATTTCTCCCATGTAGTTAAATGCCCATTCCCATAACCATACATTTAACAGACTGAAAAAATAAATATTGCTGAAAACACAAATTCTGGAAATTTTTCAGAATGCTGGAAATTGCAGAATTAAAAATCAGCAATTAAAAACAGCCATTAAAACACATTAAAACACTGATATTTTTGGTCAACTTGACCCTGGAAAAAACCCCCTACAACTCTTGGGGAAAACTAGTTTGAGAGCTCTTCTTTATTTCTGAAAATTGTCTTTTTACAGTGAGAATTATTCAGCAAAAAATCAGCAAGCAAATTTACAACTTATCTCCTTTCCCGTGCCTCACAGCAATCTGGAAATTACAGCAAACAGGACAGCAATAAATGCTGTACGACCTCCGTTTTGTGTGCAGAAAAATCAGCAAACTGCTCCTCGATTTTTGTGCAAAAATCTGTCTTTCACTATGTGTTGAATCAGTTGTACAAATCTGCTCAACTGCTGCCTTGGAATGTGTGCCAAGCTGCTGTCTCCTTCTCCTTCCTGCTAAGAAATCTCTCTTGCTCTCTTGCTCTTCTTCTCTCAATTTGCTCATGAAAGAATGAATGACCTTTTCCTCCTTTAATATAACTCCAAGTGACTTTTGGGTGATCCAAGTGACTTTTGGGTGATCTCTAAATCCAATGGCTGAAATAGATTTAGATCAATGGTTGAGATTAAATGCTCATTTAAATCTCACTTTCTATTTTTTAATTCACCCCACTTTAATAAAGACCCACTTAGTCATTTATTTCCAAAGTCACTTTTCCTTTCTAATTTTTCATTGACTTTATAAAAGTCACTTTAAAATTAGACTTAATAACTTTATCACTTAAAGTCACTTTTAAATTAGATTTAACTTTATAAAATTATAAAGTCACTTTAGGAGAAAAATTAAATTCTTTTGGACACTTTTCCCTAGGCCAAAGATCAAAGCCTAAGGGAACCACCTGTCCTCCGGTACCAAATTTCAACACTCCCTCTTACCGAGGAAGGTGTTCCTCACCACACCCATCTTGTCTCTGAAGTAGACATGCTTGCCCCGTGGTAAGGCTTTGGTAAGGATATCTGCAACCTGCTCATCAGTGGAAATATACTCAAGCTTCACAGCTCCCTTCTGAACATAGTCTCTGATGAAATGATATCTGATCCCGATATGCTTTGACCTGTCATGAAATACTGGATTCTCCGTGAGTTTAATGCAACTCTGATTATCACAGTAAATCACTGAAGGTCTCAACGGCTGACCAAATAAGCCAAACAACATCTTGCGAAGCCAGATAGCCTCACAACTAGCTAGACTGGCTGCCATATACTCTGCTTCCGCTGAACTCAGTGCTACTGACTGCTGCTTCCGGCTGAACCATGACACTACTGCTGAACCCAACCCAAAACAACACCCTGAAGTGCTCTTCCTATCAGAAGCACAACCTGCCCAATCAGAATCAGTGTATCCTGCCAATCTCACTCCATCTCCCTGCCTGTAGTCCAGACCATAATCCACTGTCCCCTGCAAGTACCGCAAAATGTGTTTTGCAGCCACCCAGTGAACCTTCCTAGGCTCACACATAAACTGACTCATCGTGTTGACTGCAAAACAGATATCTGGTCTAGTGTTGACCAAATACATTAAGGAACCAATCAGCTGCCTGTACAATGTGGGATCCACCAACTCGGAATCCGAAGCATGAAGCTTCTTCCAGTTGGTGATCATCGGTGTCGACATGGGTCTACAATCCTCCATGTGGAATCTGCTAAGGATGTCCACAATATACTTCCCCTGCCCCAGGAAGAAATGCCCCTCCTCATGCCACACCTCCAAACCCAAAAAGTAATGCATCAAGCCGATGTCCTTCATCTCAAACTTCGCCGCAAGATCTCTCTTGCAGTGCTCTATGAGTCTCTCTGCACCTGTAATGATCAAGTCATCCACATACAACACCAGAATGAGAGGCTCCTCACCAATCACAATAAAGTAAAGGTTCGGATCTACCTCACTCTTTGTGAAACCCATCGCTTGCAAGTATGCATCTATCCTGGAGTACCAAGCTCTGGGAGCTTGCTTCAGGCCATAAAGGGCCTTCTTCAATCTGCACACATGGGACTCCTTCCCATGCACCTCAAAGCCCTGTGGCTGCTCAATGTACACCTCCTCCTGTATGAAGCCATTGAGAAATGCGGTCTTCACATCCATCTGGTGGATCTTCCAACCCATCTCTGCTGCTATCGATATAATGGAGCGGATCGAAGTATATTGAGCCACGGGAGCGAAGGTCTCCTCATAATCAACTCCCTCTACCTGGGAGAACCCTCTAGCCACAAACCTCGCTTTGAATTTCTCAATGCTGCCATCTGCAGCATGCTTTACCTTGTAAAGCCATCTGGAAGTAACCACGGATTTGCCCTCAGGCCTCGGCACCACCTCCCAAACATCATTCTTCATGATAGAAGAATACTCCTCCTGCATGGCCTCTCTCCAGACCTGCTGGCTAGCTGCATCCTCATAGCTAGAAGGCTCAGAGTCAAGGATGCTGGTAACCATCGCCATATAACTACAAAACCTCTCAGGTGGTCTACTCTCTCTGATCGGCCTCTTCGGCTCAGCAACAGATGTGGCATCTCTCAAGGTGTCCTGAAGCCACTTGGGCTTCCTCTTCCCTGAGCATGCTTCTCCCATAGGAGAATGAAACTCCTCCTCCTCATCACCATCAGTAGCCTGAACTCCTGACTGTCTGTCTGCTGTCCTCCTGCCTGCACCTGAACCTGTAGAAGCTGAGGTACCGTGTGAACTGTCCATCAGTGGACTCCCTAGTGAACTGCTCTACATGCTGCCCGGAGCACCACCCCTCTGGCTCGGCGAGCCACTGCTCACTGATGGACCTGACATCCTCATAGATGTACCTCCGGATCCTCCTGATCCCTGCCCACTGGATCCTTGCGACTGACTCAACTGCTGCTGAGGGTCTGGCTGATCCAGATACTCTAACTCCCGTGACCTCCTAAAGGCCCTGTCCTCCTCGAACTTCACATCCCGTCTGACAACAACTCTCCTCTGTGCAGGAATGTAAATCCGAAAGGCCTTTGAGGTCTCACTGTAGCCCACAAAGATACCCTTCTCTGCGGTGGGCTCTAGTTTGGTCCTCTTCTCCTTGGGTATATAGGAGTATGTAATGCATCCAAAGATATGAAGATGACCAAGATCAGGCTTCTTCCCAGAGAAAGCCTCCTCCGGAGTCATGTGCCCCAAAGCACGATGCGGACTCCTGTTCTGCAAGTAAACAGCTGTGTTGCAGGCCTCTGCCCACAAGAACAATGGCAACCCCTGATCATGTAACATAGCTTTGGCAGCCTCTATGATGGATCTGTTCTTCCTCTCCGCAACCCCGTTCTGCTGGGGGTTGTAAGGAACAGTGAACTCCCTCCTAATGCCTGCCTCCGCACAATAGTCAACAAACTCTCCAAGGGTGTACTCTCCTCCATTGTCCGACCTCAAGGACTTGATCTTTCGACCTGTCTGAGTCTCCACAAGAGCTCTGAACTCCTGAAACCGCTTGAAGACCTCACTCTTGGTCTTCAAAAAATAAATCCAGGTCCTCCTGGAGTGATCATCAATGAATAAAACATAGTACTCATATCCACTCAAGGAAACATGAGACATCCGACCGCTCACATCGGAATGAATCAAATCAAGTATCCCCGTCGCTCTGCTGTCACTGCTGGGAAAAGGGGATTTGGCAAACTTGCCCATCACACAACCTCTGCAAGTATCAAAGTGATCAGTACTGAAATCTGGCACACCTGTAGTGATCTCCCGCAATGTCCTCAAGGCTCCATGATACATGTGTCCCATCCTGCGGTGCCAAATCTCACACAGCTCAGAACTGCTAGCTCTGCTGTCGGTACTACTGCTCAATGCCAAAAGGGGCTGGAATGCAAACTTGTACACCTTTGCATGGCGTACACCTATCACTCTAAATCAACACCTATCCTCCCCTGAACAGTACCTCATATCCTCTGTCCTCCAAAGCTGAGACGGATATGAGGTTCTTCCTCATCCCTGGCACATAAAGAACCTCTGACACCTTCAAGGGAGGTTTGGACTCCCTCTGAAATGTCACTGTCCCCACCCCGACTGCTCTAACAACTCTGTCATCACCGAGTACTACCTCAATATCAGTGCCACTCTCTGAAAGCTCTGAGAAGTACTCACGGACTCCTGTCATGTGATGTGAAGCCCCACTGTCCACATACCAAATACCTGTAGATGCTCCGCTAATCGAGGGAAAAGCATGCTCCCTCTGAACCTGTGTCGCAGGTGATCCTGCACTAGAGGACTCACATGTAGTGAACGCAAACTCCTGGTCAAAACGACCTGCAAAGTCCTCAATCTCAGCTGAAGCTGCCACGTCCTGGTTCTTTCCCTTCTTCTTCTTCTTCTCCGGACACACAACTGCATAGTGTCCCATCTTTTGACAATTCCAACACTTCACCTTGGAATAGTCCTTCTGTGTGTTCCCCGGTTTACCTTTACCTTTGCCTTTGCCCCCACCACTGTTTGTGGAAGCCTGCTTCTTCCCTTTGCCTTTCTTGCCTCCTGCCACCAGTGCTACATCCTCATCCTGCTCAACTGGCTTGGCTGCCCCAAGCTATCCTTTCCTGATCTCTGTCTGAATGCAATCATCCCAAAACCTCTCCCATGTGGGAAGGGTCTCACGTGCACAAACCCCATCAGCAAAGTTCAACCATGAACGGGGGAGGCCATTCACTACAATACGCACCAACTCAGTGGATGGAATGGCCTCTCCAATCGCTGCCAACTCATCTCTCACATTGGTAATCTTTGTGAGATATCCAGCTGCACTATCATTACCCATCTTAATGTTCTTCAGCTTCTCCTTCAGGACCATCTTCCGGTTCTCATTGGTACTCTGGTAGAGATTGGACAATGCTGTCCACATCTCATGGGCATTGCTCTTTCCTCTCACATGAGGAATGCAATGGTCTTTGATTCCGTCTAGAATCAACCTCTTACCCTTATTGTTCTTCTTTTTATACTCAGCCAACTGAGTAACATCAGTGGGCACAACAACAGGGTTCTGTGCGGTATGCACCATGATATCCCAGACTTCTGCCTCCTCAAAGATACTCTGCATTCTCTCCTTCCAAACGTTGTAATTTATATGCCCATCCAGCCTATCCTCCACCCTCAATCCCAATGACATCCTGTTGTCCTAAAACTGAAAAATAGCACTGCTGTAGTAAAGATAAAACTGTTGTTTATGAAAAAATCAGCTTGCTGGAATTTTCTGAGTGAAAAATCAGCAACTGTAATTTTTCCTTTTGCTGTCCCAAACTGCCCTTTAGCACTCAAGCTCTGATACCATGTAAAAATTTCTGTTTTCCCACCCCGGTTTTCAGTTTCTCCTTATTTCTCCCATGTAGTTAAATGCCCATTCCCATAACCATACATTTAACAGACTGAAAAAAATAAATATTGCTGAAAACACAAATTCTGGAAATTTTTCAGAATGCTGGAAATTGCAGAATTAAAAATCAGCAATTAAAAACAGCCATTAAAACACTGATATTTTTGGTCAACTTGACCCTGGAAAAAACCCCCTACAACTCTTGGGGAAAACCAGTTTGAGAGCTGTTCTTTATTTCTGAAAATTGTCTTTTTACAGTGAGAATTATTCAGCAAAAAATCAGCAAGCAAATTTACAACTTATCTCCTTTCCCGTGCCTCACAGCAATCTGGAAATTACAGCAAACAGGACAGCAATAAATGCTGTACGACCTCCGTTTTGTGTGCAGAAAAATCAGCAAACTGCTCCTCGATTTTTGTGCAAAAATCTGCCTTTCACTATGTGCTGAATCAGCTGTACAAATCTGCTCAACTGCTGCCTTGGAATGTGTGCCAAGCTGCTGTCTCCTTCTCCTTCCTGCTCAGAAATCTCTCTTGCTCTCTTGCTCTCCTTCTCCCAATCTGCTCATGAAAGAATGAATGACCTTTTCCTCCTTTTCCTCCTTTAATATAACTCCAAGTGACTTTTGGGTGATCTCTAAATCCAATGGCTGAAATAGATTTAGATCAATGGTTGAGATTAAATGCTCATTTAAATCTCACTTTCTATTTTTTAATTCACCCCACTTTAATAAAGACCCACTTAGTCATTTATTTCCAAAATCACTTTTCCTTTCTAATTTTTCATTGACTTTATAAAAGTCACTTTAAAATTAGACTTAATAACTTTATCACTTAAAGTCACTTTTAAATTATATTTAACTTTATAAAATTATAAAGTCACTTTAGGAGAAAAATTAAATTCTTTTGGACACTTTTCCCTAGGCCAAAGATCAAAGCCTAAGGGAACCACCTGTCCTCCGGTACCAAATTTCAACATACTTCTGGCAGATTGCTTCTTCGTGAGTTTTTCTTCTGCCTTCAATACCTTCTGATAAGCCTTTTCCATTGTTTTAGGGGACAACAAACTGATCTCATCTTGGATCTCCATTCTGAGACCATTTATATATCTTGCAACCTTCTCATCTATATCTTGAATTTGTCCAGCTGTTATACTCACTTTGTAGAATTCCTCTATGTATTCTTTCATTGTCAAAGACCTCTATCTAAGATTCTGCATCTGTCTAAATAATGTCTGTTGATAATCACCTGGAAAAAACTTACCTCTCAACTTTGCCACCATCATGTTCCAATTTCTAATTGGTTCCTTACCAAGTACTTTTCTTTCTGCCTGCACTCCATCCCACCAAAGTGTTGCATGTCCTTTCAATTTTGTGACAACAAATTTCACTCTCTTCCCTTCTTCCATTTCTTCATAATCAAAGAATTTATCCATATCATTAATCCAGTCTATCAACTCCTTAGGGTTTAAACCTCCTTTATAAACTGTACCCTGAAGTCTGGGTTTAGATGTGGATCCTGACACTGATTTAAAGAATCTCATTTGAGGAGTAATTTCTGCAGGTTCCTCTGCTTCTACAGCTTCAACTTCAGGCACTGACATCTCAAGCATCTACATCTCCTTGATTTCCCATTTCCATTGCTTCCAATCTAGCTTGCATTTGCTGCATAGCTTCCAACACTTCAACATTTGCAATTGGTCTTCCTCTTCTTTGACCACGTCTTCCTCCAACTCTGAAAGACATGTCAGACTTCTTTCTCTGATCTTTGAGATCCTGATCAGTGTCAATAAGCTACTCTGATACCACTAATGGTGCTCTAGGTGCAGGTGTAAGGGATAATCGTTCAAAACCAGAAACGATCTCTTCTAGTTTAGGCGGGACTTCTTCTTAGATTTCCTTTGGAGTTTCAGTCATCTACCTCCAAATGTAGTTTTTTCTGCTCCAACAGTGGAATTGTTACATTTACCCCAAATATGGTAGAACTTCTCTTACCACGGAATCAAAAATAAATAAAACCATTGTTTATAGCCTTCTCGGGTCCGAAATTTATATTAACCCGCGTGCATTTTTCGGAGCAATATCTGTTGGATCTTGTCCCTTCTTAATGGACGGTTGTGATTGATCCGAAACTCAAAGGATTAAACCACAGTTCATAGCATATCGCGTTCATTTTTTTCATTAAACTTCATTCATTTTTTGACGCGATATCGTCGGATTTGAGCCTGTTGATCGAACGGTCCAGGTCACCTCTGGGGGTTCTCAAGAGTTTTGTCGGGTTTTCTTCATTCCACCAAGGTTTTAGTGCTTCCGCCAAGTTTAAACTATTTCTAAGTTATATTTAGGATATGGCTAATTAAACTCTATGGGCTCAAAATACGTCTTAATTAAATCAATACACAGTGAATGAAGATTTAAACACCGTAACACAAAATTATATCAATTCTAGTTTTAAAGGGCCAAACTAGAAATCAACAACATTTAGCAATATTTCGAAGGAACTTCAAACCTCCAGGATTGACCATTCATGCGCAGAATACATAGAGACACAAAGAATTTCCAATTTCTCAAGCTAATCTTTCACAGCCAAATCCAGCCAAATCTTCTTACAATAATTCAAAACTTACATAAATACCAGTACATACAAACAATCAGATCCCTAATCAATGGATCGAATCTGTCTAATACTAGATAATATCTACTCTGCATGATATTCTTCTCGAGAATCTCAACTAAGTCTAAACTATTTGAATTAATTGCAAAATCATTCAAATCCCTATATTCTAGCTCAAATCCTATCTAGAAAACTTTGTAAAGTGACAGCTAAAGGATCCCACTCCTTTGCTTGTAATTTTTTTTTGTATTTTTTGAATAAAATTCGAAGTCTTTTGTCTTCAAGTGTCATGCTCCTGCATCAGTCATCAATAAAGATGATGAAGTATTTGGCACCACCGAGAGCTCTAGTGGACATTGCGCCAAAAATATCTTAATGTATAATTCCTAACATGCCATCTGCTCTGTTGTCACTTCTTGGGAATGCTACCTTAGCATATTTCCCAAGTACACATCCTCTGCACACATCATCGTGTTCTGTGCCAAGTTTTGGAATGCTTGTTATTGTTTCTTTGAGCATATTAAGTGCTCCATGGTGTATATATCTCATTCTCCTATGCCATAACTCATTCAACTCCTCACTACTACTCTTACTGCCTATTAGTTCCATTGGAGTGTCGCGCTGCAAGTTGTACAATTTGTTGCTTCGAATTCCAATATGTCTTACCTTCTTCCAACTTGATTGTTAACATACACTTTCTTCCCTACGAAGTGGATCTCATACCCCTTATCTTGTAACTGGGATACTGAAATCAGGTTCATGCCCAATCCTGACACATGTATTACATTTGTAGTGTTGGTGCTTGCTCCTGACTCCCTCTGAAAATTTGTGGTACCTCTCCATACTAGAGTACATTTCGTTGTGTTTCCCATAGTAATCTGGAAGTCTGTATGCTCTTCCTTGTAGCTAGAGAAATATTCCTTGTCATATGAGTTGATGCTCCATTATCTATGTACCAGACACCCTGTGAAGTTGATCCTAATAAGAAAGCAAATTCGTCCTCCAACCTCGAAGACAAATTTGAAGCTTCTTGAATGTTAATTTTGTCCATGGTCATGCTAAAGAATTTATAGTACGCAACTCCTCTTTCCTCCTTACGTTGATTCTGCAAAACCCTCTGCGTCCAACCAAGGAGTTTGCTTAGCGAAAAAGTGAGTTGTAATTGCTTCCTTTGATTGCTAGAATCACTAATCCAAGCAACTCAACTTTTCTGCTAACCAACAACTGAAAATCAAACTACTGCCCTCAACAATTTCGACCTGTTTATCAAGGATTTGCACTGCCTCAAGAATTTTGGTTTGTTTCTCTTACTGAACAGTGAATTTATCTCTTCCGCTTCTAAGCTTCATGGTTGATCATTTATGCTCTAATGCCACGTGAAAATTTCATCTATTGCAACAACTAGAAATTATTCTTCTAACTGTAAATTTAATTATGTAGTTTATTTTCTACAGCAAACAACAAATAAAATCACAACTGCATTTTTCACCATAAAAGTTCTGGAAACTTAGAAATTTAGCGCACACACGAGAATTTTAACATAGTTATTTTTGGACAATTGTCCCCGGAAAAACCCAATGCGGGAAAACCGGTGCAACATATGAGGGTTATATTATTACTCTCTAGTAACAAATCTGAGTACAATAATTTAGATGCTCTACTGGCAATCTAATATGAGGAAAATACTAGCAAAATTATTGTGAGATTTTTCTCTCACTCCACCGCTAATTTCTGCCCCCGAGATTGGCTTCCTAGCCTCACGTTGGAGCTTCTGCGTCACTTTCTGCATAGTGGCTATGTAGAGCCTCTGTGGAATTCGGCCTTCCTCTCACTGCCTCTTCCTAGAACTGGAAAACTTCCTCCTAGAATGCTGCTACCCTCCTCAACCACCTGCTACTCACCCTCTGGCTCTATCTTCTCTGTTGAATCACTGCCACTGAGAAAATCGAATTGCCTAGGCAACTGAGTATCTACACTAGTGTATTCTCCATCACCACATCGATCCCTTCTTATATCTTCCTATTGAGACTCCAACGGACAAGATTAAATCTGAATCAATGGCTCGGATCATTTCTGGATTGATCCGTGTGAGTTTCTAGATGATTCTCACCTTATCTCAATTAATATTGATTAGTTAGCCATATTCCTTAAGTTTAGTCATAGGAAATATTTAAAAATCGGTTAATAATATAATTGAGACACTTCTAGGTGGAATTTCGAGAAAAAAATTATGGGTTTTGGAGATATCATGTATTCTAGCCTCTAAGCCAAATTTCATGGCTATAACACACCTGATACTACAAAAACTAACAACATCATTCTTCATAATCGATTCATACTCTTCAGCCATGGCATCCTTCCAAACCTGTTCTTTCACAACTTCTTCAAAGGTGGGAGGCTCATCGTGGATGATAGTGCTCATAGCGACAATGTATCCTTGGTACCGACATGCCTTCTTGATTTTCTAAAGGTCCCTTTGGCATAAACATGTCTCTCAACATCTTATAATGTATCACAAAGCCACAATGGTATCTTCTTGGCAGGGGGGTCACTTGGAGGAGAATCCAAGGGGTCCATAGGATCCATGAGCATCAACAATGTCCTTCTTAGATTTCAGCACATAAGGGTCTTCTAGTATGTCCATGTCATCATTTATCTTCTCAACAGGGGGAGGTGGAGGAAGGTCCCTTGATTTTCCAAGGGAAACATCTTCATCGAAAGTTACATCCCTGCTAAACTTGATCTTCCTTTGGCCAGATATATATATTCTAAATGCTTTATAATTTTCACAATATCCAACAAATGTACCTTTCTTTCTGGTGGCTTCTAGCTTGTTCCTCTTATCTTTTGGCACATGAAAGTATACAGGACAACCAAATATCCTAAGATGTCCAATATCAGGCTTCACACTTGTGAATACTTCTTCGGGAGTCTTGTTGTCCAAAGCTTGATGAGGAACCCTATTTTGAACATAGACCATTGTATTTGTAGCTTCTCCCCAAAGGAACTTCAACAACTTTTGATCATGTAACATAGCTCGAGCAATTTCCATGATGAACTTGTTCTTTCTTTCAACCACACCATGTTGCTTGAGGTTTTAAGGTACAATAATTTCCTTCCTGATTTGAGCCTGCTTGCAAAAGTCACAAAGTCATTTGACATATAATCTCCACCATTTTCAAACCTGAAGAGCTTTATCTTCTTCCCTGTTTGATTCTCTATCAACGTCTTGAAGTCCTTGAACATATCAAAAACCTCACTCTTATGCTTTGAGTAGTATACCCATGTCTTCCTAGAGAATTCATCAACAAAGATGATGTAGTAGAGATGTCCACCAATAGAGTGCACTAACATGGGTCTGAATAGGTCAGAATGAATGAGTTGAAGAATACCATCAGCTTTGTTCTTGGTAGAGGGGAATGGCCCTCTTGTCTTCTTCCACTGGCACATCCCAGACATACTCCATCATGACTAGCTTGAACATTAGGCATCCTAGAAACCAACTTCTTCAATTTTGGCAAGGATTTATAAAGTAGATGTGCCACCCTATGGTGCCATAACTCACTTTCATGATTGATGTCATGGACCATTATTAGTAGAGGTCTTCCATTGACTCTATAGAGTCCTTCAATTCTAGAACCCAAGGTAAAATCATCCCTTATGTGGGATTCCATATGCCATGTGAGGACTTTTTCTTTGATGAAATCTATTGGTGTGCCTTTATCTTCCAAGGCAAATATGGATACCAAGTTCTTCTTTAGTCCCAGAACATACATAACATCATGAAGAAGAATGGATTCACCAGAGTCCAAATGAAATTTGACGAAACCAAAACCCTTCATAGGATGAGTAGTATTGTCTCCAAGGATGATTTTCAAATTTGACTTCCTCTCAATTAGGTTTGAGAGGACTTCTCGATACCCAGAGAAATGTCTAGAAACCCCACTATATATCAACTAGCTATAATGCGAATCCAGAGGGGAAGAATAGAAAGAGCATAAATAAGAAGATATTCAGATTGACTAGCAACTACATTATTTTCATACCTGGAGTTCCTTGACCTCTTTTGAGGACGATGGCCTTCTTCTTGATCATCCAAAGTATCTCTTCTTCTTCTTCTATCATCCCTTCTTCTTCTACCATCTCTTCTTCTTTGATAATCTTCTCTTATTCGATCATTGAACTTGTTGTTGTTAAAGCCTTGATTGTTGTTGTAGTTGGATCTTTCATCATTTCTCTTTTCTAAGCATTCTTGAGCATAATGGCCATGCTTGTGGCAGTTAAAGCATTCAATTATACTTCCTCTTCTCTTAAAGTCCTTCGATTTAGGGGGAGACCTTCTTGAACCAAATGGTATTCCTCTTCCTTTCATCTTCTTTCCTTGGCAACAAATGTAGAAGGCTCTCCTTCTTCATGCTTTTGAATTCTTCCTATAGAAATCATCTTGGTCTCCGCTTGAGTGCATTTATCAACAATCTCATTAAGTGTTGGAAGAACATTATTGTTGCTTAGAGTAGTAATGAAGGTTTTCCAAATATGAGGAAGACCTTGAAGAGTCACCACCACTAGCTTTGTTTCAAACATTTGTTCACCAACATATTGCAAATGATCCCTTGGGCGGGATACTCTCATGATATAAGATTGCACAGATTCCCCCTTGTTCATCTTCATCTCCGCGAGCTGATTTTTCAAAGAGAGGATGTGATTCAAGTTATTGACCTCATACATCTCGACTAACTTGTCATACATATCTTTAGACTTCTTCAAACTACCAACATAAGCATGTAAATTATCTTGCAAACCATCAATGAGAATTTTCTTGACTTTGAGATCACCTTTCTTGTACTTGGATTTGGTAGCAGCAGTCCCATTTTCCAGAGGTACAAGAACATTTCCTTCCACATATTCCAAGACATCATTTTCATCCAATATTACTTCCAACCAGATCTTCTGCGTAGTAAAGTTTAATGAGTTTCCCAACTTCTCAAAATCCTTGAAGTAGGAGGTAAAGATCTTGCCCAAATCAAATAGGCTCCTTTAGCTTCTTTCAAGAATGATTGTTCTTGTCTCTTGTCTCTCTCGGCTTGTCTTCACCTTGGCTCTGATGCCATGTTAATTTTCCACTGTTATATGTTGCTACAATCACTTTAGCCGAATTCTTAACTTCAATTAGCAATCAAATCAATCTTACAATAATAAATAACAATTGTATATAGAACAATAAATGCAATCTACAATATAAGACAATCAAGAGCAATAACAAGAGACACCAGGATTGGTCAAAGACCAAGGGAAAACCCAACAAGGGGGAAAACCCTTTCAAATTCTTCTTCTTATTAGATTGTCATAAAATGTTCAAAAAAGAAAATACAATGTTTCAATTCTTCAATCAAAGTCAAATTCAGTCCATTGACTATCCAACAAAACCAACCAAATAATATCCAAGAGATGAGCCCAATAGACAAATTTGATCAAAGTCAAAGTCTCCAAAACTGATCAAAGTCTATGGTCAATGGTTAACACAATTTTAGGTCTCAACCACTGGGACCTAGTGTCAAATAGTGTGGATGAAGCCCTCCATTTGTAGGGAGCACCCTATCAATGTAGCGATTGGAGCCGAAATTTCTTCGATCAAACCCTACGGCTCTAGCTTAATTTTTTATCCTCGCACATGTGAGCTCAAACCTTTCAATTTCAAATGTATATGAACCAATCCAAATAAGAGAGAGAAGAATATGCTTGATTTGATGTCAAATTGAGGTTGGCTTGTCTTATATTTATATGCTTCCAAAGGGTGCCCAATTTTTCTTTAAAGACGACCTATAATTTTGTGCACATGTGGGTTTTCAACTTAAAAACAGATTTTTCCTGAACCAAATTAAATTCTTCGAAGGGAAAAGGGGGTCTTATTTGGATGAGGAAGGTTGTATAAAGGATGGAATTTATCCATAAGCAGCCAAATTAACAGGTAAGAAGGCTCCAAGGTTAGCGAGAAAATCAAACCTGTGGCATCATTATTGTTACCCCTGCAGACTTAAATTCATAACTTAGGGAGACAATATATAGTGCATAAGGGTTTAGTCTCCCTTGTCTAAGGATTTTAAGAGCATTTGAGAGATTTTGATGAACTCAACATCATGAAAGGGACTGTGACTTATACTCGTTGATACCATAAGAAAGGATTGCAACCTATTTCACAGCGAACTAATTCATATGGCAGTTTGTTATTGGATGGTGCTCTGAAGTGTCATTGACTCTCAATAATAGATACCTGGAATTGTGATTCTCATTGGACCTATTGCCGTGGAAATGATACATTTTAATCTACAATTTCAGACTTGAGTGTGGAGTTACAAGTGAAAGCACATAAAATGATCTTCGATATCTACAATGACATGTTCTAAACACATATATACTTGTTCTCATGTTTGAATTCAACCTTTCTTTTGCATGTGCTTGTGACCTATTGATCTGAAATCACCCGTAAATGACCTCAGGGAATTAATGAAGGTATTAAAGACTCATGTGTTGGGGTGTGCCTATGTTATTTTATGCAACGGATCGATAAAATTGCAAAATACACAGACACTAAAACAGTAAGAGAACACAGTAAGCAAACACATAAAACACAACAAGCTTAATAAGGATTTCACCCAGTCCTCCTGGGCTACATCTCCTGGTCCAGCCTTTAGTGGTGGCCTTTCTATTGTGTCTTAAAAGCAAAGTTTTTTACAATAATGAGCTCAATTTGAGTCTCACTTAACAGATGATGATCAGTAGGATTGTACTTGGATGCCCCAAGTCTCTAGAGTACATAGACTCCCCTTACTGAATCTCAACCTCAACTGGTCTCAGTGGTATGAGTCCAATTTGGCACTCGATACCTGACAGGTATACATAGAAGAGTTGCTTGAACCTCTCAAGCCTTCTTTGGAGTTCACAGACTCTCGGACTCTCTCTGTCTCTATCTGCTCTATGTTGCCTTTACTCTGTAGGTCAGCTCGACTTCTCTGTTCTCTATAATTTGCTTCTCTCTCTTTCTGCCTCTTCCGTCTTACTCTCTGTCTGTTCATGGCTTAAAGCCAATCCGCTCCCTAACTGTTCCTTTCCGCTCCCTGGCTCCCTGGATCTCCTGCCTCTGTCCGCTTGAATTCCCCTGATCTGTGTCATCATCATTGTGTAACGCTTCACAGAGTGGTGGCCACCTGTTTCCTTACGAACTGAGTGTCAGTTCTCTTTGAATGGTTGTTATTTCCGTTTCTCCAAGATTGCCCGCAAAACTAATTCCTCTGCCAACTCATCGATCATACCAGACCTCAAATCTCATATGACTCAGCCTATTTCCCCGTCGAATCCGTCATCCATAGGATCATTTCTCCGTCGTTGATTTGGAGCCTCCAGATCCTATGGTCTCTGTCCATATCAGGTGGGTAAGTAGCATGACCTTTACCCATCCGATGTGAGTTGTTTTCTCTCTCATCCACTGGACGCGTGTCACCTAGTGTATGGCATCAGGCGGGACTTGGTCAAACCCGATTATTGCTTGAAGCCCTTCCGATATCCTACCAGTTTTAGCGTGGGACCCGCCTTCTGACGGAATCGGCGATTTCCGTACGATTTTATGCTTTCCTCGTGACCGAGCACTTGGGGGCTTTCCTTCACTGAGGGGGACGCCTTGCGATACGTGATTAGCACTAATCGCGTATCAGAAACCACCCCTGTTTTTGGATTTGAACTCCTGTTTGTCAGTTTGTGCCAACGCGCGGTCACCATGGGCCAATGGTCTGTGCGATTTGACCAAGGGTCCTCGTTGTTCCATGCTGACCACAAATTGCCATTATTTAGAGGTTATTTCTGATAAGCTCGATATCCATAAGACTTTGAAGCTTGACATAATTTGAAACAATCATGAAAACTTAGAGAATGTTTAAGGATCCAATTCGGATCACAGCCTTCCCAATGAAAAAGCTTTTGGACCACCAAAGTTGGTTTTCAAGCATCGACTAAGTGAGGGTATAACTGTCTTACTTGTCCGATCTCTATCCATTTTGCACTGCTTGGCTTTGAACCCTTGAGTCCAATCCTGAGGTACTCAACATGTCCCCTGCACGTTGTCCTCACCTTTCGGTCCAAAACTGTGTCTTCTTGCAATTCATTGAGATATTCAAGTAACAGATCATCAATAGAAGGCAATTGACTCTACTCTTCAGGATCTTCAATTAATTAAGGTTCAAATAGTCTTAAGTTGTCTGCATTAACGACTGAGCAGATGTGCATGTAAGCTGGTAAATCAAGGCGAAAAGCATTCTCACCAATTTTCTGAAGTATCTTGAAAGGTCCATACCTTATTGGCTTTAGCTTTTTACCTTCACCTTGCATTTTGTCTTTGCTGATCCACAGCCAGACTTGATCACCAACTTGGAAACTATGCTCCATCCGATGCTTGTCATGCCTTGCCTTGTACTTGGCTTGGCTCTTTTCCAGCTGTTCCTGTACTCCCTAGTGAATCTCTTGGATTTGTTCAATGAACTTGGTTGCCTTGTACACATCACTGTGTCCATCAACTGCTATGTCTTTACTAAAGACAAAATCCAAGGGAGACCTTGGTGTGAAACCAAAGCAGGTCTCAAAAGGAGATCTCTGTATGGAAGAATGTTTTGCTTGGCTGTAAGCATGCTGCACATAACACAAATGTTCATCCCAAAGTTTGGGATGCTTGCTGCAATAGCCTCTAAGCAATTGGATCACTGTCTTGTTGACCACTTCTGTCTGGCCATTTGTTTGTCGATGAAAGGTTGTGCTTTTCTTCAGTTTGGTGTCCATCAGTTCCCACAGTCTCGACCAAAACTTCCCAACAAATCGGGTGTCTTGATCAGATATAATGGATGTGGGTAATCCAAAATGAACCCATACAAGTTGAACAACTTTACAGTTTGTTCAGCTGTAATCTGCTTATTACAAGGTATCAAAATACACATTTTGCTGAACCTATCCACAACAACATATAAATAATCATGACCTTTCTTAGATTTAGGCAGTCCTCCAACAAAGTCCATGGAAACACTTTCCCAAGGATGCAAAGGAACTAGTAGTGGAGTGTACAAGCCTAGTTTTCTATTGCCGGGCTTGCTTTTAGCACACATGGTACACCCCCTTACATATCTAGAAACTGTCTCATTCATTTTTGGCCAATAACAAAATCTTTGCAGCTGTGCAACTGTTTTACTTACACCAAAGTGACTTGATATTAGAGAAGTGTGTGCTTCTCAAATTATCTTTACTCTTTCAATTTGTGGAATGCATAGCTTCCCACAATGATACAAGATTTGGTCCTTAATATGATAATCTAATTCTTCTACTTGTTTGCCTTGACTTAAAGTTGCATATACATCTTTAAAATCTATGTCTTGAGCATATTGTTCAATATAGCTCTCATGCAATACCGAATTATGCTTAAGTATAGTAGATGCATTTATAATTGGTCTAGATAACATATCTGCAACTTTATTGTGTATGCCTTTTTTATATCTGATGACTAAATGAAACTGTTGTAGAAAACCCATCCATCTATAGTGTCTTGATTGCTGCAACTTAGTTTGGGAGTGTAGATAGTAAAGTGGTTGATGATCAGTATGTATAACTGTCTCTTTGCCCATTAAATAATGTTTACACTTTTTCACACTCTGTACTAATGCATACAATTCTTTATCATATGTGGGATAGTTAACTACTGCAGAATTAAACGTCTCAGAATGATAACATATGGGTTTATCGTGTTGTATCAACACTGCTCCCATAACATAGTCACTAGCATCCTTTTGAATCTCAAATGGTCTTTGAAGATTGGACAGTGCCAGTACTGGTGTTGTACTAATCTTTTCTTTCAAGGTGTCGAAGGCTTTCTACTGTTTGCCTCCCCACCGAAACACCTTGTTCAATCCTGTTAAAGCATGTAAGGGAGCTACAATTAAGGAAAAGTTAGAAATGAACTTTCTCCAATATTGTGCTGCTCCTAAGAAGCTTTTAACTTCTGTAGTAGATTTGGGTTTAGGCCAATTTACAATGACTGCAACCTTAGAGGGATCTATCTTCAATTCACCACCCCCTACTATGTGTCCCAAATAATTCAAAGATGTTTTGCCAAAATCACATTTTGAGAGTTTAACATAAAGATTTTCTCTTTTCAAAACATCTAGGGTCTACTTAACATGCTTTAAATGTTCTTCCCACATTTTGTTGAATATAAGAATGTCATCCAAATATATAATAACAAAATCATCAAGAAAAGGTCTGAGTACATCATTCATTATTCTCATGAAAGTAGCAGGAGTATTAGTTAAGCCAAAAGGCATAACCAGCCACTCATATAATCCCTGCTTTGTTTTGAAATCAGTCTTCCATGCATCTTGCTCTGCAACTATGACCTGATGATAGCCACTATGCAAGTCTAATTTGGAAAAATAAACAACTTCTTTTTAACTGATATAATAGATCATCTATGCGAGGAAGAGGATAACGATTTTTTATCGTTATCTTATTCAGTGCTCGGTAATCAATGCACATTCTCCACGAGCCATCTTTATTTTTCACCAAGACAATTGGAGACCCACATGGTGACGTGCTAGGTCTGATGAACCCCTTCTCGAGAAACTCCTGCACCTGCTTCTTGATTTCCGCATTCTCTAAAGCGGACAATCTATACATTTTGATGTTAGGCAATGGAGCATCTTACTGCAAATCAATATCATGCACTATTTCCTTTTTGGGTGGCAAACCTTTAGGTTCTTGAAACAAGATATCATATTCTGAAACAACTTTTTCTAAATCAGCTTGCTGTTTAGCATCACAGCCCTCAAATACATTGGTTTTATCAGCGTTCTGTTTCTTTACAACCATCAGTAAAAATTGTTTGCATGAATTTACAATTCGTTTCATCTGCCCTGAGTTTATGAGAGTATAATTATTCTTGAGCTTATGAGCCCTTACAATATATTCGATTCCATCTTTAACGAGTAGATACTTGTTCTCAGCTCTATAGAAAATAGCTTTTCTATCATACAAGTAGGTACTTCCTAAAACAATTCCACATATATCCAAAGGAACTATATCTAACTCAACCTCATCTACAAATGCTGACCCAAAAGAAAACTTAAGTTTACATTGTCTAGTCACTTGTAGTTGTGCTTTATCACATAACCAACCTAATGGATATCACTTCTTGTGAGGTGTAATCAGTAATCCCAACTTCTTTACAATTGCTTCAAAAATTAAATTTACTTGCGAGCCACTATCAAACAAAGTATCAATCTTTTGATGATTGGAAATAACTCGAATATGAAAAAGCTCATGTCTTTTTCTCTCATTTTCTTCATTATCAGTAGATTGTGTAAAATTACTAGTAGATGCTTCAAAATTTTTACCTTTTATACTAGTGGCTGCAATGGTTGTTTCATCTCCTGAGTCGGACCCCAAATCCTTTCGAATAGCTGCAGCAGTCTTCATCTTCTTGCCCTCGAACTTCTTAGGTCTCAGCTCTGGATGCAGAATCCAACAGTGCTCATCATCATGCCCATCCTTCTTACAGTGAATGCATGAAGACTTGCTTTTCTGTGTAGTGTTGGCCTTCCTCTCTTTCCATTTTTGTTTTATTTTCTCCTTATTCTTGCTTGCAGTGGGTTTGGATGATCCCCCAACTTCTGGGTTCCGATTCTTTCCTCTAGCTTCTAGATGCGTAGCTTAAACAGATACCTCATCTATACTAGTGGGATTAAACATGAGGATAGTGTGCCTCATGTAGCTGTGTAGACCACCTATGTACTTCAACAGAGTCTCAAGTGAGTCTAATGAAATTCCTAGAATCAAAGCTCTTTTCTTAAATTCTTGGGTGTAACCTTGTACACTTTGCCCTTTCAATTGGTGAAGAGTTTGCCAGCTCACCATGGCTTTCTGCATGTAAGCTAGTGGATAGAACTGCTTTTTGATTGCAGAAACAAATTCACTCCAGACAGAAAGAATCTTACCATGTTTCTTCATGTCAGCTTGTGTCCTGCCTTCCCACCATACCAAGGCAGTGCCTCCAAGGCGTAGGCTGGCCAACTGAATCTTACTCTTGTCTGAGTCAATACTCTGCACTCTGCAATAAACATCAATCTGCCTGATCCAATTATCCAGGTTCTCTGCATTCAACTCTCCAGCATATATGGGTAAGTCAAATTTAACATCTAATTTTATCAAAGATGTCTTCTTTTTATGCTCAGGGCTATTAGGAGGTGTGAGAAAGTTTTCTTCTTTCCCTTTGCCTTTTGAGTGGAAATGGAGGAGAGACTCTTCTTCTCCTTTATCTTTGGAGTGTGATGAATCTTCATCTTTACCTTTCTTAAAATCCCTATACATTTTTTCTACCATGGACCTCATGGCCAGGAAACTATCTATAAATTGGGGGTCTAGTCCCAAGGGACTTTCTTCAGACATTTTCTTCTTGGAATAGACTCTTCCAATTTCCGGGTTAGTTTCAACCAACTCTCCTTCTCCTAATTTAAGCTTTGATATAGTTAGCATTCAGCAATAAAATCCAGCGCCAACTTGTCTAACCTTAACAACCTAGTTGCTCTGATACCACTTGATCTGAAATCACCCGTAAATGACCTCAGGGAATTAATGAAGGTATTACAGACTCATGTGTTGGGGTGTGCCTATGTTATTTTATGCAACGGATCGATAAGATTGCAAAATACACAGACACTGAAACAGTAAGAGAACACAGTAAGCAAACACATAAAACACAACAAGCTTAATAAGGAGTTCACCCAATCCTCTTGGGCTACATCTCCTGGTCCAGCCTTCAGTGGTGGCCTTTCTATTGTGTCTTAAAAGTAGAGTTTTTTACAATAATCAGCTCAATTTGAGTCTCACTTATCAGATGATGATCAGTAGGATTGTACTTGGATCCCGCAAGTCTCTAGAGTACACAGACTCCCCTTACTGAATCTCGACCTCAATCGGTCTCACTGGTATGAGTCCAATTTGGCACTCGATACCTGACAGGTATACATAGAAGAGTTGCTTGAACCTCTCAAGCCTTCTCTGGAGTTCACAGACTCTCGGAATCTCTCTGTCTCTGTCTGCTCGATGCTGCCTTTGCTCTGTAGGTTAGCTCGGCTTCTCTGTTCTCTGCAATTTGCTTCTCTCTCTTTCTGCCTCTTCCGTCTTACTCTCTGTCTGTTCGTGGCTTAAAGCCAATCCACTCCCTGACTGTTCGTTTCCGCTCCCCGACTCCCTGGATCTCCTGCCTCTATCTGCTTGAATTCCCCTGCTCTGCGTCATCATCACTGTGTAACGCTTCACAGAGAGGTGGCCACCTGTTTCCTTATGAACTGAGTGTTAGCTCTCTTTGAACGGTCATTATTTCTGTTGCTCCAAGATTGCACGCGAAATTGATTCCTCTGCCAACTCATCGATCATACCGAACCTCAAATCTCATATGACTCAGCCTATTTCCCTGTCGAATCTGGTCATCCATCGGATCATTTCTCTGCCATTGATCTGGAGCCTCCAGATCCTACAGTCTCTGTCCATATCGGGCGGGTAAGTAGCATGACCTTTACCCATCTAATGTGAGTGGTTTTCTCTCTCATCCGCCGGATGTGTGTCACCCAATGTATGGCATCGGGCGGGACTTGGTCGAACCTGCTTACCGCTTGAAGCCCTTCCGATATCCTGCCAGTTTTAGCGCGGGATTCGCCTTTTGACGGAATCAGCGATTTCCATACGGTTTTATGCTTTCCTCTTGACCGAGCGCTTGGGAGCTTTCCTTCACTGAGGAGGACGCCCTGCGATACGCGATTAGCACTAATCGTGTATCAGAAACCACCCCTGTTTCTGAGTTTGACCTCCCGTTTGTCAATTTGTGCCAGTGCGCGGTCACCATGGGCCAACGGTCTGGCGCTTTGACCGAGGATCCTCATTGTTCCGTGCTGACCACAAATTGCCATTGTTTAGAGGTTGTTTCTGATAAGCTCGATATCCATAAGACTTTGAAGCTTGAAATAATTTGAAACAGTCATGAAAACTAAGAGATTGTTTAAGGATCCAATTCAGATCATCTATGACACTTTAATCTTTGAGGTATGAATATTGTAATTTGGAGCAACTTAGTTGAAAATTTTAGCATTGTTGAGGTAAGACAAAAAATTCTGAAAGTTGTTGTTCAAGCATTGCTACAGTGGAAGATGGTACTAAGTAACTTGAAGAAGTTGGGACTTATGATTTGTAAGATCTTCTTTTGGATGTGTTAGCCTTGGGTTTCTTTGTATCATACCCATCACTTGCAGCAATGAGCATCGTGTGGAAGATAAAGGTACAATTACATTCCCTTAAATAGAAAGACGATTGCAATATTAAACATCATCAAAGGTATTGTTTATGAAGGTGCATCAACTCAACATTTTATTGTCACTATTCTTACAACAATTTCATAAATTATAGAAGCAGTTAAGGTTCAGTCAAGTCAAGCATCAGTGGATTGGTGGACAACAGTCTTGTTACATTTCTAAAAGCTTTCTGGAATAAAGGTTCCTATAAGGGTTTTTGAGATATCATTGTTATATCTGTGTATGATGTAAATGGGTCATTATCCCTGGTACGAGAGCCCAAAATTGTAATGGACCATCTGTTGTAAAGTGGGTCATTATCCTTGGTACATGAGACCACGATAATTGTCAAAATTCATTATTAATTTCCAAGGTGGTTGGGTGGTGCTAGGCAGGTGGTTTAAGTCACCTTCAAGTCGGAGCCTGAAAACACTTCAGGCTGGTAAGGTGGTGCTAGGGAAAGTTGGAGCTTACTAAGGTGTTGGAGCATCCTTCCAGTTGGAGTTGGAAAATTGAATGTTTTTCTAGAGTATTAGGGAGTTTGGGGCTTCCATTTTCAATTAGAGCTGAAACAATAATGTACTCAAAGATTATTAGAGAAGAGTTCAGTGGTTTTTTACCCAAAGGAGGTTTTCCACCTAAAAATTATTTTGCCTTATATCTATTATTTATTTATGCTTTTAATTGATGCTGAAGATTATTAATGTTGTGAAAATATTAACAAGTTACTAATTGCTAAGAAATACTAATTCACCCCCCTCTCAGAATTTCCAACAAAAGGTTGTTGGGTTTTTCCCCTTTATGGGTTTTCAAATAGTGTCAGAGGTTCCTGAACTATAAATAAACAATGATGGCGTTTACAAAGGTCATGCTCTTGGGAAGAACGTCAAAAAATGATTTCCAAATAGTGATAAGAGATCTAAGAAGCTTTGGACTTGATTCATTCTAATGTATGTCGTTCGATGCGTGTGAAATCACTTGATGGTTCATCGTACTATGTAACATTCATTGATGACTTCTCCCATAACACATGGATATATCTCTTAAAAACCAAGGATGAAGTATTTGATAAGTTCTAAGAATTTAAAGTTGATCCAAGTGGATATTGGTGGCCACCCACCTATTCCACCTAGACCTGCAGTCAGTTTCATTGTTTCCTTGTTTATTTCAACATTTACTATTTTTAGCAGTTTTTGGGTCTCGAACTTCCGGAGCAGTTTTGACACCCTAAACGACGGTTTTTTGAGGTCCGTTGTAGGCCCATAACCTATAATCACGCAATAAAACCTATAATACTCAGAGAGACCTTTCCAACAAGGTATCGTACGTGCCAAACGGAGATAATATGACCAAGTTATGACCTCGGGAAGTTGGTTGACCAACTAACCCCAACGGGGTCCACAAACTCTTGTCGTTACATCTCTTGGGGTTAGGGTTTTGGTTGTTTAAGGTTTTATCGTGTTTTTCAATAATAAATAGACCCTTGAGCCTCATTATAACATAGTTCAAAGGCATGTAGCCACCACATCTCTTCTCAGAGATAAGCTACCATCGCCCAAGCCAGTCTTATTTCCATTCCGTTTGTAAGAACATTTCAGTATTTGATATTAATGAAATGAAATTTTATTTCTACTGCATCTTTGTATTTATGGTTATATATGTAATTTGTTGTGTTCCTGTTTAAATTCAGATCAGTGGTATCAGAGCGGTTTGATCTTTCTTTGTTTTTCTTTGCATGTCCCCAACGAGGTCAGGATATAAGGAGTTAGGGCTTGAACTGGTCGAACCTTTGTAATACCAGCCTCGCAAATCCTGACAACCTCCCATGGCGAAAGAAAAGAAAGACGAGGAGGCATGAGATCCTATCAAAATATTGCTCGAAGAAGCCCTCGAGCAACAAAGGAACACGATGATGGACAAATTTGCCCAGATCCTTTAGTGGCTACCGAAGGGCGACGCATCTACTTCCAACAGCTACTCTGGAAGCGCCACACCCTTTAAGTTACAAGCTACCTTTGACATTCCCATATTTGAGGGCTAGATAGATGCGAACGCCATAGATAAATGGTTAAATTGCTAGAAGGATATTTTTTTGTTCATGATTTTTCCAGCTGGGAAAAGATTACATTTTCTCTTCTCAAAGTCACCCCCCATGTCAAGGACTTGTGGGAAACCTACTGCGAGTAGAAGGATGAAAGTATGCCCTCACTATTTTCAGCCGCACCCACTTGGGATTTGTTCTGGGATGCCATTAAGGAGCAGTACTACCCTGTCGGGAGCCATGAGGATAAATACATTAAGTGGACCACACTACGACAAGGAAGGGACCAAGACGTGCCAAAGTTTACTAATATTTTTCATACTCTTCGCATGAAGTTGGGTATCAAGGATTCTGAGAAACATTTGGTACTCAAGTACCACGATTGCCTACATAGGTACATCCAGGATGAGATGAAGTTCCTGGACATCTCTTCACTTAGCATGATGTACCGAAACGTTGTCAAGATTGAGCAAGAAGCTTAAACAGAAAAAGTGAGACTTTGGATCTGCGAATCCGAAGCAAGGGAAAGGCGCCCCCAAACTGTAGAGCAAAGGGAAAATCCAAGGCGGGGAGACCTAGTATAACCCATCAAAGCTGCAAGCAAATAACAACACCACGAAGACAAAGAAGGACACGGGAAGGTGGTGTGAGTTCCATAAGATATCCACTCACAACACAAGTGAGTGTCGGGCCAAGCAGTCACTGGTGGCCGAGCTGAAGCCTTCTTAGTATGATGCATGTTCCAACTCTCAGTTAGAACCCGATAGGGGAAATGACAAAGGGAAGCAGATCATTGATGCAGAGCCCAGTGCCATTGTGGCCACCACCAAGATCCAGAAGGTTGAGCCTAAAGATCTAGAAGAGGGGGAGCACCTATTCCACTCACAGATGTGGGTGAAGGGTTCTCTGTTGCAGTTCATTTCGACAACTGGAGCCAAAAGAACCTCATTTCAGCAAAGGTCATGAAGCGGCTGGGCCTACCGACGACATCACATCCGTAGTTGTATACCATCGGGTGGCTTCACCAAGGACGAGATCTTTGTGTCGACTAGTAGTATCGCCTTCCCTACAACATCAAGCCCTTCATGGACGAGGTATTGTGTGATGTTGCTTCTCTTGAAGTTTGTGATGTATTATTAAGACAACCATACTTATGGAAGCAACATGCTATATATGAGCCTATACCTCGCTCTATTATTATTTCTTTGGGTACTAAGTTATGCAGGATACCAGAGGTGGCCCCACCTACCGCCATCTCTTTAATCTCTGCTAAGAAATGTAGTAAGGTCATCTCCCAGACTGGGAAATTTGTTTTCTTTCTGATTCGCTCTCAAATTAAGGGGAAGGTCGTAGCCACATCCATGGTTCTGGGAAGGGTTCCTCCAAGCAGTAGAAGCAGGTGGATGCGATCGTGGAAGAATACAGGGACATCTTCTCCTCACCCACAAGGTTAACTTTGCATTGTTAGTTCAAGCATTCAATCGATCTGACTCCCGCAACACCTCTACCCAACGGACCGATATATCGTCGCTCCATTCTGGAGAATGAAGAGATCAAATGGAAAACCTAGGAGTTTCTACAAGAAGGGCACATCCGACCAAGTTCCTCGCCTTGTGGGAGCCCGATTGTATCGGTACAAAAGAAGGACGGAACCTGGAGGCTCTGCATTGACTATCAGGCATTAAACAAAATCATTGTCAGGAACAGGTATCCAATCCCCACGTATTGATGACCTGCTAGACCAGCTCAAGGCGGCCAAGTATTTCAGAAAGATCGATCTGAAGTCTCATTATCACCAGGTTCCAATAGATCCCACAGATGTATGGAAGACTGCCTTTAAATACAAGGAAGGTCTTTTTGAATGGTTGTTTATGCCCTTCAGGTTGACAAATTCCCCCACTACTTTTATGAGGCTAATGGGTGAGATATTGCGGTCCTTCACCAACTCGTTCATGGTGGTTTATCTAGATGACATCCTCATCTTCAACAAGAGTTGGGAAGAACTTACACCACATTCGGCAGGTCCTTCAAACCCTTTGGCAGCACAAACTGTGTGCCAACTCGGAGAAATGCACCTTTGGCATGAGCCAGGTCCAAGATTTGGGGTACCTCATAGATGAGCGTGGTGTGCATGTGGACCTAACCAAGATCCAAATCATTCGGGATTGGCTAGCCCCGACCACTCTAATGGAGCTTCACAGCTTTTTAGGCCTTGCAAATTTTTATTGGAGGTTCGTGTTGGGATTCTCCCATATCACTTGGACTTTGAGTTAGATTACTAAGGGCGAGGCGAAAGTAAAGTTTTCCTGGTATGAGTCCCAACATAAGGTGTTCGTTGAGTTGAAGCGTTGCTTTTGCTCTGCATTGGTACTCACACTGCCAGACCTGCAACAACCATTTGAAATTGAGACAGACGCCTCTGACTATGCTATTGGTGCAGTCCTCGCCCAATACAAGCATCCAGTGGCCTATCATAGTGAGATACTTTTTGATACAATTTTGAAGTACCCCACCTATGATAAAGAAATGTATTACATCATGCAGGCTTGCCGATAATGGAAGCACTACATTCTAGGGAAGGAGATGGTCATCCACACCGATCACTGACCTCTTTAGTTTATACAGACATAGGGGAAATTGTAGAATGATCACCATAAAAAATGGTTTACATATCTACAAAATTTCCACTTGAACATTAAACAAAAAAAGGGCAACACCAATCATGTTGCAGATTGCCTCAACCGACCCCCAGTTGCAACATTGACTAATGTTCTCAACTCTTGTGGTCATGAGACCTCTGGATGGCCACAACTATACAAAAATGATCTAGAGTTTGTCTCCCCATACCATATGCTAGTAGATGGGAAGAAAGTTCCTAATTTCCACCTCCAGGATGCATTATTATGCTACCCGGGCCACATTTGTGTTCCTTCAAGCAAGCGTGCCAAACTGGTTTGGGAGGTGCACTACAGTGGGATCACAAGACACTTTGGGGTGGAGAAAACTGTGGTTGTACTACAAAAGTACTTCTATTGGCCCAAACTCCGACTGGATGTTGGAAATATGTCATATCCTGCAATGTCTGCACCATCACCAAGCCATCCATCAAGAAGCAAGGCCTATACACTCCTCTGCCTACTCCTAGCCAGCCATGGGAATCCATCTCCATGGACTATATGTCTTTCCTCCCTTCTACCAAACATGGTAATGATTGTGTACTTGTGGTCGTGGACATATTTTCTAAGATGGCGATATTGGTAACCTACAAGAAGAGTATCGCAACAGCGGGCACTGCCAAACTCTTCTTTGAATGAGTATGGGTACATTTTGGGATCCCGCAGACCATTATATCAGATCGTGATAGCAGGGTCCTGAGCACATTCTGGTCAAGCCTTTGGACACTATTGGACACCAAGCTCACCAAGTCAACTGCCTTCCATCCCTAGACTGATGGCCAGATAGAGGTCGTCAACATGATGATAGTGCACATACTCCGCATGTACAAATCCAAGCATCCTCGAACCTAGGATGAGAGTCTTCCATATGTGCAACACAATTATAATAGAGCTTTCCATAGCTCGACTGGTTACAGTCCCTTTCAAGTGGGTCTAGGATTTCAATCGTTGTGTCTGATTAATGTTGCCATGCCTCAGGCGACTACACAGACATAATCCACACATGTATCATATGAGGTAGATAAATCCACCATATTTATTGAACGCATCCAACACATCCACCAACAGGTTCATGACATCCTGTAGAAGTCAAATGCCAAGCACAAGAAATGACATGATCAACATCGGGTGCTACACAAGTTTCAGGTGGGTGACAAAGTTTAGTTGCATTTGCAGAAAGAACGCCTTACTAGAGCCCATCGGAAGCTCAAACCACTCCGATATGGTCCTAACACCATTACCAAGGTTGTGGGAGACAATGCTTTTGAGCTCAACATTCCCCCATTCGTTGGCTTGCACCCAATGTTCAATGTGGATCGCCTTCGGCCATACTTCCCACCATTTCTGGACACATCATACATTGCAGAACAAATCACACCAACGGAGTTAAACCGAGACTGCATGGAATAGGCCACAATTTATCGGATTATGGACACACAGGTCAAGAACACTCGCCAACAGAAGATCCAACTGGTAGATGTTGATGATAAATGATGATGTTGGTAATGATGGATAACCTTTTCTTTAGAGAAATTTGTTCATTTTGAGAACATATATGATAGTGATTATGAAGACAACCCTAGTTAAGAGGGAGTGTTGAATTTTTAATTGTGGCCGATCTTCATAATGTACATTTGGCCACTTGATGTAATTGTATTTATCATTGTAAAGCATATTTATAAATGCTTGATTCAAAGGAAAATTTATTTTGAGTCAAAGTCCCATTAAGACTTTTTAAAGATGAAAATTTGAATTTTTGAAATGTAAATTTTTTTTGCTCCAAAAGTGACAAGCCTGCTTCCCTCCAAGTCAAGTCCGCTCTGGCCAAGAGACACATCCATTCACCCTCTATAGACTACTATATAAATGTAGCTCAACCTCCTCCATTTGGACATTCACATCCTCTCACACAAGACAATTTTTGGACAAGCAAGTGAAGGATAAGAAGGACAAAGTAGAATGAAGAAGGGGGAAAAATTTCTCTCTTCTCTCTCTCTCTCTATGTGGTTCTCACTTTTTCGGGGCAAATATTGTAGGAGGGGAAACTTTTCTAGGTTACTAGGGCGACTATTGCAGGGCTGAAATTATGGGGCAACTAGCTATTGCAGGAGGACCAAAATTATGGGTTAGGCAGACAGAGCGAAGTGCAAGATTAGAATGGGAGACTTGACTTGGAGGAAAAGATCATGTTTGACCATAGGTCTAGGTGTCTCCCTCATTAAACAAGAAGAATTTATCTATTGAAAGGGGTGTTGGGTTTTTTCCCCTTTGTGGGTTTTCCCAAGGTAAATCTTGTCTTCTTTTGTGTGTTGTGATCTCTATTGTTCCAATGTTCTTTATGGTTGAATTTCTAAAGTATAATTGTTGAATGATATATTGGGATAAGCTAAAAGAAGATCTACATCAAAAGTAACTATCAAAATTTCTGAAATATTGTGCTAAGAAAATCAACAATTTGCGCAACTCCTAGCTTAGAGTTGGGGTTCCACACATTCATATAAGGCAATATTAAATTATGCCTTTAAAATTATGCCATCTTAGCCCTACCTTCAATGCTACACCGAAGGCATAAATCAAGGAATGTATTGATTTTTTGGAAAGGAAGGGAGCCTTGTTGGGCTAATTCTCTAATTTGAAATTGGCACCATTGGTATTTGAGGCACAAAGAGTATGTTTTTTATGGATGCCTATAGTGTATGGCTTCCATGAATAGACTAGGCATGGTGGCAAGTTATTCCTCCTTTTCCTGTAGTTGGGCCTTCAAATTTTTATTCTCCTTTTGCATGTGGTCCCTTATATTTGTTAAAATAAGATAATTACTCTTGCATGAGGAGTTAGATAAAAATAGAGAGTCAGTTAACTGAGTGATTGCATGATTGAGTGTTGAGTCAAGTGAGTTAAGTGATAGACTTCATTGTAATCATCATGTTTTGTGTGATGAATAAAAGAGCAACAACTCATGTTTTATGTGTGAATTGTGTTTTGACTCCTCTGCCTTTCCAACAAATTGGTATCAGAGCAAGGTTTGAGACAGAGAAAATCTGCAGTTGCAGCTTTAAGAGCGGCATTGAGTGAGTTATAAGATAATCGAAATTTTCAAACTAGCCGAGCTGGAGCTCATTCAGTCCGCAGACGGCGTAAAAAAACTCTTATGTTTTGAAAATCAGCCCCAGTTGCCATGAACATCCATCCGCGGGTGCTATCCAAGAAGTCAATAGCAGCTTGCAGAGCCGCCGCTATAATTTAGCCATCGATTTTCTATGATAGCTGGACTCCTGTACACGCAAGTTTTTTTTGACTCGGTCAAGAAGGTTAGGTGAGGTGGGTTAATAAACCAATGAACAACGCGTGGTTTATATGACAGAGTTTTAAAAGGTCAACTTTTAAAACTTTCAAAATCTTTGTTACAAGTTACCGCGACTGATTAAACTTTTGAAAAAAAGTTCACGTATTAAGTTTTTTCTATATAAAGATTTTTTTAAATTCTTTTATATAAAAAAATTAATATCGAGTTTTTGAAAAGGTTCTTTTTATAACGATTTTTTTTAAGTTTTTTTTTTTTTTTTTTTTTTTTTTTTTTTTGTTTTTTTTTTTTTTTTTTAAATAAAAAACTTAAGGTTTTATTGAAAGGGGTATTTTTTTTTCAAAAAGAGTTTTATAAAGGAGAAATTTAGGGTATTTTTTTAAAAAAGAGAAAATTTTGGAGAAAGATGGCTTTCTCAAATTTGCAGCTCCGTTTCCCACCGTTTACAGGGAAAGATTATGATGTGTGGGCCATTAAGATGGCGACCACGTTGCAGGCACATGATGTTTGGGATTATGTGAAGTTTGGGTTTTCAGAACCTATGAACGAAGAAGAAGAACAAGCTCTCACTAATGTAGAGAGGGAACAATGGAAGAAAGACAAGAAGAAGAATGCACATGCGTTGCAAACTATTCAATAGGGAGTGGACCTAGCAGTGTTCCAAAAGATTATGACCACGTCTTCAACAAAAGTGGCATGGGATACTTTGGCGTTAAACTATAAAGGTATGACCAAAGTCAATATTGTTAAGTTGCAGAATACTAGGAGAGATGTTGAAAGTCATAAGATGAAGGAGACAGAGGATATCGATTCTTTCATGAATCGGGTCATAATTGTTGTAAATCAGTTAAATATTTATGGTGAAGATAAAAAAGATCAAAGAGTGTTTGGGAATGTCCTCCGATCTTTGTCTACCAAATTTGATGTTGTGGTAGCAGCCATAGAAGAAGCCAAGGATTTGGCATCATTGACAGTTGATGAGCTTATGGGATCACTTCTATTGCATGAGGCAAGGATAGATAGAAATAAGGATTCCACTTTAGAGACCGCTTTCAAAAGTTAGGTTTCTATTTCAAGAGATAGAGGTCGAGGCAGAAGTAGAATGAGAGGTAGAGGATGAAGCGGAAGATATGTTGGTCAGAGAGATGACAGAGAAGATCATGAACATGCAAATGGAAGGAACTACAAAAGCTTCAACAATAATCAAAGAGTTGACAAATTTGGTTATTACTGCAATAAATTTGGTCATTTTTCTCGTGATTACAGGAAGAAAATAACTGATCAATGGAACTGGAGAGCTAATGTCACTACAGATAGTACTAACTCTATGTGCCTAGCTTGCCATACCATGCATGAACCTTATGCTAGTGTGTGGTTGTTAGACAGTGGTTGCAGCAAGCACATGACAGGGAACAAGGATTTGGTTGCAAATTTCGATCAATATGAAAACAGAGGTAAAGTTGGGGACTGACAAGACTATGGAAGTAGATGGCAAAGGAGTGGTCAACATTCTGACCAAGCAGGGGGAGCTGAAGACAATCTCATAGGTATATTATGTTCCTAGTCTTAAACATTATTTGTTAAGTGTTGGTCAATTGACACAGAAAGGATACAAAGTTATCTTTTAAGGTCAAGAAGTTGTTATATATGACAAGCCCCCAAGCAGGTAACTGATAGCAAAGGTGCAGATGATGAGGAACAAACTCTTTCCTCTAATTTTGAATTACAGTGGTCAGGTGATTTCTTTTACAGTTGCATGTTCTGATGATTATTAGTTATGGCACTTTCGATTTGGACACTTGCACTTTTCTAGTTTAAGATTGTTGCAGCAGAAACAGATGGTCAGAGGATTACCTCCCATCAAAGAGCCTGCTAGTACTTGTGAGTGTTGCATCTTGGGAAAACAACACCGTGAAAGTTTTCCAAAGGGAGTTGCATACAGAGCAAAGCAACCTCTTGAGCTAGTGCATACAGACTTGTGTGGACCTATGAGGACACAGTCGATTGGTGGAAGTTGTTACTTCCTCACTTTCATTGATGACTACAGCAGAAAGACTTGGGTTTATTTTTTGAAGTAGAAGTCTGAAACTTTTGCAAAGTTCAAAGAATTCAAAGCCTTAGCAGAGAACCAAAGTGATTGAAAGATCAAGGTATTGAGGTTAGATCGTGGTGGAGAATATGACTCAAAGGCATTCCATGATTACTGCAAACAACATGGGATCAAAAGACAGTTTACAACCAAGTACACACCGCAGCAAAATGGTGTAGCAGAGAGAAAGAACAGGACAATTATGAACATGGTAAGAAACATGTTGAAACACAGAAACTTGTCTAATGAGTATTGGGCAGAAGCAGTTGCATGTGCTATTTATGTGATCAACAGATCTCCCACAAAGAGTGTGATGAAGGAGTACCAAAACAAGCATGGTCAGGTATGTATTGCAGTGTATCTCATCTCAGAGTATTTGGATATGTAGCTTATGCACATGTGCCTAAGGAGTGAAGAGGCAAATTGGATGATAAAAGTGAAAAATGCATATTCATTAGTTATAGTGAGCAATCAAAAGCTTACAAATTGTATAACCCTGTCTCAAAGAAGACCATAATTAGCAGAGATGTTGTGTTCAAGGAATAAGAGTCATGGAATGGAACTGTAGACAAACAGTTGATGCACAAGTGCCACTGATGGAAGAAGATGATGTAGCAGAAAAGGAGTAGCAAGGATCACAGGTGAAGACACCAAAGAGACACACCAATAAGGACTCCAAGATTTTTAGAGAAACATGGATCCTCAAGCAGATCAACAGATCAAGATTCTCCCAACAATCAATCAAGTGATGAATCAAGAAATGGTAAGAGAAATATGAGAAGTTTGAAATATATTTATGATGATTTGGATGTTAGTTCAAATTTTGCATTGTTGTCATTCCAACCTTCTTCGTTTGAAGAAGCAATCAAAGATGAAAATTGGGTGCAAGCCATGGATGAAGAAATTGAAGCTATTGAAAAGAATGACACATGGTATTTGGTTGATTTACCAAAGGACAAAAATCTAATTGGTGTGAAGTGGGTGTACAAGACAAAGTTGAATGAGAAAGGTGAAATTGACAGAGTTAAAGCAAGACTTAGGTGAAATTGACAGAGTTAAAGCAAGACTTGTAGCAAAAGGATTCTCGCAACGACCGGGAATAGACTTTGGAGAAACATTTGCTCCGGTAGCCAGATTGGATACTGTAAGAGCAGTTCTAGCCACAACAGCTCAGAACAAGTGGAAATTATATCAGATGGATGTGAAATCAGCCTTCTTGAATGGAATTCTAGAAGAAGAAATTTATGTGCAACAACCTCCAGGATATGAAGTTGAGAGTAATGAAGACAAAGTTTATAGGTTGAAGAAAGCGCTCTATGGACTGAAGCAAGTGCCTAGAGCTTGGTATAGCAGAATCGACACCTACATGATTAAGAATGGATTTTGCAGAAGCAACATTGAGCCTACCTTGTACACAAAGGTAAATGAGCATGGACAGATTTTGATTGTTTGCTTATATGTTGATGACATGATTTTTACAGGTGATTTTGACATAGATGAATTTAAAGAAGCCATGATGAAAGAATTTGAGATGACAGATCTTGGTATCATGAAATATTTTCTTGGCATAGAAGTTAAGAAATCTGAAAAAGGAATTTTTATTTGTCAAAATAAAAATTCCAAAGATTTGTTGAAAAGATTCAGGTTGGAAAATTGCAAACCTACTCATACACCAGTTGCAACAGGTACAAAGTTAAGCAAGGATGATGAAGGATCAGATGTCAATCCAACTTTATTCAAAAGATTGGTTGGTAGCCTCATGTATCTCACAGCTACAAGACCGGATATCATGCAAGGAGTGAGTTTGATTTCTAGATTTATGGAGACTCCAAAAGACACACATTGGAGTGCAGGAAAACGAATTCTGAGATACATAGCAGGAACTAGAGATTGTGGCATAATGTATGCAAGCACAGAAAATAAAGAATTGATTGGATACACAGATAGTGATTTTGCAGGCAGTTTGGATGATAGGAAGAGAACTTTTGGTTTTGTGTTCCACCTTGGTTTAGGTGTGATTTCATGGGCATCTAAGAAGCAACCCATTGTGACACTTTCGTTAGCAGAAGTAGAATATGTAGCAGCAACATCAGCAGCATGTCAAGCAGTGTGGTTAAGAAGAGTACTTGATGGACTCAAGCAGAAACAACAAGGATCAACAACAATATATTGTGACAACACCTCAGTGATTGCACTATCCAAGAATAGTGTGTTTCATCAGAAGAGAAAGCATATTGATACTAGATATCACTTTATTAGAGAACTTGTGAGCAATGGATAAGTTCACTTGAAGCCTTGTAAATCTAGTGATCAATTGGATGATATATTTACTAAGTCATTAGCACAAGATGTGTTTGAGTTTCATAGAAGAAACTTGGGTGTTGTAAGCCTAACTGAGACATAGACCAGCAAGCATGTTTGAGTTTTCATGAGTCATGCTTTAGTTTAGCGGTCGTAATTAAGGGGGAGTGTTAAAATAAGATAATTACTCTTGCACGAGGAGTTAGATAAAAATAGAGAGTCAGTTAACTGAGTGATTGCATGATTGAGTGTTTGAGTGTTGAGTCAATTGAGTTAAGTGATAGACTACTTTGAGTGTGAGATTGCATGTAGCTGCATGTCAAGATATTTTAGGCAGTTAGCTAGTTGGAAAAGGTCTAAATACCCTTCACCAGGTTCATTGTAATCATCATGTTTTGTGTGATGAATAGAAGAGCAGCGATTCATGTTTTATGTGTGAATTGTGTTTTGTCTCCTTTGCCTTTCCAACAATATTGGCTTCCTAGAATCCGAGGCAGCCATTTCCTCCCCCATATTCTTCATTTCCTCCTCCATAATACCCACATCTTCAACTCTTTTTGATTTGGAAATTTGGATCCATCTGTGGCCTCCTCTTTTCTAATTCAAAGAATAGTTTGACTTCAAAGTGAGTAGGGAGTATCTTTCTTGCCTCGATCAAGGCATAGTAAGATCTAAGGTCTGGTTGGGTATCTGGCTCTTGTAAGTCAAGATTTTGTTCTTGTAGCCCCTTAGTCCCTTCATGTAGCTCCTTTGTTTCTTCATGTAGCCCTACAAGTCCTTCCTGTAGCTTCTTTGTTTCTTCTTGTAGCTCTGCAAGCCTTCTTGTAGCTTCTTTATGCATTCCTATAGATTTACAAGCCCTTCTTGTAGCTTAATATATTATCTTGGGATCTTAGTTCCCTTGGTACTCAACCTTTTCTATGGGATATGTGGTTGTTTTCCTCTAAATTTCATGGAGGTTATTTCCTTTGATTCATTCCTGTCTTTCTCGAATTCCTCTCCTTATGGCTGACAGATTATTCAATAGTGATGGGAGTTAGAGAAGGTGATTGAGGCTTCCCCTACATTATCCTATTGCTTTTTATCCATTTTATGTATTTGTGGGATTGCCTTGGTCTCATTCCCTTTAGTTTGGTTGGGGTACTCAATGCTGCCAAGGTAGCAACAATTTCCTCATCTATGTTCCCCTCTGGAGTGCTTTCCTTCTCCTCTTTTCTTCTTTTCTTTGATGTCTTGGATGATGTTCCAGTGGTCTCTTGCGTTTTATGTCTTTCTATTTTTGTTACATCGGGCTTGGCTAGCTTCCTTTAGGCACTTGTGTTTTTGTTTCACCCTCATATTGTGTCTCAATCTTCTCTTCTTCCTCCTCTACTTCTTCTTCTAATTTCTCTTTTGATCCTTATTCTTCAATTTCACCTTCTTCTTCCTCAAGCTCCCCTTTTATTGTTGCTCCTTCTCGTTCTAGATGAGCTTGGGCTTGATCTCTAGGAAGGCCTCTCTTTCCATATCTACAAAATCAACCCAAGGGAAAGGGGTTTGGAGACCTTCTAGAGCATCCATGACTATCAACTTTATCAGGCCATGGTGTGCTAGGTATTTATGCTTCCCTCCTTTCACCCTCAGGCTCATTTCCTTAATTGATTGAAGAAGGAATGAGGGATGCTCAGCCTTTCTTGGATAGGTAGGTTCATTTGAAATTTGAATTGGTAGAACATCCTAAATTAGTATTCATAAATAATAATAAGTCTCCCTTCACATGAGATATGTTTTAGGACATGGCCTGATTATACATTCATTTGACCATTAGCCTTTCCCACAGGCTTACAATGATTAAATAAAAAGTTAGAAGAAAAGTAGTTTTTTCTACATCCATAAATCACTCCTTGATTTATTCCCTAAAGCTCCAATGATTTATTCCCCAAAGCTCTCATGCTTTCCAAGGTAAATTATCTTTTTCCTTATGGACAAAATCTTGCCTATCCATAGCTTTTCTAAACCTATGGTTCATACTTCATATAATAATAAAAAAAAACCTAAGATTATTTACAAATAAGGAATTAAAATTCCTTTTTAATGTTGAAGCGCTTTTGAGCTTTTCTTTAAAAATATCAATGGCTTTAGGAGGATTTGATGCTCTTGCATCAGATTCCAAAAATAGAAAAAGTTCATGACCTCCTGGTCATGTGTCATTAATTTCTTAATCCTCCAGGATCCCAAACCTTGTTTTGTAGTTGTCCACATGCTTTACAATCTTGCTTTTGTTCTTCTGCATCTACTTCTGTCACCTTCCTTCCTCATGGTTTCCAAACCTTGTTTTGTAGCCTTCTATTTACTTGTGCTCCCTTGTATAGTCAAATAACTCCATCTACTGACTGCCCTTATTACATTAATGTACCTCTTTGTAGGCACTTCTTTCATCAATTTTCTCAATTTCTCAATTTCCATGTCCAACTTATGCTTTTGCTGGAACACGCTTCTAGAATTGCTTATTTGTGTTAGTATTTTGGAATTTAAAATTTTTACGGCTACCATTTCCATTTCATTATCTCCATAATCACACATTTTTTCAAAGATGTGTAAGACACTTGAATGCCTTCTACATAATTGCTTTATGAAAGATTGACTTTCATCTTCTACACATTCACTAGAACAAATACTCCGCTCATTAAATTCTTCTTAATCTTCCTGTTTACCTTTTATAGCCGGTTGACTACCCTCTTGATTTTCCTGCAAGGCAATTTCCCAGTTTGTTTCTTCCTTTTGAAATGAGACAAACTTGCCTCATCTTCTCTCATTTCATATTGTTATGATTGCAATTGTTGTCCTTTGTCTTCATCTCTAGGAAATAACATCAATTCTATATCCTGTATTACAACTTCATGTTTATCATCTTTATCACCCTTGTTTCCTTAGATGTAATAGGCACTTCTTCCTTGCTAGGCACTACTGAACATTTCTCCTCTTTGGCTATAATCTCAGGTTCTTTTAACAACCTTTCCAACAATTTTATTTCCTCCTCAAATTTCATGAGAATTTCATATGAATGCTTTTCTCTGTCCTTGCTTTGACTATCTCCATGAAAAAATTTACCCCTATTCTCTTCACTAATAGGCAATTGTGCACCATTAACTGCATTAACCCACTGTGTATGATTTCCATTCTGATTGTCCTTATGAAACAATGATGTTTCATCTTCCTCCATAACAAAAATATTCTTTTGTTCTTCTCTTGTGCTTTCAAAAATCATGCCTCCACCTGATTTATCCTTTATGATAGTTCTGAATGATTATCCAGCTTCATCGACACTTGCAACCAGACAAAAATCATTAGTTTTAAAATCATAAGACTTTATGGCCTCATTTGATGATTCAGTCATCAATTACTCATAATGCCATGAACTTTCCACATACTTCAAAAGATATTTTGTAGATCTCTTCTCATCATCCTTATCACTATCATCACCAAGTAATGGTCCTTGCTTTGGTTCATATAAATGAACTGCTTCTTCTAATAGTTGCTTTTGTCTAAACTTAGCTCTACTGAGTTTCTTCTGTTTCCTCCAGTCATCCTTTAGACTGCGTATCAACCTCTTTCTCAATTTATGTGCAAACAATTGCACTATAGGCCAAGTGACCCTCTTCTTCACACTCCATCCATATCTCTGTTCTTTAACATATTGTTTTTAGCAACCCCATAATCACATTCAACTGCGCCTTCATCTCAACAAGTTCCTTATCAAACTCTTCATCGCTCATCTTCCTCTTGATGTCTTTGACCTGACATTTTTCCTTTTGTTGTGGCTTTCCCCTGAACCTTCTTTATGACCTTTGATAATCATCTTCTCTTTCTCTTGTGTGAACTTCACCTTGTCAACTAAGCTTCTGTAATAGAAAGTTTGTTGCACTCTGCTACAAGTACCTCACCAAGTTTCCTCCTTTGAACCTAGAATTTTGGTAACTTTAAGGTCCTTTCTCTAGAACTTTCTCTCTGAACTTCCTTTGTCCTAGGCTTGTACACTTCTCTTATGAAATTTCCTTATTCTCTTTCCTTCCAAACTCAACTGGAATTATTATAACTCTCTAGTATAAGGTTCTTTTGCCACAAATCTCCTCTTACTTGCTACTACCTGCAAACTAACATCAAAATGTCAATTTAAAAACAAAGAGATATTCCATTATCATACTATATATGATTTGCACTTGTTACAATTATGCCAACTTCACTCCTAGGACTGTTTATTGTCTATCTACAAATTTCCTGTTGTAGAATTTATTGCCTTTCACAAGTTTCTACTCCTAAAGTAGAAAATTTCCTTTATTCTGTAAAATTTTAAACAACATCAGTGTTCTTCTTCTTCTTTTGCAAGAGATCTGTTCGGTGTGGAGCCCGAATATCTTCTTTATTCAGAGGTATTGCCACTTTGGACCTTAGTTCCTAATGGGGCGGCAACGTCGCCCATTTAATCACCATCAAGGGGGTCTGGGGGGGCGACGATGATTTTATGAGACCCCCCCAGCGGGGGTTCGGGGACACTGCCACCAAAATCTAAAAATAGATGTAAAATTTCCTTGTAAAATATTATAATTTCATAGTCAATATGGGTCGTTTATTAAGCAGATGATATGGCGGTAGAAGTTATGTTTAATTTAGGGTTTTTTTTCCCTAGAAGGAAACCCTCGATTTATATGAGGGAATTGTACTGTGGTGGTGTATATGTGTATTCTGAGTGAGAAAGAGAGAGAAGAGGAAATTACAACAGATTTGTTGTAGGTTGTATCTCTTCATTTTACTAGATAATATAAAAGGAAGGAATGGTTTTTTCTTCGTGGACGTAGCCCAAATTGAGTGAACCACATATATCTGTGTCTTTATTATTTTATGCATTTTGTGTGTTTGTGTTTCTGCAATATTTTATGTGTTCCATTGCTCTGTAATATATAATTTTCTTAGAACTGGTATCAAAACCGAAGGTCTATTTGGCTAATAAACTCGCAGGAGAGAAGGGTCCCTGGTTCAAGTGGGAGCAATGGCGGAAGATGGCAGGTTTAGGGTCGAGAAATTTAACGGCCAAAACTACCAGCTATGGAAGATGCAGATGGAAGATTATTTGTATAAGAAAGATATGTCCCTACCATTATGTGGAAAAACAAAGAATCCGATGAGTATGACAAACACAAAATGGGAGATTCTCGACACAAAGGCGCTTGGAACAATACTACTGTGGCTAGTAGCGTCGATAACCTTTAATATTTTGAAGGAAACGACAACAGAGGGTTTAATGTTGGCACTGGCCAAACTATATGAAAAACCCTCGGCCTCAAATAATGTATTTCTTATGAAGCATTTATTTAATATGAAGATGTCAGAAGGTGGATTTGTTGTTGATCATTTAAATGAATTTAATGCAGTTACCAGTAAGTTAAGTTCTGTAGGGCTAAATTTTTATGATGAAGTTAGGGCTTTGTTATTTCTATTCTCATTGCCAGATAGTTGGAATGGCTTAGTCATGCCCATTAGTAACTTTGTCTTTGGATCTAGTACTTTAAATATTGATGATGTAGTTGGTGCTATCCATAGTGAAATGCAACGGAAAAACTCCTGTGAGACATTAGGTAATGCTTTTATAGAAAAGACTAGGGGAAGAAAAATGGAAAGAGGAAAGAGCCCAGGATATCGCAGTAAGTCAAGGAAAGGTAGATCCAAGTCAAGATCAGGGACAATGTGCTAGAAATGCGGGAAGAAATGACACCTAAAGAAATATAGTAAGTCTTGGAAGGGAAAAGGAGATGCACAACAAGAAAACAATCATGAAGCGAATGTGATAGGTGATGTGTTGCAAGATATTTTGATTCTTTCATTAGAAATTATTATTGATGCCTGGGTGGTAGATTCAGGGGCCTCATGACATGCCACACCTGATAGAAAACATTTTCATGATTACGTTAAAGTAGATTTGGACAGGTTCGTATGAGTAACAATAAACCCTGCAAAATCATTGGAATTGGTAAAGTTTCCATAAAACAACATAATGGAAACCAATGGCTATTGAAGGAGGTAAGTCATGTTCTAGATTTGAAGAAAAATCTAATTTCAACAGGGCAATTGGGAGGTGAAGGTTGTGTAACTAATTTTGACAGATAAAACTTGGAAGGTCACTAAAGGAGCCCTGGTAATAACAAAATGATAAAAAGTTGGTACATTGTATTTATAATTTTGTTAATGATTTAAACTGTATAGGAGAAGATACAAGATTGTGGAATCATAGGCTCAAGCACATGAGTGAGAAGGGGATGTAGATTCTTCACTCAATAAATTTGTTCTCAGGTTTGAAGCATGTTGATTTGGATTTCTGTGAGAATTGTGTTTATGGAAAACATAAGAGAGCCATATTTCTCAGAGTTGGTAAAGAAAAGAAGAGCGAAAAATTAGAGCTTGTGCATACAGATGTATGGGGACCTGCTCATGTATCATCTCTCGGTGGCTCTCGCTATTATGTTACTTTTATTGATGATGCAACCAAGAAAACCCAGATTTATTGTATTTGAAATAAGTCTGATGTATTTGATAGTTTCAAGAAAAGGAAAACTTTGGTTGAGAATGAGACAAGAAAGAAGTTGAAGTGTCTCAAATTAGACAAAGGAAGTGAATATTGCAGAAAATAGTTTGATAAGTCCTGTTCAGAGCATGGAACTCGCAGAGAGAAGATAGTTCCAGGAACACCACATGAAAATGGTGTGTCAAAAAGGATGAACAAGACAATCATGAGGCATGCAAGGCGCATGAGCTTGCATGTAGGATTGCCTTCACAATTTTGGGAAGATGTTGTAGATACTACTGTTTATGTAATAAACAGAGGGCCTTCAAGTTCCTTGGATGGTGGTATTCTAGAGGAGGCATGGACAGGTAAAAAGGTAAACTAGTCATTTTTAAAGACCTTCGGTTGTGAAGCCTTTGTCCACATTAATAAAGAAAATAGAACAAAGCTTGAGGCAAAATCAAAGAAATGTACCTTTATTACATATGATGTTAATGATTTTGGTTATTGCTTATATGATAAATCACAAAATCGTTAGGAGTGGATATGTCATATTCAATGAAAGGGTCTTGTATAAGGATCGAATGCACGAAAAGAAACAGGAAAAAGAAAACATAGAGTACATAGTGCTTGATCAGATCACAAAAAAAATACAGGTGCCTAAAAATCATAATGATTAACAACCACAACAACAATATACACCTCAAACACCTGAAAGTGGTGTTAGAATATCTACTAGGATAAGTAGACCCCTTGAACGATACTCTTCTTCATTATATTATGTATTGTTGACTGATTTTGGTGAACTAGAATGTTATGAAGAAGCAATGTAAGTAGAAACCAGGAAAAAGTGGGAGCCAACCATGAAAGAAGAGATGGACTCCTTGGTACATAACCATACTTGGGTCTTAGTCAGGCTTCCTGCAGGTAAAATAACATTGCATAATAAATGGGTTTATAGGTTGAAGGAAGAAGATGGAGGTAGAAAAATGTATAAAGTTAGACTTGTAGTGAAGGGGTTTGCACATAAGAAAGGTATAGAATTTGATGAAATATTTTCTCCTATTGTTAAAATGACTTCAATTAGAACAATTTAAGTCTAGTAGTAGTAGAATATTTGCATCTTGAGCAGTTAGATGCAAAGACGAAATTTCTCCATGGGGATTTGGAGGAAGAGATCTATATGAATCGGCCATAAGGGTATGAGGTCAAAGGGAAGGAGAAACTAGTGTGCAGGTTGAAGAAGAGCTCGTATGGCTTAAAACAGGCTCCAAGGAGTGCTATCTAAAACTTGACAGGTTTACGTCTGAACAAAGTTATACTATATGTCACTATGATCATTGTGTTTATCTCAAAAGGAAAAATGATGGTAGCTATATTATATTGTTATTGTATGTAGATGGCATGCCTTTTGCAGGTTCTAACATGTAGGAAATAAATGTGCTCAGAGGAAAATTGGCAAATTCATTTGCAATGAAGGATTTGGGTGCTGCAAAACAAATCCTTGGTATGAGAATAACTAGAGACAGAAAAATCACATATTAACACTGTCTTAGAGTAAGTAAACACAAAAGGTGTTGGAAAGATTTAATATGCAGAATGCAAAACCAGTTACTACACCTTTAACAAGCCATTTCAAAATAAGCAAGGAGATTTGTCCCAAGACTCAGGAAGAGATGGATTATATGTCTAAAGTTCCATATTCATCAGTAGTTGGAAGCTTAATGTATGCAATGGTATGCATAAGGCCTGATATTATACATGCAGTGGGAGCTGTAAGCAGGTACATGAACAATCCAGGAAAAGAACATTGAATGGCAGTGAAATGGGTTCTCAGGTATTTGAGAGGTACCACAAATCAAGCATTATGATTTGGTGGTTCAAACATTGCTCTACAAGGATATGTTGATGTAGATATTGAAGATGATAGAGATAACAGGAGGAGCACCACAGGGTATGTGTGTACTGTAGATGGAACAACTGTCAATTGGGTTTCAAAAATGGAGTGTCGTTGCACTTTCAACAACAAAAGCAAAGTATGTTGCTGCTACAAAGGCTAGTAAATAAATGATTTGGTTGCAAAGGTTTATGGATGAATTGGGTAAGAAGTAGGAGATGGGCAGGTTATACAGTGACAACCAGAGTGCCATTCATCTTTTAAAGAACTCAACATTTATTTCCAAGACTAAACATATACATCTAAAGTACCATTTCATACGGTCAGTGTTGGAAGATGGACAGTAGAAGTTGGAAAAGATACACACTAGCTAGAATCCCGCAGATATGTTAACTAAAGTTGTAACCAGGGAGAAATTGAGATTATGCTCAGTTTCAATTGGTCTTCAAGTATGATGATGAAGATGAGAAACAACCAAGTCTAAAGTGGAAGCATTGTCCAATAAATGAAGTAGCAATGGAGTTGCTATAATGAGTCTCCAAGTGGGAGATTGTTGGGTGTGGAGTCTAGTTATGTTCTTTATTTAGAGGTATGGTCGCGCTGGACCCCAGTTCCTAATGGGGCAACAACGTCGCCCATTTAATTGCCATCAGGGGGGGGGGGGGGGGGGACGGGGGGCAACGACGATTTTATGAGCCCCCCTCTGGTGGGGGTTCGGGGGCGCCGCCTCCAAAGCTAAAAATAGATGTAAAATTTTCTTGTAAAATATTGTAATTTCGTAGTCAATATGGGTTGTACATTAGGCAGATGATCTGATAGTAGAAATGTTTAATTTAGGGTTTTTTTCCCCAGAAGACAACCCCTCAATTTATGTGAGGGAATTGTATTGCGGCAGTGTATATGTGTATTTTGAGCGAGAAAGAGAGAGAAGACTGTGTGAGAGCGAAGAGGAAATTACAACAGATTTGTTGTAGGTTGTATCTCTTCATTTTGCTGGATAATATAAAAGGAAGGGTTGACTGCTTATCCGTGGACGTAGCCCAAATTTGGTGAACCACATATATCTGTCTCTCTTGTTTTGTGCATTTTTTGTGTTTGTGTTTCTGCAATATTTTATGTGTTCCATTGCTCCATAATATATAATTTTCTAACAACATTAACTTGTAAATATCATCTCCCGCTGAATTAATTAAAACATTAAAGCTTCACCCGTCAGATTTTACCAAATATGATCGTCTGCAAGTTCTGCAAGCTCTATCATTCTCTGATCTTCCCACCAAGAGATTTCTACTCGGATACCACTTAATACAGGAAAATCCACTTTTATTGCAAAATTCCACTTCCCGAATCTCATGGTCCTCAATAAATTAATTGACAACCTCCATGCATTAATAATTTATGGTTCGTGTGAATTTTTTTTCACATGCTCCAAATTGCTGCTTCTTACGTTTGAGCATCGATTTGGCTTGGTCTTTAATTCCGTGAAATGGATGATATGAATACCCATTTATATCAACAACAAGTCAATTTACCCTTAACATGTATTGCATGCAATATAATCCGTTCACGAACTCAGTTTCTTAGAAATTGCACTCTATAGGAATCGAATCAGTTAATAATTAGAACTAAGAATTCTTGTAGCAAACAATCAAAATTTGAACATTTGCAAAACTTCTTCTAATCCACACACGATGAATTCTACAACATGTACACAATTCTTCACCTGGTTTACTTAACCATAAATTGTCCTTAATCCTTACACATGATTACTTCTTCACATGAAGATTTATCAATTAATCTATCATCAATTTCAAGCTTCACACAAATGTTGAAACCTTGCTCAATTGTAGATTTCACAATTAACATAGTTATCGATCAAACGAGAAAATTACCGATTACCCGTTTTTTTGAGGTAGCAAAATAATCATCAGATTTTGAAAAGCGTCGATTCAGAATACACATTTTTTTTTGAGCATATTTTTGATACTTTAAATTTTCTTATGAACACGTTTTTTTAAATGTTAGTGATTTTCATGCTGATTTTGAAAAGTATTGATGCAACATCAACCCTTATTTTATTTTCTCCAGCGTATTTTTAACACTTCAAATTTTTTTATGTATCAAGTATGAACATTTTATTTAAAATGTTAGCGATTTTCATACCGATTTTGAAAAATGTTGATGCAACATCAACCCCTTTTTTTAGAGAGCTTATTTTTGACACTTTAAATTTTCTAATGCATTGAGTGTGGATATTTTTTTTAAATGTTTGTGATTCTCATTCGAATTTTGAAAATCATCATTTTTTTTAAAGACATATTTTTGACACTTAAAATTTTCTAATGTCCTGAATATGCACAATTTTTTTTTTTAAATGTTGATTATTTAACGATTGTTCAAGTTATCTTATTCCTCTTCTTATTTTTCATCCTAAGATGTTTGTTTTTTTAAGGGATTTCAGATACTTGTTTTTTGTTTTTGCAATGTTTTTTTATAATGATTTTATAATTATTTTTGCAAAGTTAAAAAAAAATAATGACATTAATATCTTGAAGTTAAGATTTATTATTATTTATTTATTTTTTTAACCGTTAATTAATACTTCAATAGACAAAAAACAAGGGCTACATAGTAGCTTGTACCGCGTAGCTTACATATAGCTTAATTAAATAAAAAAGTTATAAAGACAAAAAATTTATCACAAAAATAAAACAACTAATATAATATTTTATTGTTGAATGTCCTCACCAAAAATTAAGAAATATGATTAATTAATATTGTATATATTAACATACATATATATTTGTGTGTGTGTGTTTTTTTTTATTAATATATATATATATATATATTTGTTTATAATTAAATTTATTAAAATATGTTTTTAATATAATAATAAGTCATTTTAAATTGAACTGCTGGTACTCCAACAAAAGCCAAAAATCTACCACTTGTCATCTGTTGGACAATTTGGATAGCCCGCAACCAATACATTTTTCAGAACACTGCCTCCCATTGGCCCTCTATCCCTTCTCGCATTTTGACAGATTATCACAACATTCCTGATGAAGAAGCAAACACCACTCCCAGGCACATCACCCCTGAAAGCATCAATCACTCACTGCCATGGGCATACTTTGATGGCTCAGCTCAAGAAAATGGTTGTGGGGGAGGAGCCATTCTACACCTTTCTAGATCTCATCATTTCCATATACAAATGGGCCTGGGGAGGGGTACAAACAACTTTGCTAAACTTATCACAGCCAAATATGTCATTCAATATGCCCTGGAAAAACAATGCAGGAACCTTCAATTGTTTGGGGACTCAAAAATTGTTTGCAATTGGATAAATAAAACTGCTAATTGCTCTGCATATACTCTGAGACATATTTTGGACGAGACTCATCGACTCATCACTCTTTTTGACACTTTTGTTTGTCATCATATATACAGGGAACGCAACACAGATGCCAATTTACTATCCAAGGAAGCAACGCACAGGCCTGTCGGGACTTGGATGATCCAGGAGCAGAGGGATGGTGCACACTTTCGGCACTATCATAGACCTTTTATGGACCTTACAGATTAACTGGCTCAGATGGAGCTTGCTTATTTTTGATTATGTAAATATTATTAATGTTTATAAGTTATCAGACATGCATAATGACAGTCATATAAATCTCTCTGCGTAGAGGTTTTTTTCTGAACTATTGATGAAGCACAATGTCTCCTTGCGTGGAGAACACCTTTTTTTGACATCTCATACTTGATGGGCTTTATGCTTCACGTACAACATATGCTTTTTGCATCTACAAAATGTAATTTTTTTTACTAATGAAAATTAAGACTTTTCCAAGGGAAAAAAGAAGAAGGTCATTTTAAATTGAAAATATTGCAAAAAAATTATAATTCATGAAAATAGAAATAATAGAAAAAAAGAAAAAGAAAAAATCAAAAGATTAAATAAAAAAAAAGAAACTAAAAACAAAATATTAATAACTAATAGAAATAGAAGTTACTAAACAACCCATACTTTATAAGTAGATAAATTTAAATAATAATAAAAATAACAAAATTGAATTCTTAATGTTAAACTATAAATATAAATTTGTAGTCAAAAACAAATTAATATAAATTAAATGTGATAATTGTTACTAAAATATACTAGTTTAAAAAAAACACAAAATATCTATATATATAAAAAACAAAAAGCCATACAATTCCTTAAGAAAACAAAATTATCTAAAAAAATTTTAAAGAAAAAAGAATTATATATATATTAAATAAAATAAAATAAAATTAAATTTAAATTAGATAACGGAAAAATAAACCAATAATTTTTTTTAATACAAACTAAAAACTATTTTATATAAAATAAATAACAAAAAAAACATTTAAAAAATAATAAAAATATATGAAAAACATAGATTTTAAAAAAAGTTAAGATATATATATAAAATTTAAATAAAAAATATAAACATTATAAAAAATAAAACAATTAAAAAATACAAATAAAAAAAAATTAAAATTTAATAATTAAAAAAACATTTAAATATTTAAATAAAATAAAATAAATGTTCTAAAATAATTAAAATAAATCAATTTTTTTTGGATAAATTAATAAAATTTTATAATTAAAAATGATTTAAAAGAATATTAAATTTAAAAAAATTAAAATTAAAATTAAAAACAAAAATAAGATTAAAATTCATATAAATAAAATAATTTCAAAATTTTATTTATTTTTTGAATTTTTTTATTAAAGAAAAAAAAATGGTGCTCGGCCAAGCGGGGGCCTCACGGTTGCCTTGGCCATCTGAGCTGGCCTTAAGGTGGCCCTCAGGTCCCCGCTTGGTCGAGGGTCATTTTGTTGTTGTTGTGAATTATATATATATATATATATATATATATATTGTATATCGACCTTCTATTCATTCTTCAAAAAAGTTTACATCATTAACAAAAATGCACATAGTCTCACCTCGACTAAGTTTGTTGACTACTGCTAGTAGCAAGTGACAGTAAAACAAAACAAAAAAAAGTAACAAAGACCACACCTGAAAGGGCCAGAAGCACCAGAAGACAAGAAAGATACATAAAACACCTAATATCATATCAATCATCAGAAGTGATGGACGCTGGGTTGTCTGGGGCTGTTCCCAGAAGCACATTGGACATGCTCTTTGAAATGGACCATCTAGGCCTCCAGGTTTTCAACTTTCTCAGAGAGTAGATTCTGGCCATGCCAGACCACCACCACACGTTCCCGGTATGGCACTAAAAATAGTGCATCTTATTCAGTGTCGCGATAAGTTTTGCATGTTTCTCCTACCTCATACACTCTACGGTAGCCAATCTATCCATAACTGTCTGGATGAGGTCCCGACAATGATCCATGAGCATGTCTGTTGCTGTCCCCTTCCTCCACGGTGTGCCACCCCATGACTCTGTCCTCCTCCACGATGAGCAAACCCTCCTCGGTGCCGACCTCTCATGGTGTGGCCACCTCGACCACTAATTGAAACTCCCGGTCCTCTGCTTCCCCGAACCTCTGAACCATCCTTGCAATTGCTGCCAAATCTTCCTCCCCCACAATCTACTGAAGATGACGAGCGAAGACGACCACCCCTAGAACCACCGTGTCCTATATGTTTTCAACTGGATGCCGGTGCCATCAGGGACAGGCTCCCGCCACCTATAGGGTTTGTCGAAATAGGCTTTGAATGAGACAACTTGCACAAAATGCAAGGTGCCAGCCTCATTCCAATCCACCAGAAAATACTGACTGAAAGAGCAATGGAGGGCTTCCCTCCTTCCACCATGTTGAAAATAGCAACAAGAAATGTTAAAAATAGAATCCAAACATTCCAGTTAAATTTGTCATTGAATTAAACTGAGAATTAAAATCAAATTCTATTCTCATAACAACTTGTAAATAGTTAATTAAGTTTAATTAACTTAATTAGCTTAGGAATTCCAAGTTGGAAGTCTTTCTGAAGTCATGTATATGTTCTCTCTATAATTTAGGGGTCCAATATGAGTTTAATTGTGAGTTGTAATTAGATAACTCAGTTTACTGAGTTGTAATTAGATAACTCAGTTTACTGAGTTATGTTTAGTTAAATTAGTTCCAAAACGTTTGTGGAACTAATAGAGAGTTAACAGTCAGTTGGTGCACTAGTGCATCCACAAGTGTCACTCTAGTTAACTGAAGATTCCCTCATCAGAAACTCATGCATGTTAGTTCAGAGAAAGACCCAGTTGAGACTAGAGTGCAGGGACAATGTACCATCAGTTGTATGATTTACTGAGTTGTAAATATCATGCATGCAATCAGAGAAGGATCTAATTTTGGATTGCGCAGTTATGGATGAGGAATTTACCTTTAAATATGGGCTAATTCTCTTAGGAATTGTGCAAAGAATTAGAAGCTTAGAGGCTTGGAAATTTGGCTAAGTATTGGCCAAAGCAAGTTATTAGGCAGATGATAGAAAATACTTGTGCAGGTTAAGTTCAAGGTTGAGCAAAGCATATTGTATTCATCCAAATTCTTTGACCAAGGGCGTAAGGAAATAAGGGCTTGAAGAGAAGTAGAAGAGGCTAAGGTTTGGCTTGAGCTTGTTTGTGAGTTGGGAGATTGATCATACTGAGTGTTGGGATTGTTCTTGTGAGAACAAGCATTGTATTATCGTCTTGGATTTCTGATTTGATGCAATACAGATAGTGGGGTTTTGAGTCGTGGCTTTCCCTGGATACATATTGTGTTATGTGCCTTTGATTCTCTTCCTCTATTGATTATTGTTTGCTCGATGTTTATGTGCTTCCGTTGTAAATAGTAGAAGTATATTCTTGTCTCGTTCGTTAGAAAATTGCATTAGCTTTTGAATCTACAAGATTTTCTACATGGTATCAGAGCTAGATTTGTAGAAATTTTCTACATGGTATCGAAACAAGTTTTTTTTTTTGAGCCACGAGTTTGCAGAGAAGATCTGAAATTTTTTGTGCAAAATTTTCAAAAAAAATAGAAGATATGGATTCCTTGGGAAAAAATACCCAACTTTAAAAAAAAATCGGCCGAATTGGAGTTCGGATGAGAGAGATATCGCTGATTTAATATCAATTCTTTTTCCAGAAAATTTCGTGATGGCGGGATAGATGAAACAGATTGGTGTGCTAGCCAAGAACCCACATGCACTTGAGGTACAAGATGTATGTAAAGCCTTGAGGAGAAAAGAAAAGGTTAGAGATTTGGTGGTTGAGAAGAAGAGTAAATTACCTCTCAACATGTAGCCACAAAAGTAGCCTCGAAAGCAGCTTCATGAAGTTGTGTAACAACCACAACTAGAGAAGCTGAGAGGAGACCGAGTGGAGAGATCCACTCAAGCAGAGAAGAAGCAGTCTCAAACAATTTGGAGCAACCATAATTGGAGAAGATGAGAGGAGACCAAGTGAAGACATCCACTCATGCAGATACTTCCAATAGGGGGGAATTTCAAGCCAAGTGGGCAGAGGGAGCACATGTAGCCATATCTCCAGGTGTGAGGTGGGGCGATGTGAAGTGATAGTCCCAAGAGGGCTGAAATTGCGTAGGGTCCTTTGAGAGGTTTTATCTCATGGATCGTACCTTGCTACAGGAGCCCAAAGTGCATAGTAGTGAGAGGAATCAGTGGGATTGATGCAGTTAAAGATCAAAGTGACATAGGCTAGAGTAGTCAGATACGAAAGAGCGTAGAGAAGGGTTGACAACAGTGCAAAAAGGTAGAATCAACAAAAATATAGAGTTTTTAGTCGACAGAGGCAATAATAGTTAGAGAATTTGATGACAGATGCATCACACTAATTCAAGTTGGATGCTTTTTTTGTTTCTGGAGTTGTTGGAGCAACAACACTAGAGTGAAGTGTTGCATGCAAAATATTCCAAAGGTTCAGGATCGGGATCGAGTTGATTTCCTTTCTTGTTGAGAGGAGTGTTGAAAATAGCAACAAGAAATGTTAAAATTAGAATTACGAAATTCCAGTTTAATATGTCCTTGAATTAAACTAAGAATTAAAATCGAATTCTAGTCTCATAACAACTTGTAAATAGTTAATTAAGTTTAACTAACTTAATTAACTTAGGAATTTCGAGTTGGAAGTCTTTCTAAAGTCATGTATATGTTCTCCCTATAATTTAGGGGTCAAGTATGAGTTTACTTGTGAGTTGTAATTAGATAACTCAGTTTACTGAGTTATGTTCAATTAAATTAGTTCCAAACTGTTTGTGGAACTAATAGAGAGTTAACAGTCAATTGGTGCACTAGTGCATCCACAAGCGTCACTCTAGTTAACTGAAGATTCCCTCATCAGAAACTCATGCATGTTAGTTTGGAGAAAGACCTAGTTGAGACTAGAGTGCAGGGACAATGTATTCTCAATTGTGTGATTTACTGAGTTGTAAATATCATGCATGCAATCAGAGAAGGATTTAATTTTGGATTGCGCAGTTATGAATGATGAATTTACCTTTAAATATGGGCTAATTCTCTTAGGAATTGTGCAAAGAATTAGAAGCTTGGAGGCTTGGAACTTTGGCTAAGTATTGGCCAAAGGAAGTCATTAGGCGGAGGATAGGAAATACTTGTGTAGGTTACGCTTAAGGTTGAGCAGAGCATATTGTATTCATCCAAATTCTTTGACTAAGGGTGTAAGGAAATAAGGGCTTGGACAGTAGTAGAAGAGACTAAGGTTTGGCTTGAACTTGCTTGTGAGCTGAGAGATTGATCATACTGAGTGTTGGGATTGTTATTGTGAAAACAAGCATTGTATTATCATCTTGGATTTCTGATTTAATGCAATACAAATAATAGGGTTTTGAGCCGTGGCTTTTCTTGGATACATAATGTGTTATGTGCCATTGATTTGTCTTCTCCTTGTTCATATTGTTTTCATCAATTTATTGGCTTCTGCTGGTTGAAAGTACACGTAGATTCTTGTCCTATGCTTTAGTAAATTGCATGAGCTTTTGAATATATAGGATTTTCTACACATCACTAGGATGGTCTGCCTACTATCCGAGCTGAGCTGTTGGGCACTCGGTCTCACCACCAATAACACAAAACCACTAATGCGTGAGGGGAAAATGCTACCCACCACCCAGTCTTCCACCCACAACACACTACGCCACCAGGATGAAATTAACCTGGCTGAATAACCAGTGAGGGCACCAAGAACAGAGTCTCGCTATGCCCGAACACACACCTCCCTACCCCAATTGCTCAGCAGAAGAATTCCCCACCCTTTGCCGAACCACTGTTGCTCCAGGATAAATGAATTATCCCATTGGTTGTTCCGACCCACTAAATGTATGCGCAAGCTTAACCAATACTTCACCAAGATATAGCCTCACAGATCCGAAAGGACCGTCGACGGTAAATCCGCCACCTTTCCCACACCAGCCGTGCTCACAACTTAGCAATTTCCCTCTCTAACCTCACACACATAGAGTCGTAATAACACCATTCACCATGAAGGATTTTGAAATTGAGTCAGGCCCTGTCCGGGTTATAACAGACCTCCTCCCCGACCATGAAAGCTCCCTTGACGCCACCACCTGCAACGTACTCTTTGAGTGAATGTTTCACACACTCAAGGTTTAGTGCCCCCGATCTCAAGGTACTGGGAGAAAGTGTGGGGGTAGGCCTTCGTACCTACATCTAAGTGCCCATCATCAATCTCCATGCTTTCCTTTGGGGCTTGCAATCACGTTGTTTAACAACCCCATCGGGGTTTTTTTTTTTTTTTTTTTTTTAATAATTTTAATTATAAATTTTTAACTAATTTTAAAAAGTTGATTTATTTTAATTGTTTCAAAATTTTTATTTTATTTATATATTTTTTATTTTTTTTATAACATTTACATTATATATATATATTTTAACTGAAACGGGTATGATTTATTTATTTGGAGAAAAGATTGGACTTACGCCATGGCAGCCATCATTACATTGCTTCTGTTTCTGTTTCTTGTGCTATTACAATATGCAGGTTCCTCATGGATTACAGGGATGGAATGAGCTTTCGTCATTTATGAGGAGTTGTCCTTTCCCAAGAGTGCAGCCTTTGTTCGCCATCAGATCTGCTTCACTGTTCAAGTTTCTGAGGATATGGAGGAATTTGTAGGAGTCGAAGTCGAGCAGGACTCTCTTTAATCTGTTCAGAGTTTTGTTGAGACTTGCATTGTTGAACAATTTGCCCGTGTTTAAATTTTTTATTAAGATCTCTGAGTCTCCAAAAGCTTGGAATTCTTTGTCTCCTCTGTCTCTGGCTATTTGACAAGCTTTGAGGAGGCCTTGGATCTCTGCTTGATTGTTGGTTTTCTGCCCTATGCCCCAGCAAACGCTGTCCCTTCTTGATCCGTCCAGGGCATAAATGACCCCTCCAGCTCCTGCTGTCCCAGGATTGCCTTTGGAGGTGCTTGGCTGTTTCTAAGCTGCTTCTGAACATTTTATATTTTTTTACAATGTGTTTTTAATATATATATATATATATATATATTTTTTTTTTACTCATTTTTCTTTTTTTAATGGTTTTTAATTTTTTAAATGTTTTTTTTTCAAATAGTATGTAGTTGGTATTTTTTTAATTGTTTATTTTTTAATTATGTAATTTACTTTTATTTATTATACGTTATTCAGTTTTGCTTTGATGCTGTATTAGTTTCCCTTTGACCAAAAAATTATGCGGCTTATCCATAGTTTATCCTTGAGAATTCAAATTTTCTTATTTTTATTATTATTAAAATTCATTTATTTGTAAGGTGATTGGTTGAGATATTATTATGGGTTGTTTAGTAACTTCTAGTTCTATTAGTTACTAAGTTTTTGTTTTTGCTTTTTGTTTTTTTTTTTCCTTCTTATTTAACTTTTTGACTTTTATTTTATTTTCCCTTTTCCTAATATTTCCATTTTCATGAATAATTTTTTCTCCATATTTTAAATTTAAAATACTTGTTATACTTCCGCATTCAATTTTGCCTTTGACTGGGTATTAGTTTATCTTTGACCAAAAAATTATGACGCTTATCCATAGTTTAACATTAGGAATTTTTTTTTTTTTATTATTTAAATTTTTTTATCTGTAAGGTGATTGGTTGAGGTTTTATTATAGGTTGTTTAGTAACTTCTATTTCTACTAGTTACTATTTTTTTTGTTTTTTGTTTTATTTCATTTTTATTTAATTTTTTTTTTTCTTTTCTATTATTTCATGAATTATAATTTTTTCACAATGTTTTCATTGGTTGAGGTCTTATTATGGATTGTTTAGTAACTCCCATTTCTATTAGTTACTAATTTTTTGTTTTTTTGTTTTGAAATATAATTTTTTGACAATATTTTCAATTTAACGTAGGTTATTATTATATTAAAAACATATTTTAATAAATTTAATTATAAACAAATATATATTAATAAAAATAAAACATAAATATAGATATATGTATGTTAATATAAACAATATTAGTTAATCATATTTTTTAATTTTTGGTGATGGCATTTAACACTATAATATTTTATTAGTTCTTTTTTTTGTGATGAAATTTTTGTCTTTGAGCCGCAGGTACTAGTTACTATGTAGCTCTTGTTATTATATTAAAAACATATTTTAGTAAATTTAATTATAAAAATTATATATATTAATAAAAATATAATACATAAATACATATAAAAAAATAAATATTTAATTATAAAAAATTATATATATTAATAAAAAAAATATCACATAAATATATATATATATATATATATAGTAAAGTTTTTATATATGTTAGTATAAACAATATTAGTTAATCATATTTCTTAATTTTTGATGGTGACATTTAACAATAGAACATTTTATTAGTTGTTTTATTTTTGTGATGAAAATTTTGTCTTTATTACTTTTTAGTTTAATTAAGCTATATTTAAATTAAGCGACATGTACTAGTGTCACGCATGGTATTACACATTCAATTTTGCTTTGATTGGGTATTAGTTTGTCTTTGACCACAAATTTATGCCGCTTATCCATAGTTTAACATTGAGAATTCAAATTTTGTTATTTTTTATTATTATTCAAATTCATTTTTTTGTAAAGTAATTGGCTGAAGTCTTATTATGGACTCTTTAGTAACTTCCATTTCTATGAGTTACTAATTTTAGTTTTAGTTTTATTTTCTTTTTATTCAACTTTTTGATTTTGATTTTTTTTCTTCTTTTATATATATATATATTTCAATTTAAGAGGACATTTCATCATATTAAAAACATATTTTAATAAATTTAATTATAAAAAATTATATATATTAATAAAAGATAAAACATATAAATATATATATTTAAACAAACATATATATTAAAGTGTATATATGTTAATATAAACAATATTAGTTAATCATATTTCTTTATTTTTGGTGATCGCATTCAATAATACAATGTTTTATTAGTTATTTTATTTTGTGATGAAATATTTGTTTTTATTATTTTTTAGTTTAATTGAGCTATATTTAAGCAAAGCGATAGGTATTAGCTACTATATAGCCCTTGTGAAATTTTAAAATGTTTTCCTTAATATATATATAATTTCAATTATTTTTCAAAAATATTTTAATTGTTTTATTTTATATTTGGTTTAAATTTTAATTTTTTTAACATGTTTATACTTTGATCTTTAACATGTTTATATTTTTGATTTTTTAACATGTTTATATATATATATATATATTTGTTGAATGTTTGTTTGTTTTGTTTTTTGCTTTTAATTATTTTTAGTTTGTATTTTTTGTTTTGTTTATTTATTTACTTTTTTAGTATTAAATGTTTTTCTTAAATTTTTTATTTATTCATTTTTGTTTTTTCCTTTTTATTTTTTAGTTTTTTATTTAAATTTATCTTTTATTTTTTATCTTTATTTTTCGAGTTTTTTTGTGTGTTATATATTATTATTATTTTTATTTTTTTTGTTCCGATGAATCATAATAAGTGGTCTCCTTCCATTAAATCTCGTCTTGGTTTTCATAAAGCTATTAAAGGATAATCTAGTTCACAAGCTAGTGTAAGGAATCTAAAGGGAAAGAATGCAAAACCTAAAGTGCTCAATAAAGAGATAAGAATTCAGCATGATCAACAAACAAGGAAAGCAAATATTCAAAGGAAACTATCTTCTCCTAACTATAGAAGTGTTAATCGATTCTCTCCTCTGATCAATGAATCTCCATAGACAACGTGGAAAGCAATTAGATAAGAATATTGATAGACTTGAAATGATGAATCCTCCAACATTTCCAATAATAAGCAAAAAGAAGAAGAACAGATAAGGTGTGACATTTCTCTATGCTCATTTGAAGATGAAGATGAATGGTACATACACAGTGGATGCTCTCATCACATAACTGGAAATAAGAGTAAGATGGAGTCTTTCAGGAAAAACCAAGATGGTAGGGTTATTATTCGAAATAGTGCTCCGATAAAAGTTCTGGGAAACAGTAGAGCCAAAATTAATAAACATATTATTATTATTATTATTTTTTTACAGAAACGGATATGGATTTATATTAGATATTGGCCAAAATGCCTTTCACCGGTTACAATAGATCGGGCATAGCCCTTGAATTTTCTTCCACTAACTGATCATAGGCCCCAAAATTTGGAGATCCACGTATTTTACTCGAGACTAGAGAATCTATCTCCGTTAATTTTCCTATCTTAAATGTACAAACAAACTGATTCAGAATAATGCAGTAAAACATAAATCTATTTTATGGTATGGAGTCCCACTCCTCAATTCCGTCTTTCAAGAGAGAGCCAGCGGGAAGTGGCACCGCCCTGTTGGCTTCCAAATCAGCATCTTTATTGTTCCCCCTCAATACATGAAGGAAATTTGCAGTCTGGAAAGATTTCACCAGAATTCTGATTCTTGAAATCACTCTTGCCAATCTAAGATCTGCAGGTGAAGAATCCTCCAATAAGACTTTAATTATGGACTGAGAATCTCCTATAATATTAACATCTGATAGACCAGAGGCCTTTGCTTGCTTGAGACCTTGAAGAAGTGCCAAGGCTTCTGCTTGAATGCTGGTGGATTGTCCTAATCCCCAAGTGAACTTAGTCACAATTCTGCCCTCCTTATTCTTTATAACTCCTCCTGCCCCAGCCAATCTGGGGTTGCCTTTCGCTGCCCCATCAAAGAACAGAGTGTATCTGGCTTGCCTGATGAGCAAATCAGATAGTTCATTCTCCTTCCCTCTGAATTGCCACTCTTTTGTATCCTTGTGTTGCCTTGTTTCTCCAGAGAATTGGAGATCCAACGAGGCACCCCAGTCTAAGTCTTGCTGGCTTAGGTTCGAGTCCGACAAATGCTCCCCCAGACTTTCTTTCCATAGACTTTTTATTTTGATGATGGTGAACTGCAGATTTAAGCTTTCATCTCTGAAGACTCTTCTATTTCTCTCCAGCCAGATTTGCCAGCAGATAAATTTCGGCAAGGAGAGCCATGCAGCTTTGAAACTTTCGTTTTTTGGGAGCGTTTCTGGGTAGAAGTTTCGCCAGTTTGCAAATAAGTCAGAGATAGACGTAGGTAAGATGAATTCTGTTTTCCAATGACTCAAGAGGTTCTGCCAGATTTCTTTTGAGAATTTGTAGTCCAAGATAATGTGTTGGGCGTTCTCTTCACTGTCACAGCACAAGTGGCATCGTGAGGGACCTTGGAATCCTTTCTTCTTCAATCTGTCTTCTGTTAAAATTCCTTTGTGGCATAACAGCCAGCAGAATGAGTCAACTTTTGGCATGGTTTTGTAAGTCCAGAGCCCCTTCCACACAGCAGGGTCTGGAGGGACGTGAGGACGATCTTGGAGGCTTTTATACCCCTGCGCAACAGTATACAGCCCTGGGGCGGCTCCCCAACCACGGGCGTCCTTCCTTCCAACGCGCAGAGGCGCCTTACCATTCAGCAGAGTGAGAAGGAGATCACGTTCTTGTATCAGCTCTGGAGGAACAGGCGGAAGTCTCCATCGCAGCCAGTTGCTGCCAGCCCACAGCGAGATGTCCCAAAGAGAAACACAACCTGCTCTTTCCAGCCACGGTCGTAGCACTTGCAGAGAACTGTAGCTCGATAATGGGGGATGCATCATGATGTTGTCGTCCCATATTCTGACTTCTTTGCCGTTGCCAGGTATCCAATACGCTCTGTCTCTGATTAAAGGAGCTGCTTTGTGACAGAGTTTGATCAATTGCGATCCTGAGGTGGGCAGTGAGGATTCCAGGCATCTTTTCCGCTTCCCCATGAAATACTTCCTCCATAAAGCTCTTTGCGCCCATCCTGGATGAGGACCAATGATTCTCCAGAAAATCTTGGCTCCCATGGCTGTGTTTTGGAGGCTGAGATCTTTGAAATTTAGGCCTCCTTCATTCTGAGGCTTACAGATTTTCTCCCAGCTTACCAAAGGGATTTTCCTGTCATTGAGATTGCCACCTTTCCAGAAGAATTTGCGTATGAAGGCTTCCATTTTCTTGATGATGCCAATGGGAGCAAGGATTACAGAGAATTGAAAGATGGGGAGACTACTGAGAACAGATTTGATGAGGACAGATTTGCCGGCAAGGTTTAACCATGAGAATCCCCATGCTTGAATTTTAGCCTTGAATTTATCCAATAGAGGGATCCAGTCTCTGCAGTAAGCTAGTTTTCGGAAGATAGGAAGGCCCAGATAGGTAAAAGAGGTCCAACTGAGGGAGGCAGAAAAGCCAAGGATTCTGGTGATGGCCGAAAGAATGGAGGCAGAGATATTCCAACAAAAAACTTTGCATTTACCTTTGTTCAAACTGCTGCCTGTAGCTTCGCTGTAATCGTCCAGAACCTCCTTGAACTTTAAGGCGGAACTGACAGAGGCAACCCCTAACAAGAGGGTGTCATCAGCAAACAAAGTATGATTTACATTTTTTACCCCTCTGGCTATGTTGAGCCCCAGGATCTCTTGATCAACCAATTTCTAGTCAAGATAGAAGCTCAGGACAGAAACATGGAGGACAAAGAGAAGCGGAGAGAGGGGGCAACCCTGCCTAAGCCCTCTAGAAGCTTTGAAAAAGCCAGCTGCTCTCCCGTTCACCAAGGGAGCGATCCAAGGATCGAAAATACAAGCACTGATCCAATTGGTAAAGCCCATTCCAAAGCCAAATTTATGCAAGACTTCCCAAAGAAAACTCAGTCTGACACGATCAAAAGCATTTTCCAGGATTTTTTTTTTCTTCGGGTAAACAATAAACGTTATCAAGAGCGGCACACGACGAACATGAGGAGCGACAGACAGTGATTATGCTTAGCTGCTTCGATTTTATGAGCTTCCTTTGCATCGAAAGCTTTACATGTCGGGTGGGAATGGAGGTGTCAATTTTATGGATATATTGAAATCCAGTCACTTCGATACTAGGATGGAGGTAGACGGGTCTTCATTAAATGATTTGATGGATTTTACTGCCGATGAGAAGATAGAAACTAAAGAATGGATCTCAAATCCAGAGATTGTTGCTGCTCAACAAGATGGGTTGTTATGTCAAGATGATATGTTTAGCCTTGCTGAACTATCAATTTTTGAGGACCAGACAGAGCAAGTGATAGTAGAAACCACTATCTGCAATGAGACAACTATAGAGATTATGCTATCTCATGAATCTGGAGTTGTTGTAGAGATGAACAACTATCATTCATTATTCGTTCCCGAAGTAAAACCTCAAGTTCCTAGTTTACAGTCCCAGCCTCAAAAAGAGGTTATAAAAAACGCCACAGTGGAACAATCAACACCTGTTAGTGCAGAGATTGAGGATATAGGAAAAGCCCAGGAATCAAAAAATAATCATACTGCTCAGACTGATGCCAGAGATGTAACTCAAGCTAAATATGTATTTGATATTGGCGCTGGTGACAAATGTCAAAAGGAGTCTGTGTAGTTGAATCAACTTATTCTAGATATTTCTCAAAATGCAAAAGATGTATCCACAACAAATTTAGGGAGTACAACACAAGAAGATCAACCACATCTGAGCCAGCATGAAACTGAACAATTAAAGTCTTATGGGGAGTAGAAGCGCCTTGAAACAACAACAATGAAAGAAGAGGAATAAGTCTCTAATCCGAAAGAGCCTGGATTTGAAGCTTTGAAAGGAATGAAAGCAACTTCTGATATAAGTACTGGTGATGCAGATCAAAAGGAGCTTGTATAGGCCAATCAAGTTACTGTAGATAATTCTCACTGTGTAGAAAATGTAGCAAGAAAAACTTGCAGTGAGTAGACTTTTAAAAGATCATCCACATCTGAATCAGCCTGAAAAATAACGAATAGATTTGGGAGCAAAAGTAGCATGATGGAGCAGTAACGAAAGAAGAGGAGAAAGGCTCTTGTCAGTACCTTGAAGAGATGCCAAGTACAACACAAGCTGCTGGTGCTCTTGATGACAAGACAGAGGTTGTTTGTGATGTTGATGGCAAGTCAGAGATTGCTTGTGGTGTTGATGGCAAGCTAGAGGTTAATGATAATAAGGTATCTGCTTCTGATGGACAATTACCTTCTACTCAGTTTGAAAATATGCAGTCTGAAAATGTTCTACAAAATACTAGCACGTTGGCTAGTCTAGAGTCAAATCCTAATCTCCCTCAATGAGGGATCACAGAGTGCAATGATGATCCCATGGAGCATGGAAATGTTGAGGAGTCTGCCAATATTTCGAAGAAGATGTAAATAAACCCCCACCGCTATTGCCCCACTGTTGCTACAACAAGGGTAGCACTGAGCGATAGATAAACCCTTTTCAGATGATTTGAGCAGTAGGGTTGATCTTTCTGAGTTTTTTTTTTTAGAGCATGGTGATCCCACGAAGCATAACCAAAACCCTGTTTGGTGCTGTGGTATCCTCCGCCACAATTATATATATATATTTTAAAATTTATGGTCATTGTTATTTAATAATTCAATTTATTTTGGTTTCTAATATAATTAAATTTGTTTGTAATATATATATATATATATATATATATATATATATATATATATATATATTTTGTCTAGTAGGTAGGCTTCAAGGTCCAGATTTTGAACCAATGATCTGATACCACGTGTAAGATCCCTCCCTTAGGGTCCTCTACCAGATCTATATTCTCAAATTTTAAATGCAATAAAAGGGTAATAATTGATTTTCTGACAAGACATGTAACGATGATAAATTACCATTTAAAATCTAATTCCTACAATTTAAATAGTGAACTTTTCATTTCCATCACTTATATGAGTAGTCTATGCATAGAGGAATACTTGTACCGATAGCCTGGTGGAGATGCCCTTGAGCTGCTACTCCTGCTGGAATGCTCCTCTTGACTATCAACTGGATTTACCTCCCAACAACTTAGGAAGTAATTCCTAGCCCAGGAAACCTCCACAAGTTCTGTAGCCCTTCGAGCCCAAGTCCAACCAGATGTAGTGTGTGTGTCCAAGACCAAGATAAACAATACTCCCCTCCTCTCTCGCAAACAATTTCTTCAAAACCACAGCCAACCAAAACCAAAAGCAAGACCCCGCATCCCCCTTCTTCCCTTCCTCCTTCCCCTTTTATGCCCCTCCTCTCTTCTCCACCTCAACCACCCCTCATTAATGTCATAAATTCTCCCTCATCCTTATAGTTGACTTCTCTTCTCCCAAGTAAATCTGAGAGGACATTTGGGAATGTGATATGAATATAAAATTGGGTAATTAATTGGAGAGGACCATGTCTTCTCCCAAGTAAATGTGAGAGTACATTTTGGGGATGAGAGATGAATGTATAAATTGGTAATTAATTGGAGAGGACCATGTCTTCTCTCAAGTAAATCTGAGGAGACATTTGGGAATGTGATATGAATATAAAATTGGGTAATTAATTGGAGAGGACCATGTATTCTCTCAAGTAAATGTGAGAGTACATTTGGGAATGTGAGATGAATATATAAATTGGTAATTATTTGGAAAGGACCATGTCTTCTCAAGTAAATGTGAGAGTACATTTGAGAATGTGATATGAATATTTAAATTGGAATAATGGAGGGAGACCATATCCTATCCAAGATTAATTTTGAGAAGACAAGTTGGGAATTTGAAAAATAGAAATAATAAATTTTACATTAGTAAATAAAATTTATAGTTTCCCAAATGTAGGTATTCACCAATATTTCTCAATATTTTCAGGTAATGTAAACATTAATAAAATTTGCATGATAAGATTAAGTGGGGCATTACAATCTTCGTGCTTGCTGGGTGCAAAAGTATGCTCAAGTCAGGTCAGGAGGGTGTAGGGTGCATAAAGGAAGGCTGAAGGATTGAGCTTCAGGTCTTCGGGGCGTGCTAGTGTGCTCAAGGAGGGCACATTTCTTCGATCTGAAGGAGTGCGCTCAAGGAAGACCTGGTGATTTTGAATGTGCAGTCCAGAGCAGGGAAGGGGCTTTGTGCTTTTGGAGTGCGCCCAAAAGGATGGTGCAGGGTTCACTTTTGAACAACGAAGTATTACCCATAAAGGATTCAGAGTGCGTTCATGCGCTCTTTACCTTAATGGGTTCACTTGCAACCGAAATTTAAGTTTAGATGATTGATCGAGGGGTGGCCAAGATGAGTTCTAGACATAAATGTGACATGCAACACATACTAAGTCATCGAGAAAAATTAGACAAAGTTAACCAACAATGAATATTCATGAAAATGACACTTTATGCATATTCCCCAACTATAAACAGTGAAGTGTGTGTGATTGTGACCCGAAAGTGTTGTTTCAAAACAAGAAAGGTGGTGTGACCATGAAATGCACATAGTTATGTTCTAATTGATGTGACAACACTTGAGAAGGATCAAGAACACTTAAGACATATGAATCAATACAAAATGACACTTGACGACAAAAGCGACACATGAAGTAGGCTCCCAAAATTAGAATGTAGTGAAATTTTGGAGGGTGTTGTAGCAGCAACAACAATATCCTTGTATGGATGTGACTATGCTTGAAAATATTGAATGATGTTGTATTGAGGCTTATGTGATCCATATCAAGTTTAAGAGAGATTCTTTCGGCGTAAATCACATGATGTTTCATTTGTCGACGCGTTTCGAACCAACCGGTGTGGTTCATCGTGAGGACAAGTTGAATGAACAGATCAGGCTTTGCATGTTAAATAGAGCAGAAACTCCAAAGGCTATATTCAGGTATCTACTATAATGATAACAACTAGATTTGACCGGTTAGTTGGGTCATGATAATAACTAAAATTTAATTAGATAAGTTACCCCAGTTAGTTATAAAAAGAACCCTTTTTATACCCTCACCATTATACAAATGTATTAAAAAATAAAATAATAACCTAAATTAATTTAATTCGATAGTTAGTTGACAAAGTTATTATATAAAGTTGGTTAAAAAAGTTATTAAATATATAAATAATAGATCAATATATAAATAGCTAGATATATTCTTATTAAAATATAAGTTAAAGGGTTGATTCATACCCTTATTTATAAATGAATTATTAAAAACAATCAATTATGAACTAGATAAAATTTAAAATAATACTTATTTATCAAAATTAAATAAATATAGAGTAATATAAGGGTATGATAAAAAGTAATTTAAATTATAATAATGATATTATAAATCTATCTTAAAATAAAATAAAATAATTTAAATTAATGGTAAGTAAATTAAATCTAAAAATTAGAGTCGTTAGTTATAGGAATATATAGTTATATTTATTGAAAAGGGATTGTTTTAAACACTTCTAAATAAAATAATTAAAAATAAATTAATTCTAATTTAATATTTAATATATAGATATTAAAGTAATTTAAGGGAAGAAAGAAAACTCTAATATTTAAAATAATTATAAAAATTAAGGTTGATTTAAGGGTTAAAATTATCATAGATTAATTTCCAAATTATTTTCTTTGCCAACTAAATAAAGAATAAAGGCCACAACAAACATAAAAACAGGGGAAATTTTAAAAAGCAAAAAGAAAAAAACCAAACAAAGGGAGGGGAAGACATGAAGACAATGACTAGGAGAGGGATGGCCTGTATATGTGTTGGTGTTTATTCATAAGTGTATATGTGTTGGTGTTTTAAAGATTTGCATAATTGGCCTGTATATCTAGTTGGTGTTTATTTATAAGCTTAGGAAGGATAGTGTTAATCATATGATTAATATATATGTGTTGAATGGGTTGGGTCAAGCTCTGTTAAAAGCTCTGGATGTATAGAACACACACACACAGATATATATATATATATAGATATTAAGCGCGAGGAAAGGCCCCTTAAAAACCATCAGATAAAAAGTCATTGTTCACCACAATCACACATGGCTAAGAGGTAGACCCCTCGATAGAATAGAGCTTAGAATTTGTAATACACAACTCTAAGGGTGGGCCACATGGTGCATGTGACTCAGGCTAGATTGCTTTGGAGCATGCATAGATCAAAAATGTAGATTCACTGTGACCAGATGATGGGGATCCAAAAGTGGGCACCTCTCCTTCTCCATACCAAAAGATGATGGGCCCTTGCATACCATCGATTGGGTGGAGACAAGACAGGGTCATTAGATTTGAGCGACGAGACTGGGAACATAACCATGAATGTGGACCCCCTTGGTGGCGTCACAGGGAGGAGAAAGGGGGTCAACTATTAAATCATGATCATTGGGAGTGGAGAGCTCATAGCCACACATGTGTCTCAGAACTTTAGTCCCTGGAGGATCTGAGGGGAGAAACAAGGGAAACTCTTGGGATCAAATTGTAGGGGTGACATGGTAGTGGGGCCTGTTACCAAACACAAATGGTGAAGGGCCCCAATTAAATGTTGCAGAACTCTGCGGTGAAACCCATAATCACGTGGTGCATGGCGTGGAGGAAGTGACAAGGGATGACATCACCCCAATGTTTAAGGTTGGTGATGTCACCCCAGATCCCGAACTGTTTCTTCACTATAACAGAAAACTCCCTAAGGTAACCTTTTCAAAAAAATCTTGCAGATTGAAGACTAGCCCTTTCAATCTAGAGAGAGCTCTCTCTAACAACCTAATCACTAAGCTTAGCAACTAGTTTTGTCTTCAGACAATGGTTAGATATTAAGTAGCGTTTTGGATTTTGAGTGTGGTGGTTGGAATGAAGCAAGTAATATGTTGGGTAATGGAGTCAACAAATCAGGTTTTTAGATGCAATTACCAAGATCTTGCTTGTATGAATCAAGATGGACAGAGTCAGGATAGATGGAAAACTGTAGACATATCAAACATCATTTGAATGATAGTAGAAGGATAAAACAATCCACTATAGCAAGGGAATGAAACATGAATCCTAGAAGATATAGGAGAAATAGTGCAGATGTCTAAACCATATGAGCTAGAGCATTAAACTAATTATTTTTGTGACATAATCTGATTTAAACACCAAAAGATAACATACAAATGATATCACATAGAAAGGAAACTATCATAGAAGGAAATTGATTGAGCATACCATCACACAGCAAAATAATTCCTTGTTTCAAAGTCCAACCTCTCTTCCTTTGTTTTCATTCATTATATAGGAAAAATACATAAAGCTTCAGATCCACAAGTTGTGGAAAGTATTAATTACAATAATCCTCAAGATCCAAAATAAATGGATCTGAAAACCTCTTCATTACTATTTGAAATAATCAAGGAGGATATAATATCTCATCCCCAAGTTGAATTGATGAGGTGGCCTTCATTTGTTGACTTGGCATTTTTATAGGAAACATAATTTCGAAAACTCTCGCAATTTTTTGAAAACTAGGCTTCAAAGAGGCATTTGAATTTCCCAAACCATGATATTTGTGTAAAAAAAGAAAGATGTTTTTTAAACAATATAATTATCCATAAAAGCCTCTTTCATATTTGGAAAATTCATCTTTACCTTCTCGAAAATTGTGCCCAAAGTGGATAACTACATGAAATAATTAAATATTTAAATCCTGAAAAATAGGTTGCAAATATTCCTTCATATCCTTCAAAAAGTGCTATATGGGTAAAACCTGAGAGAGGTTTATTTAAAATGGTATGTTACCAACAAAAACCTCTTATTTTTTTTACATATTCATCTCCATATGTCTGTAGACATCATTTGAAAATAGTGGCTAAAACAAGAAAATAATAGAATAATTACAAAATTTGTAAAAATAGACCTCAAAGATTACTCTATAATTTCCAAACCATGATTTTTGGGTAAAATATGAAGGAGGTTTTTGTAAATCATCCCATTTCCAGCATTTTATTTATTTATTTATTTTTTCATCACCTCCTATTTGAAATATGTGTTTGAACATAATGACTAAAACGGGAAAAATGTGGGAAAGTGTCACTTTAGGGCAATCTATGTTTTAGGGTTTAATTTAAAATCCATCTCTTAGGCTTGAAAACTCTACCAAATGTCACATCAAGGTTTAATAAGGGTAAATATTCTTGAAAACTCGTTTGGGCACTTGAAAAGCAGTTTAGAAACTCATATTTTCAAAACTTCGTAGCACTAGCTCTAGGCATTCGATAGGTTCTGATTTGATGCAAAACTTGGAGAAAGCTTAGATATAACTTAAATAACCTGTTTCACAATGAACTAATAATCATAACCTTTGGACCTTTAGGAAAGGTACAAACTCAGTGCTAACAGACCCCATAGATTTTTGGAGCAAGGTGTAGTAGAACACATACAATTTAACTCTCAGGTGACGTGGCCAAGGAGTACCCACACCCATGCCCATTTTAATAAATATTATATGTGTGTATGTGTGTGTGTGCATATGAGTTGGTCCATGTGGAACATAGAAAGGGGATTAATACGTGACCCCGATACTTGACTTGAGCATAATTTTACACCCTACAGGCACAAAGATTGTAATGCCCCACTTAATCTTATCATGCAAATTTTATTAATGTTTAAATTACCTGAAAATATTGAGAAATATTGGTGAATATCTTCATTTGAGAAACTGTAAATTTTATTTACTGATGTAAAATTTATTATTTCTATTATTCAAATTCCCAACTTGTCTTCTCAAAATTAATCTTGGATAGGATATGGTTTCCCTCCATTATTCCAATTTAAATATTCATATCACATTCCCAAATGTACTCCCACATTTACTTGGGAGAAGACATGGTCCTCTCCAAATAATTACCAATTTATATATTCATCTCACATTCCCAAATGTACTCTTACATTTACTTGGGAGAATACATGGTCCTCTCCAATGAATTACCCAATTCTATATTCATATCACATTCCCAAATGTCCTTTCAGATTTACTTGGGAGAAGACATGGTCTTCTCCAATTAATTACTAATTTATATATTCATCTCTCATCCTCAAAATATACTCTCACATTTAATTGGGAGAAGACACGGTCCTCTCCAATTAATTATGCAATTTTATATTCATATCACATTCCCAAATGTCCTCTCAGATTTACTTGGGAGAAGAGAAGTCAACTGTAAAGGATAAGGGAGAAGTTATGACATTAATGAGGGGTGGTTGAGGTGGAGAAGAGATGAGGGGCATAAAAGGGGAAGGAGGAAGGGAGGAAAGGGGATGAGGGGTCTTGCTTTTGGTTTTAGTTGGCTGTGGTTTTGAAGAAATTGTTTGAGAGAGAGGAGGGGAGTATTGTTTATCTTGGTCTTGGACACACACACTACATCTAGTTGGACTTGGGCTCGGAGGGCTAGAGAACTTGTGGCGGTTTCCTGGGCTAGGAATTACTTCCTAGTTGGCTGGGAGGTAAATCTAGTCGGTAGTCAAGAGGAGCATTCTAGCAGGAGAAACAACTCAAGGGCATATCCACCGAGCCATTGGTATAGGTATTCCTCTATGCATAGACTACTCATATAAGTGATGGAAATGAAAAGTTCACTATTTAAATGGTAGGAATTAGATTTTAAATGGTAATTTATCATCATTAAATGTCTTGTCAGAAAATAAATTATTGCCCTTTTATTGCATTTAAAATTTGAGAATATAGATCTCGAAGAGGACCCTAAGGGAGGGATCTTACACATGGTATCAGAGCATTGGTTCAAAATCTGGACCTTGAAGTCTACCTACTAGAATATATAAATATATATATATATATATCTATATATATATATATATATATATATATATATATATATATATATATATATATATATATTACAAACAAATTTAATTATACTAGAAACCAAAATAAATTTAATTATTAAATAACATCGACCATAAATTATATCTATATATATATATATATATATATATATATATTATGGTGGAGGATACCACAGCACCAACCAGGGTTTTGGTTATGCTTCGTGGATCACCATGCTCTTAAAAGAAAACCTTAGAAAGATCAACCCTACTGCTCAAATCATCTAAAATGTGTTTATCTATCGCTCAGCGCCGCCCTTGTTGCAGCAACAGTGGGGCAACATTGGTGGGGGTTTATTTACATATTCTTTGGAATATTGGCAGACTCCTCAACATTTCCATGCTCCATGGGCTCAACATTGCACTCTGTGATCCCTCATTGAGGGAGATTGGGATTTGACTCTAGACTAGCCAACGTGCTAGTATTTTGCAGAACATTTTCAGGCTGCATATTTTCAAACTGAGTAGAAGGTAATTGTCCATTAGAAGCATATACCTTATTATCATTAACCTCTGGCTTGCCATCAACACCAAAAGCAATCTCTGACTTGCCATCAACATCACAAGCAACCTCTGTCTTGTCATCAAGAGCACCAGCATATCTTGTGTTGTACTCGACATCTCTTCAAGGTATTGAAAAGAGCCTTTGTCCTCTTCTTTTGTCGCTACTCCATCATGCTGCTTTTGCTCCCAAATATGTTCGTTCTTTTTCAAGATGATTCAGATGTGGCTGATCTTTTAAAACTCTACTCACTACAAGTTTTGTTGCTACATTTTATAAACACTGAGAATTATCTACAGTAACTTGATTGGCCTGTACAAGCTCCTTTTGATCTGCATCACCAGTACTTAAGAAGTTGCTTTCATTCCTTTCAAAGCTTCAAATCCAGGGTCTTTCAGATTAGAGACTTCTTCCTCTTCTTTCATTGTTGTTGTTTCAGGGCACTTCTGCTCCCCATAAGACTTTAATTGTTTAGTTTCAGGTTGGCTCAGATGTGGCTGATCTTCCTATGTTGTACTCGCTAAATTTGTTGTGGATACATCTTTTACATTTTGAGAATTATCTAGAATAATTTGATTCAACTACACAAACTCCTTTTGACATTTGTCACCAACGCCAATATCAAATACATCTTTAGCTTGAGTTACATCTCTAGCATCAATCTGAGCAGTATTATTATTTTCTGATTCCTGGCCTTTGCCTGTATCCTCAATCTTTGTACTAACAGGTTTTGACTGTTCCACTGTGGCGTTTTTTATAATCTCTTCTCAAGGCTGGGAATGTAAACTAGGAACTTGAGGTTTTACTTTGGGAACGACTAATGAATGACAGTTGTTCATCTCTTCAACAACTCCAGATTCATGAGATTCATGAGATAGCACAGTCTCTGTAGTTGTCTCATTGCAGATAGTGGTTTCTACTATCACTTGTTCTGTCTGGTCTTCAACAACTGATAGTTCAGCAAGGCTGAACATATCATCTTGACATAACAACCCGTCTTGTTGAGCAGCAACAATCTCTGGATTTGAGATCCATTCTTTAGTATCTATCTTCTCATTGGCAATAAAATTCATTAAATCATTTAATGAAGACCCGTTTACCTCCATCCTAGTATCAGAGTGACTGGATTTCGATATTTCCATAAAATTGACACCTTTGTTCCCATCCGACATGTAAAGCTTTCGATGCAAAGGAAGCTCATAAAATCGAAGCAGCTATGCATAATCACTATCTACCGCTTCTCCTGTTTGTCGTGCGCCACTCTTGATAATGTTTATTGTTTACCTGAAGATTTTTTTTTTTTTTTTTTTGTCTGGCACCATATAGTCTAAATAGCTTCTGTGATGTCAATATCATCCTTACAAATCTCCTTAAGGTGCTGAAATCCTGCAGCTTAATTGGTCAAACTTATCTCAAAATCCTTCATCTTAGTGCATCCGCAACCTTATATAGTTTACCCACATTTTGCTTGATAAGAAATGAGAAACTCTGGTAAATAGTTTAGCGATTATGCATGGCAAGCATTTGACCTATCTCAAGTCTGCCATTACTTCAAAGCTTAATGATCTATGTATATTCGTAACTCCTTAGATGTTAGGCGATGTGTCCAATGGCAAAATACATTTGTACTTTTGGATATAATTATTGACGATAAGTGTCTTATTGCTTCTTTTCTTCATTAAACTTTTCATTTTGGCATATTGTGAGATGCCCTTCCTATCTGAGTACATTTTTTGCAAGCCAAACCTGAAATGTCATTGTAAACTTCAAAAAGTATGTTAGTGTCCATAAGGGCTAAACCAGAGCTTCTGCTATACATCTTTTGAGAGCTTATCACAGAAAGCTTTTATTTTTTTAATTGTCAAATAATTCATACGTGTCGGAATCATAGAGCCAAGACAGATGCATTTTTTTGCATACCTGATGGATCTATTTGGCTTTGCAAAAAAAAAAATAACCTTGTTTGCTTGGAGTTATGGCTCAAAATTGTCCTTTGAGGAATGAGCCTCAACGGGTTTCAAATGGACAGTTTAGGGAAGCTGCCACTGTCACCGATACAATCCCTCTTGCTTTAGTGAAATTTTTGTGCTTACCAAGTCCGGGGAATGTCCCTAATGTCTGTCAATGATAAAAGAATCTGAAAATCTACAACTCAATGCTTCAAATAATGTAGAAAAACTTCAGAGCTGCAATTCATAGTTGTAGATCTATGAACAGATCCTTGAAATCTGTTAATAAATATCTCAAAATCAACACATAAATTGTGAAATATTGTCTACTCTGCTTGGTTGACTGGGTCCTTGTCCTTTGGTGTGAGAAAAGAAGCTGGTAAAGAAGAAATTCAGCAAGGGAATCATAATGTATAGCTTTCTGATTAATGAAATTTATATTTGAATTTCCAAGTTAAGTGAGCCAACAAACCGAAGGAATTCTCTTTCATTAAAACACTTAATAGATCAAAGTTCAAACACACTAACTTTTGTTAATTAGAGTTAACTTGAGTACAATTTTTTTTTGGATAAAATTTAAACCAAGAGTTGTCCAAACTCCAAAGAGTCTAAGGGGGCAAGAAAATTATCACAACCTAAGAATCTTCTCACGTTATGAAAGACACTTGACCGTAGCTTAGGACTTAGAAACAAAATAAAGGAGTAGGAAATATAGATTGTTGAAGAAGGGATTTTTGCATTGACCTCTTGAATTGCCTCCTTGCCTCCTTTTTATGCTTGATTTGAGCTAAAAAGCTTGGTGATTCCTCATCGGTAGATACACTGGAGCTAAGATGCTTGGTGATTTCATCAATGTTGTTCCAATTTATATATTCATCTTGAGGATGTCACTATGTGATAATAGTTTATATGTGTTTAAAAAAAGAAAAAAGAAAAGAAATCAGTTCGTCAAAATTCCAACTCTGGTGTTGGGTTTCTCTGGTAAAATGGGCATCAGTCTGTATTGGCAATTTTTGTGAGTTGATAGTCATTTTACAACAATTTCCTCCCAAAAAGTTGACAAATGGCAGCAAGACGGTCTTCTATCAGACCAACCACTTATCTTACAGTTTCCAGCACAGTTATCCACTAAAAATAGCTCGATTCCTAATTCTTGACTGTTTGGAAATAAAAGAAGTCTATTTTCCAACAACAGTTAACTAGGGATTAAGGCATTATTAATATGCATGTACAAGGTTAGTACTTTACAATTTAATGACAATTGACAACAAAATTCTTTTGTATCAGCTAGTGACCAGCCTTTCCATGCACAGTTTTGGCCTTAAATAATTTTTTTAATTGGTGTTAGCACTAAGATTTAAGTGTTGTAGTGGCCTGTAGATGGCCACATAACAACACTGTGAAATTATTTTGGTGATTGCTTTTTACATGAGAATGCATGGTTAGGTTGACTTGGTTTAGAGTTTTCAGGATCCTATAAAGATGGCATGAAGAGGAGAGACAATAGAGAGATCATTGAGCAACACTCTACAACCAGCAGCATTTTCTTACATTCTTCTTTCTTTCGTTGCTGCCTACACTCTATGAATTGATTGTTATCCAACCAGTTTTGTACTTTTCGGAATATCTCTCTAGATAGAGGTACTACTGCCGCATATATTCTCTGAAGGGTGAGCCATTTCTGGCACCCTAATTGTATTTAGAAATCTGCTTAATAATAAAACCCTCATATATGCTGCATCGATTTTCCCGCATCGGGTTTTTCTGAGGACGATTGTCTAAACATAATAGTGTCCCTTGTGTTATTGTTTCTGTTTACTTCAGTGCATGATCTATATATCCGTGAAGGCTGCATTTGTGTTTACTTCGATGTTTATGTAATTAAACAACTTGTTGATGTAAAGAACAAGTAGGAGATAGTAAACCATAAATTGCAGTAGGGGTCTCTGATGTGTTAGATTCAAGAATTTTCACAAAGGGAATGTGGCAAAATAGAAAAAGTACCTTGTGACACTGCATCATTTGGCTAACTATCTGTCCTTCTTCCTTGTCTTGGTTACATCTTTTGGTCGATGATGTGTCGACGGAAAATACGATCCTTGCATTAACAAAGCCTCGTGTTGAACCATGATCTCCATGTCAATTATGGAAACCTCATTCCTGGGCTTGGGTTTTTATGTTTCGGTGTTTTCAGGAAAATCCAATCAAGTAGAGAAGGACAAGGGGAAAATATAAATGAGAAAACCAATATCAAGGGTCTTATATATGCTTCTATGAAGGGACAACCTCTCCTTCTCTCAATAAGTCGAGATTCCTCTTCCACCCATGAAATAAATAAGTGCCGATGCACAACCCTATATAAAATAAATAAATAAAGGCGAAAGAAGAGAAAGGATTCCTGTGCAGAGAGGTGAAGCAAGAAACTCCTCCGGGGTGCTGACTAGGCTTACTGGTAGTAGAGAAATGTTTGTGTCCCTGAAGTGACATCGTCGGGGTACTGTCCAGTCCCGCTGGTAGCAGAGCAACACCAAAGATGAAAAACTATACTATGAAAAAAAATAAAGCTCACGAGCTTCATTACCCTATCTTGACTCAAAGCATTGTGTGATCAATGATCTTATGTTTGTGTTTAACCAAGTAAAGGAATGAAGGGGACTATGTTTTTGCATAAGGTAAGTGGGGAAGCCATGGTAATATAAATGATGAATCAATACTCCCTGAAGAAATACTAGTGATAAATAAAGAGAAATTGGTAAAGTTTTTCAGCATTCTAATTAACAGGGTAAGATTCAGATTTCATTACGAGACAGGTTAAGAAGGATGATATAAGGAGGAGGTTTAGGGTCGGTCAATCGATAGAGCGAGTTAGAATGAGTGTATCCTTCCCTCAATCAATCACTCACTCAGTCCCTCAATCACACTCTCTCTCAATTGAGAAATCAATCTCATCTGGATAGGTCAAATGCTTGCCATGCATAATCGCTAAATTGTTTACCAAAGTTTCTCATTTGTAATAAAGCAAAATGTGGGTAAACTATATAAGGTTGCGGATGCACTAAGTTGATGAAGGATTTTGAGATAAGTTTGACCAATTAAGCTGCAAGATTTCAGCACCTTAAGGAGATTTTTAAGGATGATATAGACTTCATAGAAGCTATTTGGACTATATGGTGCCAGACAATTTTTTTTTCTTCGGGTAAACAATAAACATTATCAAGAGTGGCGTACGATGAACAGGAGGAGCGGCAGACAGTGATTACGCATAATTGCTACGATTTTATGAGCTTCCTTTGCATTGAAAGCTTTACATGTCGGGTGGGAACGGAGGTGTCAATTTTATGGAAATATCGAAATCCAGTCACTCCGATACTAGGATGGAGGTAGATGGGTCTTCATTAAATGATTTGATGGATTTTACTGCCGATGAGAAGATAGAAACTAAAGAATGGATCTCAAATCCAGAGATTGTTGTTGCTCAACAAGATGGGTTGCTATGTCAAGATGACATGTTCAGCCTTCCTTAACTATAGGTTGTTGAAGACCAGACAGAGCAAGTGATAGTAGAAACCACTATTTGCAATGAGACAACTACAGAGACTGTGCTATCTCATGAATCTCATAAATCTGGAGCTGTTGTAGAGATGAACAATTGCCATTCATTAGTCGTTCCTGAAGAAAAACCTCAAGTTCCTAGTTTACAGTCCCAACCTCGAGAAGAGGTTATAGAAAATGCCACAGTGGAATAGTCAACAACTATCAGTACAAAGATTGAGGATACAGGGAAAGCCCAGGAATCAGAAAATAATCATACTGCTCAGATTGATGCCAGAGATGTAACTCAAGCTAAAGATGTATTTGATATTGGCACTGGTGACAAATGTCAAAAGTAGTCTGTGCAGTTGAATCAACTTATTCTAGATATTTCTCAAAATGTAAAAGATGTATCCACAACAAATTTAGCGAGTACAACACAATAAGATCAGCCACATCTGAGCCAGCCTGAAACTGAACAATTAAAGTCTTTTGGGGAGAAGAAGTGCCCTGAAACAACAACAATGAAAGAAGAGGAAGAAGTCTTTAATCCGAAAGAGCCTGGATTTGAAGCTTTGAAAGGAATGAAAGCAACTTTTGATATAAGTACTGGTGATGCAGATCAAAAGGAGCTTGTACATGCCAATCAAGTTACTGTAGGTAATTCTCAGTGTGTAGAAAATGTAGCAACAAAACTTGGAGCGAGTAGAGTTTTAAAATATTAGCCACATCTGCATCAACCTAAAAAATAATGAACTGATTTGGCAGCAAAAGCAGCAGTGATGGAGCAGTGATGAAAGAAGAGGAGAAAGGCTCTTGTCAGTACCTTGAAGAGATGCCGGGTACAACACAAGCCGCTGGTGCTCCTGTTGACAAGATAGAGGTTGCTTGTGATGTTGATGGCAAGTCAGAGATTTCTTGTGGTGTTGATGGCAAGCTAGAGGTTAATGATAATAAGGTATCCGCTTCTGATGGACAATTTCCTTCTACTCAGTTTGAAAATATGCAGTCTGAAAATGTTCTGCAAAATACTAGCTTGTTGGCTAGTCTAGAGTCAAATCCTAATCTCCCTCAATGAGGGTTCATAAAGTGCAATGCTCAGCCCATGGAGCATGGAAATGTTGAGGAGTCTGCCAATATTCCGAAGAAGATGTAAATACACCACCACAGCTGTTTCCCCACTGTTGCTGCAATAAGGGCAGCGTTGAGTGATAGATAAACCCTTTTCAGATGATTTGAGCAGTAGGGTTGATCTTTCTGAGGTTTTTTTTTTTTAGAGCATGGTGATCCCACGAAGCATAACCAAAACCCTGGTTGGTGTTGTGGTATCCTCCGCCACAATTATATCTCTCTCTCTCTCTCTCTCTCTCTCTCTCTCTATATATATATATATATATATATATATATATATATATATATCGATATATATATATATATATATTGTCTAGTAGGTAGGCTTCAAGGTCCAGATTTTGAACCAATGCTATGATACCACGTGTAAGATCCCTCCCTTAGCATCCTCTACCAGATCTATACTCTCAAATTTTAAATGCAATAAAAGGGCAATAATTTATTTTCTGACAAGACATTTAACGATGATAAATTACCATTTAGAAATCTAATTCCTACAATTTAAATAGTGAACTTTTCATTTCCATCACTTATATGAGTAGTCTATGCACAAAGGAATACCTGTACCAATGGCCCGGTGGAGATGCCCTTGAGCTGCTGCTCTTGCTGGAACACTCCTCTTGACTACTGATTGGATTTACCTCCCAGCCAACTAGGAAGTAATTCCTAGCCTAGGAAACCTCCACAAGTTCCCTAGCCCTCCGAGCCCAAGTCCAACCAGATGTAGTGTGTGTGTCCAAGACCAAGATAAACAATACTCCCCTCCTCTCTCTCAAATAACTTCTTCAAAAGCACAGCCAACCAAAACCAAAAGCAAGACCCCGCATCCCCCTTCCTCCCTTCCTCCTACCCCTTTTATGCCCCTCCTCTCTTCTCCACCTCAACCACCCCTCATTAATGTCATAACTTCTCCCTCATCCTTACAGTTGACTTCTCTTCTCCCAAGTAAATCTAAGAGGACATTTGGGAATGTGATATGAATATAAAATTGGGTAATTAATTGGAGAGGACCATGTTTTATCCCAAGTAAATGTGAGAGTACATTTAGGGATGAGAGATGAATATATAAATTGGTAATTAATTGGAGAGGACCATGTCTTCTCCCAAGTAAATCTGAGAGGACATTTCGCAATGTGATATGAATATAAAATTGGGTAATTAATTGGAGAGGACCATGTCTTCTCCCAAGTAAATGTTAGAGTACATTTGGGAATGTGAGATGAATATATAAACTGGTAATTATTTGGAGAGGACCATGTCTTCTCCCAAGTAAATGTGAGAGTACATTTGGGAATGTGATATGAATATTTAAATTGGAATAATGGAGGGAGACCATATCGTATCCAAGATTAATTTTGAGAAGACTAGTTGGGAACTTGAATAATAGAAATAATAAATTTTACATCAGTAAATAAAATTTACAGTTTCCCAAATGAAGATATTCACCAATATTTCTCAATATTTTAAGGTAATGTAAACATTAATAAAATTTGCTTGATAAGATTAAGTGGGGCATTACAATCTTCGTGCCTGCAGGGTGCAAAATTATGCTCAAGTTAGGTCACGAGGGTGTAGGGCGCATAAGGGAAGGCTGAAGGATTGAGCTTTAGGTCTTTGGGGCACGCTAGTGCGCTCAAGGAGGGCACACTTCTTTGATCCGAAGGAGTGTGCTCAAGGAAGACTTAGTGATTTTGAATGTGCAGTCCAGAGCATGGAAGGGCTTCGTGCTTTTGGAGTGCGCCCAAATATCAAGGATGGTGCAGGGTTCACTTTTGAACAACGAAGTATTACCCATGAAGGATTCGGAGTGCGCTCATGCGCTCTTTACCTTAATGGGTTCACTTGAAACCGGAATTTAAGTCTGGATGATTGATCGAGGGTTGGCCAAGATGAGTTCTAGACATAAATGTGACATGCTTCACATACTAAGTCATCGAGAAAAATTAAACAAACTTAACCAACAATGAATATTCATGAAAATGACACTTTATGCACATTCCCCAACTATAAACAGTGAAGTGTGTGTGACTGTGACCCGAAAGTGTCATTTCAAAACAAGAAAGGTGGTGTGACCACGAAATGCACATAGATATGTTGTAATTGATGTGACAACACTTGAGAACACTTAAGACATATGAATCAATACAAAACGACACTTGACGACAAAAGCGACACATGATATGACCATGAAGTAGGCTCCCAAAATTAGAATGCAGTGAAAATTTGGAGGGTGTTGTAGCAACAACAACAATATCCTAGCATGGATGTGACTATGCCTGAAAATATTGAATGATATCATGTGTAGTTGATTGATGAAGAGAGTGTGGCCATGTGGTATCCTATTTCAATTGTTCCATTGGTTGAAATTCCTTAGAATCACTCCACCTCAAGCACTGGAATCTTGCTCGAGGGTAACAACTACAAGTAACTTCCGTTTTATCTTTTCTATGGTTGGGTGTAGAGTTAAGAGTCCCACTCTTAGTTTCTAGGTCTCTTATAAGATAAGTTCACTCTTATGTTTTTATGATTGGTTTTGTTATTATGGCTCTATTATTTGCATGGAAATAATATTACGCTAATGTTGTAGAGTGTTGTTCTTGCGTAAATGAAGAATCTAAATGATTGAGTAAAGATCTTATGATATGGTTCATTGCTCGTGGATGTGATAATATTGAAATAACTCAAGCATGTTTGTGCATAATGGGGTTGAAATCTCTATAAATGGGTAATTTATCTGTGTAGACTTGTTGCTATATTTAATCTTTGTGGTATGGACTAGCATATGTTGATGATAATTAAAGTGATTTCCTATGCAAAAGTGTTCCATGAATGTTTTATTTGGAATTATTTGATTTCTGTAATACCTAAGTCTGCAAATTAGTCTAAATGGCATCTGTATTGAGAGATGGGTAGATCTTTGTAATATTTAACACTATGTTGAAGGAATGGTTTAATTTTTTTGTTCATTTTGAGCTTGAATCTAATGTAATTATCTCAGCATGGAGGACAAGCAAAATCCTTCTTGTCCAAATTCTCTCAATGTTTTAATGATTTGCATAATTGGCCTGTATATCTAGTTGGTGTTTATTCATAAGCTTAGGAAGGATAGTGTTAATCATATGATTAATGTATATGTGTTGAATGGGTTGTGTCAAGCCCTATTAAAAGCTCTGGAGGTATAGCACACATTTTCCTAACATGTATATATATATATATATATATATATATATATATATATATATATTATATATATATATATATATATATATATATATATATATATATAGACACACACACAGATATATATACATATATCAAGCGTGAGGAAAGGCCCTTAAAAACCATCGGATTCAAGTCATTGTTCACCACAATCAAACATGGCTAAGAGGTAGACCCCTCGATGGTATAGGTCTTAGAATTTGTAATATACAAGTCTAAGGGTGGGCCACATGGTGCATGTGACTCAGGCCAGATTGCTTTGGATCATGCATAGACCAACAATGTAGATTCACTAGTGACGAGACGATGGGATTCCAAAAGTGGGCACCCCTCCTTCTCAATAGGGTCATTAGATTCGAGCGATGAGACTGGGAACAAAACCATGAATGTGGACCGCCCTGGTGTCGTCATAGGGAGGAGAGTGGGGGTCAACTATTAAATCATGATCATTAGGAGTGGAGAGCTCATAGCCACACATCTGGGTCTAAGAACTTTAGTCCCTGGAGGATTTGAGGGGAGAAACAAGGGAAACTTTTGGGATCAAATTGTAGGGGTGACATGGTAGTGGTGCTTGTTACAAACACTCAAAAGAAATCTCTGACTTGCCTTCAACATCACAAGTAACATGGTGCGTGTCATCAAGAGCACCAGCAAGGGATGTTGTACCCGAATCTCCTCATGGTTGGTGAAAAGAGCCTTTCTCCTCTTCTTTTGTCGCTGCTAACATCATGCTGCTTTTGCTCCCAAATCCGTTCATTCTTTTTCAAACTGATTTAGATGTGGCTGATCTTTTAAAACTCTACTCACTGTAAGTTTTGTTGCTACATTTTATACACACTGAGAATTATCTACAGTAACTTGATTGGCTTGTACAAGCTCCTTTTGATCTGCATCACCAGTACTTATATCAAAAGTTGCTTTCGTTCCTTTCAAAGCTTCAAATCTAGGCTCTTTTGGATTAGAGACTTCTTCCTTTTCTTTCATTGTTGTTGTTTCAGGGCACTTTTACTCCCCATAAGACTTTAATTGTTTAGTTTCAGGTTAGCTCAGATGTGGTTTATCTTCTTGTGTTGTACTCGCTAAATTTGTTGTGGATACTTCTTTTACATTTTTAGAATTATCTAGAATAAGTTGATTCAACTACACAGACTCCTTTTGACATTTGTCACTAGTGCCAATATCAAATACATCTTTAGCTTGAGTTACATCTCTAGCATCAATCTGAGTAGTATTATTATTTTCTGATCCTGGGCTTTGCTTGTATCCTCAATCTCTGTACTAACAGGTGTTGAATGTTCCACTGTGGCATTTTTTATAATCTCTTCTCGAGGCTAGGACTCTAAACTAGAACTTGAGGTTTTACTTTGGGAACGACTAATGAATGACAGTTGTTCATCTCTACAACAACTCCAGGCTTCATGAGATTCATGAGATAGCACAGTCTCTGTAATTGTCTCATTGCAGATAGTGGTTTTTAAACTATCACTTGCTCCATCTGGTCTTCAACAACTGATAGTTCAGCAAGGCTGAACATATCATCTTGACATAACAACCCATCTTGTTGAGCAGCAACAATCTTTGGATTTGAGATCCATTCTTTAGTTTTCTATCTTCTCATCCTTCAGTAAAATCCATCAAATCATTTAATGAAGACCCGTGTATCTCCATCCTAGTAGCGGAGTGACTGGATTTCGATATTTCCATAAAATTGACACCTTTGTTCCCACCCAACATGTAAAGCTTTCGATGCAAAGGAAGCTCATAGAAAATTAGAAGTAGCTATGCATAATCACTATCTGCCGCTCCTCCTGTTCGTCGTGCGCCACTCTTGATAACGTTTATTATTTACCAAAGATTTTTTTTTTTGTTTGGCACCATATAGTCCAAATAGAAATGTGATGTCTATATCATCCTTACAAATCTCCTTAAGGTGCTGAAATCCTGCAGCTTAATTTGTCAAACTTATCTCAAAATCCTTCATCAACTTAGTGCATCCGCAACCTTATATAGTTTACCCACATTTGCTTGATTACAAATGAGAAACTCTGGTAAATAATTTAGCGATTATGCATGGCAGCATTTGACCTATCTCAAGTCTGCCATTAGGCATTCAAAGATTAATGATCTATGTATATTCGTAACTCCTTAGATGTTAAGCGATGTGTCCAATGGAAAAATAAATTTGTACTTTTGGATATAATTATTGACGATAAGTGTCTTATTGCTTCTTCTCTTCATTAAACTTTTCATTTTGGCATATTGTGGGATGCCCTTCCTAACTGAGTACATTTTTTGCGAGCCAAACCTGAAACGTCACTGTCAACTTCAAAAAGTATGTTAGTGTCCATAAGGGCTAAACCAGAGCTTCTGCCATACATCTTTTGAGAGCTTATCACAAAAATCTTTTATTTTTTTATTGTCAAATAATTCATAGGTATTGGAATCATAGAGCCAAGACAGATGCATTTTTTTGCATACTTGATGGATCTATTTGGCTTTGCAAAAAAAATTAACTTGTTTACTTGGCGTTATGGCTCAAAGTTATCCTTTGAGGAATGAGCCTCAACGGGTTTCAAATGGATAGTTTAGGGAAGCTGCCTCTGTCACTAACACAATCCCTCTTGCTTTAGTGAAATGTTTGTGCTTACCAAGTCTGGGGAATGTCCCTAATGTCTATCATTGATTAAAACTATGAAAATATACAACTAAATGCTTCAAATGATGTAGAAAAACTTCAAACTGCAATTCATAGTTGTAGATCTGTGAACAGATCCTTGAAATCTGTGAATAAATATCTCAAAATCAGCACATAAATTGTGAAATATTGTCTACTCTACCTGGTTGACTAGGTCCTTGTCCTTTGGTGTGAGAAAAGAAGCTGGTAAAGAAGAAATTCAGCAAGGGAATCATAATTTATAACTTTCTGATTAATGAAATTTATATCTGAATTTCCAAGCTAAGTGAGCCAACAAATCGAAGGAATTCTCTTTCATTAAAACACTTAATAGATCAAAGTTCAAACACACTAACTTTTATTAATTAGAGTTAACTTGAGTACAATTTTTTTGAGAAAATTTAAATCAAGAGTTGTCCAAACTCCAAAGAGTCTAAGGGGGCAAGAAAAGTATCACAACCTAAGAATCTTCTCACGTTATGAAAGACACTTGACCATAGCTTAGGACTCAGAAACAAAATAAAGGAGTAGGAAGTATAGATTGTTGAAGAAGGGATTTTTGCATTGACCTCTTGAATTGCCTCCTTGCCTCCTTTTTATGCTTGATTTGAGCTAAAAAGCTTGGTGATTCCTCATTGGTAGATACACTGGAGCTAAGATGCTTGGTGATTTCATCAAAATGTTGTTCCAATTTATATATTCATATTAAGGATGTCACTATGCAATAATAGTTTATATGTGTTTAAAAAAAGAAAAAAAGAAAAGAAATCAGTTCGTCAAAATTCCATCTTTGGTGTTGGGTTTCTCTGGTAAAATGGGCATCAGTGTGTATTGGTAGTTTTTGTGAGTTAGCAGTCATTTTACAGTAATTTCCTCCCAAAAAGTTAACAAATGGTAGCAAGACGGTCTTCTATCAGACCAACCACTTATCTTATAGTTTCCAGCACAGTTATCCACTAAAAATAGCTCGATTCCTAATTCTTGACTGTTTGGAAATAAAATAAGTCTATTTTCCAACAACAGTTAACTAGGGATTAAGGCATTGTTAATATGCATGTACAAGGTCAATACTTTACAGTTTAATGACAATCGACAACAAAATTCTTTTGTATCAGCTAGTGACCAGCCTTTCCATGCACAGTTTTGGCCTTAAATATTTTTTTATATTGGTGTTAGCACTAATATTTAAGTGTTGTAGTGGCCTTTAGACGGCCACATAACAATACTGTGAAATTATTTTGGTGATTGTTTTTTACATGAGAATGCATGGTTAGGTTGACTTGGTTTAGAGTTTTCAGGATCCTATAAAGATGGCATGAAGAGGAGAGACAATAGAGAGATCATTGAGCAACACTCTACAACCATCAGCATTTTCTGACATTCTTCTTTATTTCGTTGTTGCCTACACTCTGTGCATTGATTGTTATGTAGCCAGTTTTGTACTTTCCAGAATATCTCTCTGGATAGAGGTACTACTGCCGCGGATATTCTCTGAAGGGTGAGCCATTTCTGGCACCCTAGTTGTATTAAGAAATCTGCTTAATAATAAAACCCTCATATATGCTGCACCAGTTTTCCCGCATCGGGTTTTTTCGAGGACAATTGTCTAAACATAACAGTGTCCCTTGTGTTGTTGTTTCTATTTACTTCAGTGCATGATCTGTATATCTATGAAGGATGCATTTGTGTTTGCTTTGATGTTTATGTAATTAAAGAACTTGTTAATGTAAAGAAAAAGTAGGAGATAGTAAACCATAAATTGCAGTAGGGGTTTCTGATGTGTTAGATTCAAGAATTTTCACAAAGGGAATGTGGCAAAACAGAAAAAGTACCTTGTGACACTGCATCATTTGGCTAACTATCTGTCCTTCTTCCTTGTCTTGGTTACATATTTTGGTCAATGATGTGTTGATGGAAAATACGATCCTTGCATTAACAAAGCCTCATGTTGAACCATGATCTCCATGTCTACTATGGAAACCTCATGCCCACGCTCAGATTTTTATGTTTCGGTGTTTTCAGGAAAATCCAATCAATTAGAGAAGGACAAGGGGAAAATATAAATGAGAAAACCAATATCAAGGGTCTTATATATGCTTCTATGAAGGGACAACCTCTCCTTCTCTCAATAAGTTGAGATTCCTCTTCTGCCCATGAAATAAATAAGTGTCAATGCACAACCCTATATAAAATAAATAAATAAAGGTGAAAGAAGAGAAAGGATTCCTGTGCATAGAGGTGAAGCAAGAAACTCCTCCGAGGTGCTATCTAGGCCTACTGGTAGCAGAGAAATGTTTGTGTCCTTGGAGTGACATCATCGGGGTACTGTCCAGTCCCACTGGCAGCAGAGCAACACCAGAGATGAAAAGATATACTATGAAAAAAAGTAAAGCTCACGAGCTTCATTACCCTATCTTGACTCAAAACATTGTGTGATCAATGATCTTATGTTTGTGTTTAACCAAGTAAAGGAATGAAGGGGACTATGTTTTTTTATAAGCTAAGTGGGGAAGCCATGGAAATATTAACAATGAATCAATAATCCCTGAAGAAATACTAGTGATAAATAAAGAGAGATTGGTAAAGCTTATCAACATTCTAATTAACGGGGTAAGATTTAGATTTCATTACGAGATAGGTTAAGAAGGCTGATATAAGGAGGAGGTTTAGGGTCGGTCAATTGATAGAGCGAGTTAGAATGAGTGTATCCTTCCCTCAATCAATCGCTCACTCAATCCCTCAACCGCATTCTCTCTCAATTGAGAAATCAATCTCATCTGGATAGGTCAAATGCTTGCCATGTATAATCGCTAAATTATTTACCAGAGTTTCTCATTTGTAATCAAGAAAAATGTGGGTAAACTATATAAGGTTGCGGATGCACTAAGTTGATGAAGGATTTTTAGATAAGTTTGACCAATTAAGCTGCAAGATTTCAACACCTTAAGGAGATTTTTAAGGACGATATAGATTTCACAGAAGCTATTTGGACTATATGGTGCCAGACAATTTTTTTTTATTCGGGTAAACAATAAACGTTATATCAAGAGCGGCGCACGACGAACAGGAGGAGCGACAAACAGTGATTACGCATAATTGCTACGATTTTATGAGCTTCCTTTGCATTGAAAGCTTTACATGTTGGGTGGGAACGAAGGTGTCAATTTTATGGAAATATTGAAATCCAGTCATTCTGATACTAGGATGGAGGTAGATGGGTCGTCATTAAATGATTTGATGGATTTTACTGCCAATGAGAAGATAGAAACTAAAGAATGGATCTCAAATCTAGAGATTGTTGCTACTCAACAAGATGGGTTGATATGTCAAGATGATATGTTTAGCCTTGCTTAACTATCAGTTGTTGAAGACCAGATAGAGCAAGTGATAGTAGAAACCACTATCTGCAATGAGACAACTACAGAGACTGTTCTATCTCATGAATCTCATTAATCTGGAGCTATTGTAGAGAAGAACAACTGTCATTCATTAGTCGATCCCAAGAAAAACCTCAAGTTCCTAGTTTACAGTCTCAACCTCGAGAAGAGGTTATAAAAAATACCACAGTGGAACAGTCAACACCTGTCAGTACAGAGATTGAGGATACAGGCAAAGCCTAGGAATCAGAAAATAATCATACTGCTCAGATTGATGCCAGAGATGTAACTCAAGCTAAAGATGCATTTGATATTGGCATTGGTGACAAATGTCAAAAGGAGTCTGTGCAGTTGAATCAACTTATTCTAGATAATTCTCAAAATGTAAAAGATGTATCCACAGCAAATTTAGCGAGTACAACACAAGAAGATCAACCACATTTGAGCCAGCCTGAAACTGAACAATTAAATTCTTATGGGGAGCAGAAGTGCCCTGAAACAAAAACAATGAAAGAAAAGGAAGAAGTCTCTAATCCGAAAGAGCCTGGATTTGAAGCATTGAAAGGAATGAGAGCAACTTCTGATATAAGTACTGGCAATGCAGACCAAAAGGAGCTTGTGCATGCTAATCAAGTTACTGTAGATAATTCTCAGTGTGTAGAAAATGTAGCAACAAAACTTGGAGCGAGTAGAGTTTTAAAAGATCAACCACATCTGAATCAACCTAAAAAAGAACGAATAAATTTGGGAGCAAAAGCAGCATGATGGAGCAGTGATGAAAGAAGAGGAGAAAGGCTCCTGTCAGTACCTTGAAGAGATGCCGAGTACAACACAAGCTGTTGGTGCTCTTGATGACAAGAGAGAGGTTGCTTGTGATGTTGATGGCAAGTCAGAGATTTCTTGTGGTGTTGATGGCAAGCTAGAGGTTAATGATAATAAGGTATCCACTTCTGATGGACAACTTCCTTCTACTCAGTTTGAAAATATGCAGTCTGAAAATGTTCTGCAAAATACTAGCATGTTGGCTAGTCTAGAGTCAAATCCTAATCTCCCTAAATGAGGGATCATAGAGTGCAATGCTGAGCCCATGGAGCATGGAAATGTTGAGGAGTCTGCCAATATTTCGAAGAAGATGTAAATAAACCCCCACCACTGTTTCCTCACTGTTGCTGCAATAAGGGCAGCGCTGAGTGATAGATAAACCCTTTTCAGATGATTTGAGCAGTAGGGTTGATCTTTCTGAGGTTTTTTTTTTTAGAGCATGGTGATCCCATGAAGCATAACCAAAACCTTGGTTGGTGCTGCGGTATCCTCCGCCACAATTATATATATATATATATATATATATATATATATATATATATATATATATATATATATATATTCAAATTTATGGTCAATGTTATTTAATAATTCAAGTTATTTTGGTTTCTAATATAATTAAATTTGTTTGTAATATGTATATATTTTGTCTAGTAGGTAGGCTTCAAGGTCCAGATTTTGAACCAATGATCTGATACCACATGTAAGATCCCTCCCTTAGCGTCCTCTACTAGATTTATACTCTCAAATTTTAAATGCAATAAAAGGGCCATAATTTGTTTTCTGACAAGACATTTAATGATGATAAATTACCATTTAAAATATAATTCCTACAATTTAAAGAGGGAATTTTTCATTTCCATCACTTATATGAGTAGCCTATGCATAGACGAATACCTGTACTGATGGCTCGGTGGAGATGCCCTTGAGTTTCTGCTCCTGCTGGAACACTCCTCTTGACTACCAATTGGATTTACCTCCCAGGCAACTAGGAAGTAATTCCTAGCCCAGGAAATCTCCACAAGTTCCCTAGCTCTCCAAGCCCAAGTCCAACCAGATGTAGTGTGTGTGTCCAAGACCAAGATAAACAATACTCCCCTCCTCTCTCTCAAATAATTTCTTCAAAACTACACCAACCAAAACCAAAAGCAAGACCCCGCATCCCCCTTCCTCCCTTCCTCCTTCCCCTTTTATGCCCCTCCTCTCTTCTCCACCTCAACCACCCCTCATTAATGTCATAACTTCTCCTTCATCCTTACAATTGACTTCTCTTCTCCCAAGTAAATCTGAGAGGACATTTGGGAATGTGATATGAATATAAAATTGGGTAATTAATTGGAGAGGACCATGTCTTCTCCCAAGTAAATGTGAGAGTACATTTTGGGGATGAGAGATGAATATATAAATTGGTAATTAATTGGAGAGGACCATGTCTTCTCCCAAGTAAATCTGAGAGGACATTTGGGAATGTGATATGAATATAAAATTGGGTAATTAATTGGAGAGGACCATGTCTTCTCCCAAGTAAATGTTAGAGTACATTTGGGAATGTGAGATGAATATATAAATTGGTAATTATTTGGATATGACCATCTCTTCTCCCAAGTAAATGTGAGAGTACATTTGAGAATGTGATATGAATATTTAAATTGGAATAATGGAGGGAGACCATATTGTATCCAAGATTTTTTTGAGAAGACCAGTTGGGAATTTGAATAATAGAAATAATAAGTTTTACATCAGTAAATAAAATTTACAGTTTCCCAAATGAAGGTATTCACCAATATTTCTCAATATTTTCAGGTAATGTAAACATTAATAAAATTTGCATGATAAGATTAAGTGGGGCATTATCTTCATTCCTGCAGGGTGCAAAAGTATTCTCAAGTCAGGTGAGGAGGGTGTAGGGTGCATAAGGGAAGGCTGAAGGATTGAGCTTTAGGTATTCAGTGCATGCTAGTGCGCTAAACGAGGGCACACTTCTTCGATCCGAAGGAGTGCGCTCAAGGAAGACTTGGTGATTTTGAATGCTCAGTCCAGAGCAGGGAAGAGGCTTCGTGCTTTTGGAGTGCGCCCTAAGATCAAGGATGGTGCAGGGTTCACTTTTGAACAATGAAGTATTACCCATAAAGGATTCGGAGTGCGCTCATGTGCTCTTTACCATAATGGGTTCACTTGCAACCGAAATTTAAGTCTGGATGATTGATCGAGGGGTGGCCAAGATGAGTTCTAGACATAAATGCGACATGCGACACATACTGAGTCATCAAGAAAAATTAAACAAACTTAACATACAATGAATATTCATGAAAATGACTCTTTATGCACATTCCGCAACTATAAACAGTGAAGTGTGTTTGACTGTGACCCGAAAGTGTCATTTCAAAACAAGAAAGGTGGTGTGACCATGAAATGCACATAGATATGTTCTAATTGATGCGATAGCACTTGAGAAGGATCAAGAACACTTAAGACATATGAATCAATACAAAACAACACTTGACGACAAAAGTGACACATGATATGACCATGAAGTAGGCTCCCAAAATTAGAATGTAGTGAAATTTTGGAGGGTGTTGTAGCAGCAACAACAATATCCTAGCATGGATGTGACTATGCCTAAAAATATTGAATGATATCATGTGTAGTTGATGGATGAAGAGAGTGTGGCCATGTGGTATCCTATTTCGATTGTTCTATTGGTTGAAATTCCTTAGAATCACTCCACCTCAAGCACTGGAATCTTGCTCGAGGGTAACAACTACAAGTAACTTTGGTTTTAACTTGTCTATGGTTGGGTGGAGAGTTAAGAGTCCCACTCTTAGTTTCTAGGTCTCTTATAAGATAAGTTCACTCTTATGTTTTTATGATTGGTTTTGTTATTATGGCTCTATTATTTGCATGGAAATAATATTATGCTAATGTTGTAGAGTGTTTTTCTTGCATAAATGAAGAATCTAAATGATTGAGTAAAGATCCTATGATATGGTTCATTGCTCATGGATGTGGTAATATTGAAATAACTCAAGCATGTTTGTGCATAATGTGGTTGAAATCTCTGTAAATGGGTAATTTATCTATGTAGACTTGTTGCTATATTTAATCTTTGTGGTATGGACTAGCATATGTTGATGATAAGTAAAGTGATTTCCTATGCAGAAGTGTTCCATGAACGTTGTATTTGGATATATTTGATTTCTGTAATACTTAAGTCTGCAAATTAGTCTAAATGGCATGTGTATTGAGAGATGGGTAGATCTTTGTAATATTTAACACTATGTTGAAGGAATGGTTTAATTTTTTTGTTCATTTTGAGCTTGAATCTAATGTAATTATCTCAGCATGGAGGAAAAGTAAAATCCTTGTCGTTAATATTCTCTCAATGTTTTAATGATTTGCATAACTGGCCTATATATCTAGTTGGTGTTTATTCATAAGCTTAGGAAGGATAGTGTTAATCATATGATTAATGTATATGTGTTGAATGGGTTGTGTCAAGCCCTGTTAAAAGCTCTGGAGGTATAGCACACATTTTCCTAACATGTATGTATATATATATATATATATATATATATATATATATATATATCAAGCATGAGAAAAGGTGCCTTAAAAACCATTGGATTCAAGTCATTGTTCACCACAATCAAACATGGCTAAGAGGTAGACCCCTCGATAGAATAGGGCTTAGAATTTGTAATATACAAGTCTAAGGGTGGGCCACATGGTGCATGTGACTCAGGCCAGATTGCTTTGGAGCATGCATAGACCAACAATGTAGATTCACTAGTGACCAGACGATGGGAATCCAAAAGTGGGCACCCGTCCTTCTCGATACCAAAAGATGATGGGCCCTTGCATACCATCGATTGGGTGGAGACAAGAGAGGGTCATTAGATTCGAGTGATGAGACTGGGAACAGAACCATGAATGTGGACCCCCCTGGTGGCGTCATAGGGAGGAGAGGGGGGGTCAACTATTAAATCATGATCATCGGGAATGGAGAGCTCATAGCCACACATGTGTCTAAGAAATTTAGCCCCCCAAGGATCTGAGGGGAGAAACAAGGGAAACTCTTGGGATCAAATTGTAGGGGTGACGTGGTAGTGGGGCCTGTTATCAAATGCAAATGGTGAAGGGCCCCAATTAAATGTTGCAGAACTCTGCGGTGAAACCCATAATCACGTGGTGCGTGGCATGGAGGAAGTGACAAGGGTTGACATCACCCAAATGTTTAAGGTTGGTGATGTCACCCTAGATCCCGAACTATTTCTTCACTGTAACAGAAAACTCCCTAAGGTAACCTTTTCAAAACAATCTTGCAGATTGAAGACTAGCCCTTTCAATCTAGAGAGAGCTCTCTCTAACAACCTAATCACTAAGCTTAGCAACTAGTTTTGTCTTCACACAATGGTTAGATATTAAGTAGGGTTTTTTGATTTTGAGTTTGGTGGTTGGAATGAAGCAAGTAATATGTTGGGTAATGGGGTCAACAAATTAGGTTTTTAGATGCAATTACCAAGATCTTGCCTGTATGAATCAAGATGGACAGAGGCAGGATAGATGGAAAACTATAGACATATCAAACATCATTTGAATGATAGTAGAAGGAGAAAACAATCCACTATAGCAAGGGAATGAAACATGAATCCTAGAAGATATAGGAGAAATAGTGCAGATGTCTAAACCATATGAGCTAGAGCATTAAAATAATTAATTTTGTCACATAATCTGATTTAAACACCAAAATATAACATACAAATGATATCACATAGAAAGGAAACTATCACAGAAGGAAATTGACTAAGAATACCATCATAGAGCAAAATAATTCCTTGTTTCAAAGTCAAACCTCTCTTCCTTCATTTTCATTCATTATATAGGAAAAATACATAAAGCTTCAGATCCACAAGTTGTGGAAAGTATTAATTACAATAATCCTCAAGATCCAAAATAAATGGATCTGAAAACCTCTTCATTACTATTTGAAATAATCAAGGAGGATATAGTATCTCATCCCCAAGTTGAATTGATGAGGTGGCCTTCATTTGTTGACTTGGCATTTTTATAGGAAACATAATTTCGAAAACTCTCGCAATTTTTTGAAAACTAGGCTTCAAAGAGGCATTTGAATTTCCCAAACCATGATATTTGTGTAAAAAAAGAAAGATGTTTTTTAAACAATATAATTATCCATAAAAGCCTCTTTCATATTTGGAAAATTCATCTTTACCTTCTCGAAAATTGTGCCCAAAGTGGATAACTACATGAAATAATTAAATATTTAAATCCTGAAAAATAGGTTGCAAATATTCCTTCATATCCTTCAAAAAGTGCTATATGGGTAAAACCTGAGAGAGGTTTATTTAAAATGGTATGTTACCAACAAAAACCTCTTATTTTTTTTACATATTCATCTCCATATGTCTGTAGACATCATTTGAAAATAGTGGCTAAAACAAGAAAATAATAGAATAATTACAAAATTTGTAAAAATAGACCTCAAAGATTACTCTATAATTTCCAAACCATGATTTTTGGGTAAAATATGAAGGAGGTTTTTGTAAATCATCCCATTTCCAGCATTTTATTTATTTATTTATTTTTTCATCACCTCCTATTTGAAATATGTGTTTGAACATAATGACTAAAACGGGAAAAATGTGGGAAAGTGTCACTTTAGGGCAATCTATGTTTTAGGGTTTAATTTAAAATCCATCTCTTAGGCTTGAAAACTCTACCAAATGTCACATCAAGGTTTAATAAGGGTAAATATTCTTGAAAACTCGTTTGGGCACTTGAAAAGCAGTTTAGAAACTCATATTTTCAAAACTTCGTAGCACTAGCTCTAGGCATTCGATAGGTTCTGATTTGATGCAAAACTTGGAGAAAGCTTAGATATAACTTAAATAACCCGTTTCACAATGAACTAATAATCATAACCTTTGGACCTTTAGGAAAGGTACAAACTCAGTGCTAACAGACCCCATAGATTTTTGGAGCAAGGTGTAGTAGAACACATACAATTTAACTCTCAGGTGACGTGGCCAAGGAGTACCCACACCCATGCCCATTTTAATAAATATTATATGTGTGTATGTGTGTGTGTGCATATGAGTTGGTCCATGTGGAACATAGAAAGGGGATTAATACGTGACCCCGATACTTGACTTGAGCATAATTTTACACCCTACAGGCACAAAGATTGTAATGCCCCACTTAATCTTATCATGCAAATTTTATTAATGTTTAAATTACCTGAAAATATTGAGAAATATTGGTGAATAGCTTCATTTGGGAAACTGTAAATTTTATTTACTGATGTAAAATTTATTATTTCTATTATTCAAATTCCCAACTTGTCTTCTCAAAATTAATCTTGGATAGGATATGGTTTCCCTCCATTATTCCAATTTAAATATTCATATCACATTCCCAAATGTACTCCCACATTTACTTGGGAGAAGACATGGTCCTCTCCAAATAATTACCAATTTATATATTCATCTCACATTCCCAAATGTACTCTTACATTTACTTGGGAGAATACATGGTCCTCTCCAATGAATTACCCAATTCTATATTCATATCACATTCCCAAATGTCCTCTCAGATTTACTTGGGAGAAGACATGGTCTTCTCCAATTAATTACTAATTTATATATTCATCTCTCATCCCCAAAATATACTCTCACATTTAATTGGGAGAAGACACGGTCCTCTCCAATTAATTATGCAATTTTATATTCATATCACATTCCCAAATGTCCTCTCAGATTTACTTGGGAGAAGAGAAGTCAACTGTAAAGGATAAGGGAGAAGTTATGACATTAATGAGGGGTGGTTGAGGTGGAGAAGAGATGAGGGGCATAAAAGGGGAAGGAGGAAGGGAGGAAAGGGGATGAGGGGTCTTGCTTTTGGTTTTAGTTGGCTGTGGTTTTGAAGAAATTGTTTGAGAGAGAGGAGGGGAGTATTGTTTATCTTGGTCTTGGACACACACACTACATCTAGTTGGACTTGGGCTCGGAGGGCTAGAGAACTTGTGGCGGTTTCATGGGCTAGGAATTACTTCCTAGTTGGCTGGGAGGTAAATCTAGTCGGTAGTCAAGAGGAGCATTCTAGCAGGAGCAACAGCTCAAGGGCATATCCACCGAGCCATTGGTATAGGTATTCCTCTATGCATAGACTACTCATATAAGTGATGGAAATGAAAAGTTCACTATTTAAATTGTAGGAATTAGATTTTAAATGGTAATTTATCATCATTAAATGTCTTGTCAGAAAATAAATTATTGCCCTTTTATTGCATTTAAAATTTGAGAATATAGATCTCGAAGAGGACCCTAAGGGAGGGATCTTACACATGGTATCAGAGCATTGGTTCAAAATCTGGACCTTGAAGTCTACCTACTAGAATATATATATATATAAATTTATTATACTATAAATTTATTATTAAATATATAAATTATATATATATATATATATATATATATATATATATATATATATATATATATATATATATATATATATATATATATATATATATATATATATATATATAATATATATATATATATATATATATATATAATTATGGTGGAGGATACCACCGCACCAACCAGGGTTTTGGTTATGCTTCGTGGATCACCATGCTCTTAAAAGAAAACCTTAGAAAGATCAACCCTACTGCTCAAATCATCTAAAATGTGTTTATCTATCGCTCAGCGCCGCCCTTGTTGCAGCAACAGTGGGGCAACATTGGTGGGGGTTTATTTACATATTCTTTGGAATATTGGCAGACTCCTCAACATTTCCATGCTCCATGGGCTCAACATTGCACTCTGTGATCCCTCATTGAGGGAGATTGGGATTTGACTCTAGACTAGCCAACGTGCTAGTATTTTGCAGAACATTTTCAGGCTGCATATTTTCAAACTGAGTAGAAGGTAATTGTCCATTAGAAGCATATACCTTATTATCATTAACCTCTGGCTTGCCATCAACACCAAAAGCAATCTCTGACTTGCCATCAACATCACAAGCAACCTCTGTCTTGTCATCAAGAGCACCAGCATCTTGTGTTGTACTCGACATCTCTTCAAGGTATTGAAAAGAGCCTTTGTCCTCTTCTTTTGTCGCTACTCCATCATGCTGCTTTTGCTCCCAAATCTGTTCGTTCTTTTTCAAGATGATTCAGATGTGGCTGATCTTTTAAAACTCTACTCACTACAAGTTTTGTTGCTACATTTTATAAACACTGAGAATTATCTACAGTAACTTGATTGGCCTGTACAAGCTCCTTTTGATCTGCATCACCAGTACTTAAGAAGTTGCTTTCATTCCTTTCAAAGCTTCAAATCCAGGCTCTTTCAGATTAGAGACTTCTTCCTCTTCTTTCATTGTTGTTGTTTCAGGGCACTTCTGCTCCCCATAAGACTTTAATTGTTTAGTTTCAGGTTGGCTCAGATGTGGCTGATCTTCTTATGTTGTACTCGCTAAATTTGTTGTGGATACATCTTTTACATTTTGAGAATTATCTAGAATAATTTGATTCAACTACACAAACTCCTTTTGACATTTTATCACCAACGCCAATATCAAATACATCTTTAGCTTGAGTTACATCTCTAGCATCAATCTGAGCAGTATTATTATTTTCTGATTCCTGGCCTTTGCCTGTATCCTCAATCTTTGTACTAACAGGTTTTGACTGTTCCACTGTGGCGTTTTTTATAATCTCTTCTCAAGGCTGGGAATGTAAACTAGGAACTTGAGGTTTTACTTTGGGAACGACTAATGAATGATAGTTTTTCATCTCTTCAACAACTCCAGATTCATGAGATTCAAGAGATAGCACAGTCTCTATAGTTGTCTCATTGCAGATAGTGGTTTCTACTATCACTTGTTCTGTCTGGTCTTCAACAACTGATAGTTCAGCAAGGCTGAACATATCATCTTGACATAACAACCCGTCTTGTTGAGCAGCAACAATCTATGGATTTGAGATCCATTCTTTAGTATCTATCTTCTCATTGGCAGTAAAATTCATTAAATCATTTAATGAAGACCCGTTTACCTCCATCCTAGTATCAGAGTGACTGGATTTCGATATTTCCATAAAATTGACACCTTTGTTCCCATCCGACATGTAAAGCTTTCGATGCAAAGGAAGCTCATAAAATCGAAGCAGCTATGCATAATCACTATCTACCGCTTCTCCTGTTTGTCGTGCGCCACTCTTGATAATGTTTATTGTTTACCTGAAGATTCTTTTTTTTTTTTTGTCTGGCACCATATAGTCTAAATAGCTTCTGTGATGTCAATATCATCCTTACAAATCTCCTTAAGGTGCTGAAATCCTGCAGCTTAATTGGTCAAACTTATCTCAAAATCCTTCATCTTAGTGCATCCGCAACCTTATATAGTTTACCCACATTTTGCTTGATAAGAAATGAGAAACTCTGGTAAATAGTTTAGCGATTATGCATGGCAAGCATTTGACCTATCTCAAGTCTGCCATTACTTCAAAGCTTAATGATCTATGTATATTCGTAACTCCTTAGATGTTAAGCGATGTGTCCAATGGCAAAATACATTTGTACTTTTGGATATAATTATTGACGATAAGTGTCTTATTGCTTCTTTTCTTCATTAAACTTTTCATTTTGGCATATTGTGAGATGCCCTTCCTAACTGAGTACATTTTTTGCAAGCCAAACCTGAAATGTCATTGTAAACTTCAAAAAGTATGTTAGTGTCCATAAGGGCTAAACCAGAGCTTCTGCTATACATCTTTTGAGAGCTTATCACAAAAAGCTTTTATTTTTTTAATTGTCAAATAATTCATACGTGTCGGAATCATAGAGCCAAGACAGATGCATTTTTTTGCATACCTGATGGATCTATTTGGCTTTGCAAAAAAAAAAATAACCTTGTTTGCTTGGAGTTATGGCTCAAAATTGTCCTTTGAGGAATGAGCCTCAACGGGTTTCAAATGGACAGTTTAGGGAAGCTGCCACTGTCACCGATACAATCCCTCTTGCTTTAGTGAAATGTTTGTGCTTACCAAGTCTGGGGAATGTCCCTAATGTCTGTCAATGATAAAAGAATCTGAAAATCTACAACTCAATGCTTCAAATAATGTAGAAAAACTTCAGAGCTGCAATTCATAGTTGTAGATCTATGAAAAGATCCTTGAAATCTGTTAATAAATATCTCAAAATCAACACATAAATTGTGAAATATTGTCTACTCTGCTTGGTTGACTGGGTCCTTGTCCTTTGGTGTGAGAAAAGAAGCTGGTAAAGAAGAAATTCAGCAAGGGAATCATAATGTATAGCTTTCTGATTAATGAAATTTATATTTGAATTTCCAAGTTAAGTGAGCCAACAAACCGAAGGAATTCTCTTTCATTAAAACACTTAATAGATCAAAGTTCAAACACACTAACTTTTGTTAATTAGAGTTAACTTGAGTACAATTTTTTTTGGATAAAATTTAAACCAAGAGTTGTCCAAACTCCAAAGAGTCTAAGGGGGCAAGAAAATTATCACAACCTAAGAATCTTCTCACGTTATGAAAGACACTTGACCATAGCTTAGGACTTAGAAACAAAATAAAGGAGTAGGAAATATAGATTGTTGAAGAAGGGATTTTTGCATTGACCTCTTGAATTGCCTCCTTGCCTCCTTTTTATGCTTGATTTGAGCTAAAAAGCTTGGTGATTCCTCATCGGTAGATACACTGGAGCTAAGATGCTTGGTGATTTCATCAATGTTGTTCCAATTTATATATTCATCTTGAGGATGTCACTATGTGATAATAGTTTATATGTGTTTAAAAAAAGAAAAAAGAAAAGAAATCAGTTCGTCAAAATTCCAACTCTGGTGTTGGGTTTCTCTGGTAAAATGGGCATCAGTCTGTATTGGCAATTTTTGTGAGTTGATAGTCATTTTACAACAATTTCCTCCCAAAAAGTTGACAAATGGCAGCAAGACGGTCTTCTATCAGACCAACCACTTATCTTACAGTTTCCAGCACAGTTATCCACTAAAAATAGCTCGATTCCTAATTCTTGACTGTTTGGAAATAAAAGAAGTCTATTTTCCAACAACAGTTAACTAGGGATTAAGGCATTATTAATATGCATGTACAAGGTTAGTACTTTACAATTTAATGACAATTGACAACAAAATTATTTTGTATCAGCTAGTGACCAGCCTTTCCATGCACAGTTTTGGCCTTAAATAATTTTTTTATTTGGTGTTAGCACTAAGATTTAAGTGTTGTAGTGGCCTGTAGATGGCCACATAACAACACTGTGAAATTATTTTGGTGATTGCTTTTTACATGAGAATGCATGGTTAGGTTGACCTGGTTTAGAGTTTTCAGGATCCTATAAAGATGGCATGAAGAGGAGAGACAATAGAGAGATCATTGAGCAACACTCTACAACCAGCAGCATTTTCTTACATTCTTCTTTCTTTCGTTGCTGCCTACACTCTATGCATTGATTGTTATCCAACCAGTTTTGTACTTTTCGGAATATCTATCTAGATAGAGGTACTACTGCCGCATATATTCTCTGAAGGGTGAGCCATTTCTGGCACCCTAATTGTATTTAGAAATCTGCTTAATAATAAAACCCTCATATATGCTGCATCGATTTTCCCGCATCGGGTTTTTCTGAGGACGATTGTCTAAACATAATAGTGTCCCTTGTGTTATTGTTTCTGTTTACTTCAGTGCATGATCTATATATTCGTGAAGGCTGCATTTGTGTTTACTTCGATGTTTATGTAATTAAACAACTTGTTGATGTAAAGAACAAGTAGGAGATAGTAAACCATAAATTGCAGTAGGGGTCTCTGATGTGTTAGATTCAAGAATTTTCACAAAGGGAATGTGGCAAAATAGAAAAAGTACCTTGTGACACTGCATCATTTGGCTAACTATTTGTCCTTCTTCCTTGTCTTGGTTACATCTTTTGGTCGATGATGTGTCGACGGAAAATACGATCCTTGCATTAACAAATCCTCGTGTTGAACCATGATCTCCATGTCAATTATGGAAACCTCATTCCTGCGCTCGGGTTTTTATGTTTCGGTGTTTTCAGGAAAATCCAATCAAGTAGAGAAGGACAAGGGGAAAATATAAATGGGAAAACCAATATCAGGGGTCTTATATATGCTTCTATGAAGGGACAACCTCTCCTTCTCTCAATAAGTTGAGATTCCTCTTCCACCCATGAAATAAATAAGTGCCGATGCACAACCCTATATAAAATAAATAAATAAAGGCGAAAGAAGAGAAAGGATTCCTGTGCAGAGAGGTGAAGCAAGAAACTCCTCCGGGGTGCTGACTAGGCTTACTGGTAGTAGAGAAATGTTTGTGTCCCTGAAGTGACATCGTCGGGGTACTGTCCAGTCCCGCTGGTAGCAGAGCAACACCAAAGATGAAAAACTATACTATGAAAAAAAATAAAGCTCACGAGCTTCATTACCCTATCTTGACTCAAAGCATTGTGTGATCAATGATCTTATGTTTGTGTTTAACCAAGTAAAGGAATGAAGGGGACTATGTTTTTGCATAAGGTAAGTGGGGAAGCCATGGTAATATAAATGATGAATCAATACTCCCTGAAGAAATACTAGTGATAAATAAAGAGAAATTGGTAAAGTTTTTCAGCATTCTAATTAACAGGGTAAGATTCAGATTTCATTACGAGACAGGTTAAGAAGGATGATATAAGGAGGAGGTTTAGGGTCGGTCAATCGATAGAGCGAGTTAGAATGAGTGTATCCTTCCCTCAATCAATCACTCACTCAGTCCCTCAATCACACTCTCTCTCAATTGAGAAATCAATCTCATCTGGATAGGTCAAATGCTTGCCATGCATAATCGCTAAATTATTTACCAGAGTTTCTCATTTGTAATAAAGCAAAATGGGGGTAAACTATATAAGGTTGCGGATGCACTAAGTTGATGAAGGATTTTGAGATAAGTTTGACCAATTAAGCTGCAAGATTTCAACACCTTAAGGAGATTTTTAAGGATGATATAGACTTCATAGAAGCTATTTGGACTATATGGTGCCAGACAAATTTTTTTTCTTCGGGTAAACAATAAACATTATCAAGAGTGGCGTACGATGAACAAGAGGAGCGGCAGACAGTGATTACGCATAATTGCTACGATTTTATGAGCTTCCTTTGCATTGAAAGCTTTACATGTCGGGTGGGAACGGAGGTGTCAATTTTATGGAAATATCAAAATCCAGTCACTCCGATACTAGGATGGAGGTAGATGGGTCTTCATTAAATGATTTGATGGATTTTACTGCCGATGAGAAGATAGAAACTAAAGAATGGATCTCAAATCCAGAGATTGTTGTTGCTCAACAAGATGGGTTGTTATGTCAAGATGACATGTTCAGCCTTCCTTAACTATAGGTTGTTGAAGACCAGACAGAGCAAGTGATAGTAGAAACCACTATTTGCAATGAGACAACTACAGAGACTGTGCTATCTCATGAATCTCATAAATCTGGAGCTGTTGTAGAGATGAACAATTGCCATTCATTAGTCGTTCCTGAAGAAAAACCTCAAGTTCCTAGTTTACAGTCCCAACCTCGAGAAGAGGTTATAGAAAATGCCACAGTGGAATAGTCAACAACTATCAGTACAAAGATTGAGGATACATGGAAAGCCCAGGAATCAGAAAATAATCATACTGCTCAGATTGATGCCAGAGATGTAACTCAAGCTAAAGATGTATTTGATATTGGCACTGGTGACAAATGTCAAAAGTAGTCTGTGCAGTTGAATCAACTTATTCTAGATATTTTTCAAAATGTAAAAGATGTATCCACAACAAATTTAGCGAGTACAACACAATAAGATCAGCCACATCTGAGCCAGCCTGAAACTGAACAATTAAAGTCTTTTGGGGAGAAGAAGTGCCCTGAAACAACAACAATGAAAGAAGAGGAAGAAGTCTTTAATCCGAAAGAGCCTGGATTTGAAGCTTTGAAAGGAATGAAAGCAACTTTTGATATAAGTACTGGTGATGCAGATCAAAAGGAGCTTGTACATGCCAATCAAGTTACTGTAGGTAATTCTCAGTGTGTAGAAAATGTAGCAACAAAACTTGGAGCGAGTAGAGTTTTAAAATATTAGCCACATCTGCATCAACCTAAAAAATAATGAACTGATTTGGCAGCAAAAGCAGCAGTGATGGAGCAGTGATGAAAGAAGAGGAGAAAGGCTCTTGTCAGTACCTTGAAGTGATGCCGGGTACAACACAAGCCGCTGGTGCTCCTGTTGACAAGATAGAGGTTGCTTGTGATGTTGATGGCAAGTCAGAGATTTCTTGTGGTGTTGATGGCAAGCTAGAGGTTAATGATAATAAGGTATCCGCTTCTGATGGACAATTTCCTTCTACTCAGTTTGAAAATATGCAGTCTGAAAATGTTCTGCAAAATACTAGCTTGTTGGCTAGTCTAGAGTCAAATCCTAATCTCCCTCAATGAGGGTTCATAAAGTGCAATGCTCAGCCCATGGAGCATGGAAATGTTGAGGAGTCTGCCAATATTCCGAAGAAGATGTAAATACACCACCACAGCTGTTTCCCCACTGTTGCTGCAATAAGGGCAGCGTTGAGTGATAGATAAACCCTTTTCAGATGATTTGAGCAGTAGGGTTGATCTTTCTGAGGTTTTTTTTTTTAGAGCATGGTGATCCCACGAAGCATAACCAAAACCCTGGTTGGTGTTGTGGTATCCTCCGCCACAATTATATCTCTCTCTCTCTCTCTCTCTCTCTCTATATATATATATATATATATATATATATATATATATATATATGTCTAGTAGGTAGGCTTCAAGGTCCAGATTTTGAACCAATGCTATGATACCACGTGTAAGATCCCTCCCTTAGCATCCTCTACCAGATCTATACTCTCAAATTTTAAATGCAATAAAAGGGCAATAATTTATTTTCTGACAAGACATTTAACGATGATAAATTACCATTTAGAAATCTAATTCCTACAATTTAAATAGTGAACTTTTCATTTCCATCACTTATATGAGTAGTCTATGCACAGAGGAATACCTGTACCAATGGCCCGGTGGAGATGCCCTTGAGCTGCTGCTCTTGCTGGAACACTCCTCTTGACTACTGATTGGATTTACCTCCCAGCCAACTAGGAAGTAATTCCTAGCCTAGGAAACCTCCACAAGTTCCCTAGCCCTCCGAGCCCAAGTCCAACCAGATGTAGTGTGTGTGTCCAAGACCAAGATAAACAATACTCCCCTCCTCTCTCTCAAATAACTTCTTCAAAAGTACAGCCAACCAAAACCAAAAGCAAGACCCCGCATCCCCCTTCCTCCCTTCCTCCTACCCCTTTTATGCCCCTCCTCTCTTCTCCACCTCAACCACCCCTCATTAATGTCATAACTTCTCCCTCATCCTTACAGTTGACTTCTCTTCTCCCAAGTAAATCTAAGAGGACATTTGGGAATGTGATATGAATATAAAATTGGGTAATTAATTGGAGAGGACCATGTTTTATCCCAAGTAAATGTGAGAGTACATTTAGGGATGAGAGATGAATATATAAATTAGTAATTAATTGGAGAGGACCATGTCTTCTCCCAAGTAAATCTGAGAGGACATTTCACAATGTGATATGAATATAAAATTGGGTAATTAATTGGAGAGGACCATGTCTTCTCCCAAGTAAATGTTAGAGTACATTTGGGAATGTGAGATGAATATATAAACTGTTAATTATTTGGAGAGGACCATGTCTTCTCCCAAGTAAATGTGAGAGTACATTTGGGAATGTGATATGAATATTTAAATTGGAATAATGGAGGGAGGCCATATCGTATCCAAGATTAATTTTGAGAAGACTAGTTGGGAATTTGAATAATAGAAATAATAAATTTTACATCAGTAAATAAAATTTACAGTTTCCCAAATGAAGATATTCACCAATATTTCTCAATATTTTCAGGTAATGTAAACATTAATAAAATTTGCATGATAAGATTAAGTGGGGCATTACAATCTTCGTGCATGCAGGGTGCAAAATTATGCTCAAGTTAGGTTAGGAGGGTGTAGGGCGCATAAGGGAAGGCTGAAGGATTGAGCTTTAGGTCTTCGGGGCACGCTAGTGCGCTCAAGGAGGGCACACTTCTTTGATCCGAAGGAGTGTGCTCAAGGAAGACTTGGTGATTTTGAATGTGCAGTCCAGAGCATGGAAGGGCTTCGTGCTTTTGGAGTGCGCTCAAATATCAAGGATGGTGCAGGGTTCAGTTTTGAACAACGAAGTATTACCCATGAAGGATTCGGAGTGCGCTCATGCGCTCTTTACCTTAATGGGTTCACTTGAAACTGGAATTTAAGTCTGGATGATTGATCGAGGGTTGGCCAAGATGAGTTCTAGACATAAATGTGACATGCTTCACATACTAAGTCATCGAGAAAAATTAAACAAACTTAACCAACAATGAATATTCATGAAAATGACACTTTATGCACATTCCCCAACTATAAACAGTGAAGTGTGTGTGACTGTGACCCGAAAGTGTCATTTCAAAACAAGAAAGGTGGTGTGACCACGAAATGCACATAGATATGTTGTAATTGATGTGACAACACTTGAGAACACTTAAGACATATGAATCAATACAAAACGACACTTGACGACAAAAGCGACACATGATATGACCATGAAGTAGGCTCCCAAAATTAGAATGCAGTGAAAATTTGGAGGGTGTTGTAGCAACAACAACAATATCCTAGCATGGATGTGACTATTCCTGAAAATATTGAATGATATCATGTGTAGTTGATGGATGAAGAGAGTGTGGCCATGTGGTATCCTATTTCAATTGTTCCATTGGTTGAAATTCCTTAGAATCACTCCACCTCAAGCACTGGAATCTTGCTCGAGGGTAACAACTACAAGTAACTTCCGTTTTATCTTTTCTATGGTTGGGTGTAGAGTTAAGAGTCCCACTCTTAGTTTCTAGGTCTCTTATAAGATAAGTTCACTCTTATGTTTTTATGATTGGTTTTGTTATTATGGCTCTATTATTTGCATGGAAATAATATTATGCTAATGTTGTAGAGTGTTGTTCTTGCGTAAATGAAGAATCTAAATGATTGAGTAAAGATCTTATGATATGGTTCATTGCTCGTGGATGTGATAATATTGAAACAACTCAAGCATGTTTGTGCATAATGGGGTTGAAATCTCTGTAAATGGGTAATTTATCTGTGTAGACTTGTTGCTATATTTAATCTTTGTGGTATGGACTAGCATATGTTGATGATAATTAAAGTGATTTCCTATGCAAAAGTGTTCCATGAATGTTTTATTTGGAATTATTTGATTTCTGTAATACCTAAGTTTGCAAATTAGTCTAAATGGCATCTGTATTGAGAGATGGGTAGATCTTTGTAATATTTAACACTATGTTGAAGGAATGGTTTAATTTTTTTGTTCATTTTGAGCTTGAATCTAATCTAATTATCTCAGCATGGAGGACAAGCAAAATCCTTCTTGTCCAAATTCTCTCAATGTTTTAATGATTTGCATAATTGGCCTGTATATCTAGTTGGTGTTTATTCATAAGCTTAGGAAGGATAGTGTTAATCATATGATTAATGTATATGTGTTGAATGGGTTGTGTCAAGCCCTATTAAAAGCTCTGGAGGTATAGCACACATTTTCCTAACATGTATATATATATATATATATATATATATATATATATATATATATATATATATATATATATATATATATATATATATACACACACACACACACACACATATATATATACATATATCAAGCGTGAGGAAAGGCCCCTTAAAAACCATTGGATTCAAGTCATTGTTCACCACAATCAAACATGGCTAAGAGGTAGACCCCTCGATGGAATAGGTCTTAGAATTTGTAATATACAAGTCTAAGGGTGGGCCACATGGTGCATGTGACTCAGGCCAGATTGCTTTGGATCATGCATAGACCAACAATGTAGATTCACTAGTGACGAGACGATGGGATTCCAAAAGTGGGCACCCCTCCTTCTCAATACCAAAAGATGATGGGCCCTTGCATACCATCGATTGGGCGGAGACAAGATAGGGTCATTAGATTCGAGCGATGAGACTGGGAACAAAACCATGAATGTGGACCGCCCTGGTGTCGTCATAGGGAGGAGAGTGGGGGTCAACTATTAAATCATGATCATTAGGAGTGGAGAGCTCATAGCCACACATCTGGGTCTAAGAACTTTAGTCCCTGGAGGATTTGAGGGGAGAAACAAGGGAAACTTTTGGGATCAAATTGTAGGGGTGACATGGTAGTGGTGCCTGTTACAAAACTCAAATGGTGAAGGGCCCCAATTAAATGTTGCAGAACTTTGCGGTGAAACCCATAATCACGTGGTGCGTGACATGGAGGAAGTGACAAGGGATGACATCACCCAAATGTTTAAGGTTGGTGATATCACCCTGGATCCCGAACTATTTCTTCACTGTAACAAAAAACTCCCTAAGGTAACCTTTTCAAAACAATCTTACATATTGAAGACTAGCCCTTTCAATCTAGAGAGAGCTCTCTCTAACACCTAATCAGTAAGCTTAGCAACTAGTTTTGTCTTTACACAATGGTTAGATATGAAGTAGGGTTTTTGGATTTTGAGTTTGGTGGTTGGAATGAAGCAAGTAACATGTTGGGTAATGGAGTCAAGAAATCAGGTTTTTAGATGCAATTACCAAGATCTTGCCTGTATGAATCAAGGTGGACAGAGGCAGGATAGATGGAAAACTGTAGACATATCAAACATCATTTGAATGATAGTAGAAGGAGAAAAAAATCCACTATAGCAAGGGAATGAAACATGAATCCTAGAAGATATAGGAGAAATAATGCAGATGTCTAAACCATATGAGCCAGAGCATTAAAATAATTATTTTTGTCACATAATCTAATTTAAACACCAAAAGATAACATACAAATGATATCAAATAGAAAGGAAACTATCATAGAAGGAAATTGACTGAACATACCATCACAGAGCAAAATAATTCCTTGTTTCAAAGTCCAACCTCTCTTCCTTCATTTTCATTCATTATATAGGAAAAATACATAAAGCTTCAGATCCACAAGTTGTGGAAAGTATTAATTACAATAATCCTCAAGGTCCAAAATAAATGGATCTAAAAACCTCTTCATTACTATTTGAAATAATCAAGGAGGATATAATATCTCATCCCCAAGTTGAATTGATGAGGTGGCCTTCATTTGTTGACTTGGCATTTCTATAGGAAACAAAAGTTCGAAAACTCTCGCAATTTTTTGAAAACTAGGCTTCAAAGAGGCATTCGAATCTCCGAAACCATGATATTTGTGTAAAAAAAGAAAGATGTTTTTTAAACAATATAATTATCCATAAAAGCCTCTTTCATATTTGGAAAATTCATCTTTACCTTCTCAAAAATTGTGCCCAAAGTGGATAGCTACATGAAATAATTAAATATTTAAATCTTGAAAAATAAGCTGCAAATATTCCTTCATATCCTTCAAAAAGTGCTATATGGGTAAAACCTGAGAGAGGTTTATTTAAAATGGTATGTTACAAACAAAAACCTCTTATTTTTTTTACAAATTCATCTCCATATGTTCGTAAACGACATTTGAAAGTAGTGGCTAAAACAAGAAAATAATAGAATAATTAGAAAATCTGTAAAAATATACCTCAAAGGTTGCTCTATAATTTCCAAACCATGACTTTTAGGTAAAATATGAAGGAGGTTTTTGTAAATCATCCCATTTCTAGCAAAAATATTTTGTCTTTTGTTTTTGTTAAATTCATCACCTCCTATTTGAAATATGTGTTTGAACATAATGACTAAAACGGGAAAAATGTTGGAAACTATCACTTTAGGGCAAACTGTGTTTTAGGGTTTAATTTAAAATCCCTCTCTTAGGCTTGAAAACTCTACCAAATGTCACATCAAGGTTTAATAGGGGTAAATATTCTTGAAAACTGGTTTGGGCACTTGAAAAGCAGTTTAGAAACTCATATTTTCAAAACTTCGTAGCACTAGCTCTAGGCATTCGATAGGTTCTGATTTGATGCAAAACTTGGAGAAAGCTTAGATATAACTTAAATAACTTGTTTCACAATGAATTGATAATCATAACCTTTGGACCTTTAGGAAAGATACAAACTCAGTGCTAACAGACCCCATAGATTTTTGGAGCATGGTGTAGTAGAACACATACAATTTAACTCTCGGGTGACGTGGCCAAGGAGTACCCACACCCATGCCCATTTTAATAAATATTATATGTGTGTATGTGTGTGTGTGCATATGAGTTGGTCCATGTGGAACATAGAAAGGGGATTAATATGTGCCTCCGGTACCTTATGTGAGCATACTTTTGCACCCTGCAGGCACGAAGATTGTAATGCTCCACTTAATCTTATCATGCAAATTTTATTAATGTTTACATTATATGAAAATATTGAGAAATATTGGTGAATACCTTCATTTGGGAAACTGTAAATTTTATTTACTGATGTAAAATTTATTATTTCTATTATTCAAATTCCCAACTTGTCTTCTCAAAATTAATCTTGGATAGGATATGGTCTCCCTCCATTATTCCAATTTAAATATTCATATCACATTCCCAAATGTATTCTCACATTTACTTGGGAGAAGACATGGTCCTGTCCAAATAATTACCAATTTAGATATTCATCTCACATTCCCAAATGTACTCTTACATTTACTTGGGAGAAGACATGGTCCTGTCCAATTAATTACCCAATTTTATATTCATGTCACATTTGCAAATGTCCTCTCAGATTTACTTGGGAGAAGACATGGTCTTCTGCAATTAATTACTAATTTATATATTCATCTCTCATCCCCAAAATGTACTCTCACATTTACTTGGGAGAAGACATGGTCCTCTCCAATTAATCACCCAATTTTATATTCATATCACATTCCCAAATGTCCTCTCCGATTTACTTGGGAGAAGAGAAGTCAACTGTAAGGATGAGGGAGAAGTTATGACATTAATGGGGGGTGGTTGAGGTGGAGAAGAGAGGAGGGGAATAAAAGGGGAAGGAGGAAGGGAGGAAGGGGGATGCGGGGTCTTGCTTTTGGTTTTGGTTGGGTGTGGTTTTGAAGAAATTGTTTGAGATAGAGGAGGGGAGTATTGTTTATCTTGGTCTTGGACACACACACTACATCTGGTTGGACTTGGGCTCGGAGGGCTAGAGAACTTGTGGAGGTTTCTTGGGCTAGGAATTACTTCCTAGTTGGCTGGGAGGGATCTTACACGTGGTATCAGAGCATTGGTTCAAAATCTGGACCTTGAAGCCTACCTACTAGACAATATATATATATATATATATATATATATTACAAACCAAAATAAATTGTAATTAAATAACATTGACCATAAATTTTATATATATATATGTTATTTAATTATTCAATTTATTTTGGTTTATAATATATATATATATATATATATATATATATATATATATATATATATATATATATATATATATATATATATATATATATATAATTGTGGCGAAGGATACCGCAGCACCAACCAGGGTTTTGGTTATGCTTCGTGGGATCACCATGCTCTAAAAAAAACCTCAGAAAGATCAACCCTACTGCTCAAATAATCTAAAAAGGGTTTATCTATCGCTCAACGCTGCCCTTGTTGCAGCAAAAGTGGGGCAACAATGGTGGGGGTCTATTTACATCTTCTTCGGAATATTGGCATACTCCTCAACATTTCCATGCTCCATGGGCTCAACATTGCACTGTGTGATCCCTCATTGAGGGGGATTAGGATTTGACTCTAGACTAGCCAACATGCTAGTATTTTGCAGAACATTTTCAGACTGCATATTTTCAAACTAAGTAGAAGGTAATTATCCATCAGAAGCGGATACCTTATTATCATTAACCTCTGGCTTGCGATCAACACCAAAAGAAATCTCTGACTTGCCTTCAACATCACAAGTAACATCTGTCTTGTCATCAAGAGCACCAGCAGCTTATGTTGTACCCGACATCTCCTCATGGTACTGAAAAGAGCCTTTCTCCTCTTCTTTTGTCGCTGCTCCATCATGCTGCTTTTGATCCCAAATCCGTTCATTCTTTTTCAAACTGATTTAGATGTGGCTGATCTTTTAAAACTCTACTCACTGTAAGTTTTGTTGCTACATTTTATACACACTGAGAATTATCTACAGTAACTTGATTGGCTTGTACAAGCTCCTTTTGATCTGCATCACCAGTACTTATATCAGAAGTTGCTTTCGTTCCTTTCAAAGCTTCAAATCTAGGCTCTTTTGGATTAGAGACTTCTTCCTTTTCTTTCATTGCTGTTATTTCAGGGCACTTTTGCTCCCCATAAGACTTTAATTGTTTAGTTTCAGGTTAGCTCAGATGTGGTTTATCTTCTTGTGTTGTACTCGCTAAATTTGTTGTGGATACTTCTTTTACATTTTTAGAATTATCTAGAATAAGTTGATTCAACTACACAGACTCCTTTTGACATTTGTCACTAGTGCCAATATCAAATACATCTTTAGCTTGAGTTACATCTCTAGCATCAATCTGAGTAGTATTATTATTTTCTGATTCCTGGGCTTTGCTTGTATCCTCAATCTCTTTACTAACAGGTGTTGAATGTTCCACTGTGGCATTTTTTATAATCTCTTCTCGAGGCTAGGACTCTAAACTAAGAACTTGAGGTTTTACTTTGGGAACGACTAATGAATGACAGTTGTTCATCTCTACAACAACTCCAGATTCATGAGATTCATGAGATAGCACAGTCTCTGTAATTGTCTCATTGCAGATAGTGGTTTCTACTATCACTTGCTCTATCTGGTCTTCAACAACTGATAGTTCAGCAAGGCTGAACATATCATCTTGACATAACAACCCATCTTGTTGAGCAGCAACAATCTTTGGATTTGAGATCCATTCTTTAGTTTCTATCTTCTCATCGACAGTAAAATCCATCAAATCATTTAATGAAGACCCGTGTATCTCCATCCTAGTAGCGGAGTGACTGGATTTCGATATTTCCATAAAATTGACACCTTTGTTCCCACCCAACATGTCAAGCTTTCGATGCAAAGGAAGCTCATAAAATTGAAGTAGCTATGCATAATCACTATCTGCCGCTCCTCCTGTTCGTCATGCGCCACTCTTGATAACGTTTATTATTTACCCAAAGATTTTTTTTTTTGTTTGGCACCATATAGTCCAAATAGCTTCTGTGAGGTCTATATCATCCTTACAAATCTCCTTAAGGTGCTGAAATCCTGCAGCTTAATTTGTCAAACTTATCTCAAAATCCTTCATCAACTTAGTGCATCCGCAACCTTATATAGTTTACCCACATTTGCTTGATTACAAATGAGAAACTCTGGTAAATAATTTAGCGATTATGCATGGCAAGCATTTGACCTATCTCAAGTCTGCCATTAATTCAAAGATTAATGATCTATGTATATTCGTAACTCCTTAGATGTTAAGCGATGTGTCCAATGGAAAAATAAATTTGTACTTTTGGATATAATTATTGACGATAAGTGTCTTATTGCTTCTTCTCTTCATTAAACTTTTCATTTTGGCATATTGTGAGATGCCCTTCCTAACTGAGTACATTTCTTGCAAGCCAAACCTGAAATGTTACTGTCAACTTCAAAAAGTATGTTAGTGTCCATAAGGGCTAAACCAGAGCTTCTGCCATACATCTTTTGAGAGCTTATCAAAGAAAGCTTTTATTTTTTTTATTGTCAAATAATTCATAGGTGTTGGAATCATAGAGCCAAGACAGATGCATTTTTTTGGCATACCGGATGGATCTATTTGGCTTTGCAAAAAAAAAATAACCTTGTTTACTTGGCGTTATGGCTCAAAATTTTCCTTTGAGGAATGAGCCTCAACGGGTTTCAAATGGACAATTTAGGGAAGCTGCCCCTGTCAATGACACAATCCCTCTTGCTTTAGTGAAATGTTTGTGCTTACCAAGTCTGGGGAATGTCCCTAATGTCTATCATTGATTAAAACTATGAAAATATACAACTAAATGCTTCAAATGATGTAGAAAAACTTCAAACTGCAATTCATAGTTGTAGATATGTGAACAGATCCTTGAAATCTGTGAATAAATATCTCAAAATCAGCGCATAAATTGTGAAATATTGTCTACTCTACCTGGTTGACTAGGTCCTTGTCCTTTTGTGTGAGAAAAGAAGCTGGTAAAGAAGAAATTCAGCAAGGGACTCATAATTTATAGCTTTCTGATTAATGAAATTTATATTTGAATTTCCAAGCTAAGTGAGCCAACAAATCGAAGGAATTCTCTTTCATTAAAACACTTAATAGATCAAAGTTCAAACACACTAACTTTTATTAATTAGAGTTAACTTGAGTACAATATTTTTTTTTTGAGAAAATTTAAATCGAGAGTTGTCCAAACTCCAAAGAGTCTAAGGGGGCAAGAAAATTATCACAACCTAAGAATCTTCTCACGTTATGAAAGACCCTTGACCATAGCTTAGGACTCATAAACAAAATAAAGGAGTAGGAAGTATAGATTGTTGAAGAAGGGATTTTTGAATTGACCTCTTGAATTGCCTCCTTGCCTCCTTTTTATGCTTGATTTGAGCTAAAAAGCTTGGTGATTCCTCATTGGTAGATACACTGGAGCTAAGATGCTTGGTGATTTCATCAAAATGTTGTTCCAATTTATATATTCATATTAAGGATGTCACTATGCAATAATAGTTTATATGTGTTTAAAAAAAGAAAAAAGAAAAGAAATCAGTTCGTCAAAATTCCATCTTTGGTGTTGGGTTTCTCTGGTAAAATGGGCATCAGTGTGTATTGGTAGTTTTTGTGAGTTAGCAGTCATTTTACAGTAATTTCCTCCCAAAAAGTTAACAAATGGTAGCAAGACGGTCTTCTATCAGACCAACCACTTATCTTATAGTTTCCAGCACAGTTGTCCACTAAAAATAGCTCGATTCCTAATTCTTGACTGTTTGGAAATAAAATAAGTCTATTTTCCAACAACAGTTAACTAGGGATTAAGGCATTGTCAATATGCATGTACAAGGTCAATACTTTACAATTTAATGACAATCGACAACAAAATTATTTTGTATCAGCTAGTGACCAGCCTTTCCATGCACAGTTTTGGCCTTAAATATTTTTTTATTTGGTGTTAGCACTAATATTTAAGTGTTGTAGTGGCCTTTAGACGGCCACATAACAATACTGTGAAATTATTTTGGTGATTGTTTTTTACATGAGAATGCATGGTTAGGTTGACCTGGTTTAGAGTTTTCAGGATCCTATAAAGATGGCATGAAGAGGAGAGACAATAGAGAGATCATTGAGCAACACTCTACAACCATCAGCATTTTCTGACATTCTTCTTTATTTCGTTGTTGCCTACACTCTGTGCATTGATTGTTATGTAGCCAGTTTTGTACTTTCCAGAATATCTCTCTGGATAGAGGTACTACTGCCGCGGATATTCTCTGAAGGGTGAGCCATTTCTGGCACCCTAGTTGTATTCAGAAATCTGCTTAATAATAAAACCCTCATATATGCTGCACCAGTTTTCCCGCATCGGGTTTTTCCGAGGACAATTGTCTAAACATAACAGTGTCCCTTGTGTTATTGTTTCTATTTACTTCAGTGCATGATCTGTATATCTATGAAGGATGCATTTGTGTTTACTTTGATGTTTATGTAATTAAAGAACTTGTTAATGTAAAGAAAAAGTAGGAGATAGTAAACCATAAATTGCAGTAGGGGTTTCTGATGTGTTAGATTCAAGAATTTTCACAAAGGGAATGTGGCAAAATAGAAAAAGTACCTTGTGACACTGCATCATTTGGCTAACTATCTGTCCTTCTTCCTTGTCTTGGTTACATATTTTGGTCAATGATGTGTTGACAGAAAATACGATCCTTGCATTAACAAAGCCTCATGTTGAACCATGATCTCCATGTCTACTATGGAAACCTCATGCCCACGCTCAGATTTTTATGTTTCGGTGTTTTCAGGAAAATCCAATCAATTAGAGAAGGACAAGGAGAAAATATAAATGAGAAAACCAATATCAAGGGTCTTATATATGCTTCTATGAAGGGACAACCTCTCCTTCTCTCAATAAGTTGAGATTCCTCTTCTGCCCATGAAATAAATAAGTGTCAATGCACAACCCTATATAAAATAAATAAATAAAGGTGAAAGAAGAGAAAGGATTCCTGTGCATAGAGGTGAAGCAAGAAACTCCTCCGAGGTGCTATCTAGGCCTACTGGTAGCAGAGAAATGTTTGTGTCCTTGGAGTGACATCATCGGGGTACTGTCCAGTCCCACTGGCAGCAGAGCAACACCAGAGATGAAAAGCTATACTATGAAAAAAAGTAAAGCTCACGAGCTTCATTACCCTATCTTGACTCAAAACATTGTGTGATCAATGATCTTATGTTTGTGTTTAACCAAGTAAAGGAATGAAGGGGACTATGTTTTTTTATAAGGTAAGTGGGGAAGCCATGGAAATATTAACAATGAATCAATACTCCCTGAAGAAATACTAGTGATAAATAAAGAGAAATTGGTAAAGCTTATCAACATTCTAATTAACGGGGTAAGATTTAGATTTCATTACGAGATAGGTTAAGAAGGCTGATATAAGGAGGAGGTTTAGGGTCGGTCAATTGATAGAGCGAGTTAGAATGAGTGTATCCTTCCCTCAATCAATCGCTCACTCAATCCCTCAACCACATTCTCTCTCAATTGAGAAATCAATCTCATCTGGATAGGTCAAATGCTTGCCATGTATAATCGCTAAATTATTTACCAGAGTTTCTCATTTGTAATCAAGAAAAATGTGGGTAAACTATATAAGGTTGCGGATGCACTAAGTTGATGAAGGATTTTTAGATAAGTTTGACCAATTAAGCTGCAAGATTTCAACACCTTAAGGAGATTTTTAAGGACGATATAGATTTCACAGAAGCTATTTGGACTATATGGTGCCAGACAATTTTTTTTTATTCGGGTAAACAATAAACGTTATATCAAGAGCGGCGCACGGCGAACAGGAGGAGCGACAAACAGTGATTACACATAATTGCTACGATTTTATGAGCTTCCTTTGCATTGAAAGCTTTACATGTTGGGTGGGAACGAAGGTGTCAATTTTATGGAAATATTGAAATCTAGTCATTCTGATACTAGGATGGAGGTAGATGGGTCTTCATTAAATGATTTGATGGATTTTACTGCGAATGAGAAGATAGAAACTAAAGAATGGATCTCAAATCTAGAGATTGTTGCTACTCAACAAGATGGGTTGATATGTCAAGATGATGTGTTTAGCCTTGCTTAACTATCAGTTGTTGAAGACCAGATAGAGCAAGTGATAGTAGAAACCACTATCTGCAATGAGACAACTACAGAGACTGTTCTATCTCATGAATCTCATTAATCTGGAGCTGTTGTAGAGAAGAACAACTGTCATTCATTAGTCGATCCCAAAGAAAAACCTCAAGTTCCTAGTATACAGTCCCAACCTTGAGAAGAGGTTATAAAAAATGCCACAGTGGAACAGTCAACAATTGTCAGTACAGAGATTGAGGATACAGGCAAAGCCTAGGAATCAGAAAATAATCATACTGCTCAGATTGATGCGAGAGATGTAACTTAAGCTAAAGATGTATTTGATATTGGCACTGGTGACAAATGTCAAAAGGAGTCTGTGCAGTTGAATCAACTTATTCTAGATATTTCTCAAAATGTAAAAGATGTATCCACAGCAAATTTAGCGAGTACAACACAAGAAGATCAGCCACATTTGAGCCAGCCTGAAACTGAACAATTAAATTCTTATGGGGAGCAGAAGTGCCCTGAAACAAAAACAATGAAAGAAAAGGAAGAAGTCTCTAATCCGAAAGAGCCTGGATTTGAAGCATTGAAAGGAATGAAAGCAACTTCTGATATAAGTACTGGCAATGCAGACCAAAAGGAGCTTGTGCATGCTAATCAAGTTACTGTAGATAATTCTCAGTGTGTAGAAAATGTAGCAACAAAACTTGGAGCGAGTAGAGTTTTAAAAGATCAACCACATCTGAATCAACCTAAAAAAGAACGAATAAATTTGGGAGCAAAAGCAGCATGATGGAGCAGTGATGAAAGAAGAGGAGAAAGGCTCCTGTCAGTACCTTGAAGAGATGCCGAGTACAACACAAGCTGTTGGTGCTCTTGATGACAAGAGAGAGGTTGCTTGTGATGTTGATGGCAAGTCAGAGATTTCTTGTGGTGTTGATGGCAAGCTAGAGGTTAATGATAATAAGGTATCCACTTCTGATGGACAACTTCCTTCTACTCAGTTTGAAAATATGCAGTCTGAAAATGTTCTGCAAAATACTAGCATGTTGGCTAGTCTAGAGTCAAATCCTAATCTCCCTAAATGAGGGATCATAGAGTGCAATGCTGAGCCCATGGAGCATGGAAATGTTGAGGAGTCTGCCAATATTTCGAAGAAGATGTAAATAAACCCCCACCACTGTTTCCTCACTGTTGCTGCAATAAGGGCAGCGCTGAGTGATAGATAAACCCTTTTCAGATGATTTGAGCAGTAGGGTTGATCTTTCTGAGGTTTTTTTTTTTAGAGCATGGTGATCCCATGAAGCATAACCAAAACCTTGGTTGGTGCTGCGGTATCCTCTGCCACAATTATATATATATATATATATATATATATATATATATATCAAATTTATGGTCAATGTTATTTAATAATTCAATTTATTTTGGTTTCTAATATAATTAAATTTGTTTGTAAAATGTATATATTTTGTCTAATAGGTAGGCTTCAAGGTCCAGATTTTGAACCAATGATCTGATACCACATGTAAGATCCCTCCCTTAGCGTCCTCTACTAGATTTATACTCTCAAATTTAAATGCAATAAAAGGGCCATAATTTATTTTATGACAAGACATTTAATGATGATAAATTACCATTTAAAATATAATTCCTACAATTTAAAGAGGGAACTTTTCATTTCCATCACTTATATGAGCAGCCTATGCATAGACGAATACCTGTACTGATGGCTCGGTGGAGATGCCCTTGAGTTGCTGCTCCTGTTGGAACACTCCTCTTGACTACCAATTGGATTTACCTCCCAGGCAACTAGGAAGTAATTCCTAGCCCAGGAAATCTCCACAAGTTCCCTAGCTCTCCAAGCCCAAGTCCAACCAGATGTAGTGTGTGTGTTCAAGACCAAGATAAACAATACTCCCCTCCTCTCTCTCAAATAATTTCTTCAAAACTACACCCAACCAAAACCAAAAGCAAGACCCCGCATCCCCCTTCCTCCCTTCCTCCTTCCCCTTTTATGCCCCTCCTCTCTTCTCCACCTCAACCACCCCTCATTAATGTCATAACTTCTCCTTCATCCTTACAATTGACTTCTCTTCTCCCAAGTAAATCTGAGAGGACATTTGTGAATGTGATATGAATATAAAATTGGGTAATTAATTGGAGAGGACCATGTCTTCTCCCAAGTAAATGTGAGAGTACATTTTAGGGATGAGAGATGAATATATAAATTGGTAATTAATTGGAGAGGACCATGTCTTCTCCCAGGTAAATCTGAGAGGACATTTGGGAATGTGATATGAATATAAAATTGGGTAATTAATTGGAGAGGACCATGTCTTCTCCCAAGTAAATGTTAGAGTACATTTGGGAATGTGAGATGAATATATAAATTGGTAATTATTTGGATAGGACCATCTCTTCTCCCAAGTAAATGTGAGAGTACATTTGAGAATGTGATATGAATATTTAAATTGGAATAATGGAGGGAGACCATATTGTATCCAAGATTTTTTTTGAGAAGACCAGTTGGGAATTTGAATAATAGAAATAATAAGTTTTACATCAGTAAATAAAATTTACAGTTTCCCAAATGAAGGTATTCACCAATATTTCTCAATATTTTCAGGTAATGTAAACATTAATAAAATTTGCATGATAAGATTAAGTGGGGCATTATCTTTGTTCCTGCAGGGTGCAAAAGTATGCTCAAGTCAGGTCAGGAGGGTGTAGGGTGCATAAGGGAAGGCTGAAGGATTGAGCTTTAGGTATTCAGTGCATGCTAGTGCGCTAAACGAGGGCACACTTCTTCGATCCGAAGGAGTGCGCTCAAGGAAGACTTGGTGATTTTGAATGCTCAGTCTAGAGCAGGGAAGGGGCTTCGTGCTTTTGGAGTGCGCCCTAAGATCAAGGATGGTGTAGGGTTCACTTTTGAACAATGAAGTATTACCCATAAAGGATTCAGAGTGCGCTCATGTGCTCTTTACCATAATGGGTTCACTTGCAACCGAAATTTAAGTCTGGATGATTGATCGAGGGGTGGCCAAGATGAGTTCTAGACATAAATGTGACATGCGACACATACTGAGTCATCAAGAAAAATTAAACAAACTTAACATACAATGAATATTCATGAAAATGACTCTTTATGCACATTCCACAACTATAAACAGTGAAGTGTGTGTGACTGTGACCCGAAAGTGTCATTTCAAAACAAGAAAGGTGGTGTGACCATGAAATGCACATAGATATGTTCTAATTGATGCGATAACACTTGAGAAGGATCAAGAACACTTAAGACATATGAATCAATACAAAACAACACTTGACGACAAAAGCGACACATGATATGACCATGAAGTAGGCTCCCAAAATTAGAATGTAGTGAAATTTTGGAGGGTGTTGTAGCAGCAACAACAATATCCTAGCATGGATGTGACTATGCCTAAAAATATTGAATGATATCATGTGTAGTTGATGGATGAAGAGAGTGTGGCCATGTGGTATCCTATTTCGATTGTTCTATTGGTTGAAATTCCTTAGAATCACTCCACCTCAAGCACTGGAATCTTGCTCGAGGGTAACAACTACAAGTAACTTTGGTTTTAACTTGTCTATGGTTGGGTGGAGAGTTAAGAGTCCCACTCTTAGTTTCTAGGTCTCTTATAAGATAAGTTCACTCTTATGTTTTTATGATTGGTTTTGTTATTATGGCTCTATTATTTGCATGGAAATAATATTATGCTAATGTTGTAGAGTGTTGTTCTTGCATAAATGAAGAATCTAAATGATTGAGTAAAGATCCTATGATATGGTTCATTGCTCATGGATGTGGTAATATTGAAATAACTCTAGCATGTTTTTGCATAATGTGGTTGAAATCTCTGTAAATGGGTAATTTATCTATGTAGACTTGTTGCTATATTTAATCTTTGTGGTATGGACTAGCATATGTTTATGATAAGTAAAGTGATTTCCTATGCAGAAGTGTTCCATGAACGTTGTATTTGGATATATTTGATTTCTGTAATACTTAAGTCTGCAAATTAGTCTAAATGGCATGTGTATTGAGAGATGGGTAGATCTTTGTAATATTTAACACTATGTTGAAGGAATGGTTTAATTTTTTTGTTCATTTTGAGCTTGAATCTAATGTAATTATCTCAGCATGGAGGAAAAGTAAAATCCTTGTCGTTAATATTCTCTCAATGTTTTAATGATTTGCATAACTGGCCTATATATCTAGTTGGTGTTTATTCATAAGCTTAGGAAGGATAGTGTTAATCATATGATTAATGTATATGTGTTGAATGGGTTGTGTCAAGCCCTGTTAAAAGCTCTGGAGGTATAGCACACATTTTCCTAACATGTATGTATATATATATATATATATATATATATATATATATATATATATATATATATCAAGCATGAGAAAAGGTGCCTTAAAAACCATTGGATTCAAGTCATTGTTCACCACAATCAAACATGGCTAAGAGGTAGACCCCTCGATAGAATAGGGCTTAGAATTTGTAATATACAAGTCTAAGGGTGGGCCACATGGTGCATGTGACTCAGGCCAGATTGCTTTGGAGCATGCATAGACCAACAATGTAGATTCACTAGTGACCAGACGATGGGAATCCAAAAGTGGGCACCCGTCCTTCTCGATACCAAAAGATGATGGGCCCTTGCATACCATCGATTGGGTGGAGACAAGAGAGGGTCATTAGATTCGAGTGATGAGACTGGGAACAGAACCATGAATGTGGACCCCCCTGGTGGCGTCACAGGGAGGAGAGGGGGGGTCAACTATTAAATCATGATCATTGGGAATGGAGAGCTCATAGCCACACATGTGTCTAAGAAATTTAGCCCCTCAAGGATCTGAGGGGAGAAACAAGGGAAACTCTTGGGATCAAATTGTAGGGGTGACGTGGTAGTGGGGCCTGTTATCAAATGCAAGTGGTGAAGGGCCCCAATTAAATGTTGCAGAACTCTGCGGTGAAACCCATAATCACGTGGTGCGTGGCATGGAGGAAGTGACAAGGGTTGACATCACCCAAATGTTTAAGGTTGGTGATGTCACCCTAGATCCCGAACTATTTCTTCACTGTAACAGAAAACTCCCTAAGGTAACCTTTTCAAAACAATCTTGCAGATTGAAGACTAGCCCTTTCAATCTAGAGAGAGCTCTCTCTAACAACCTAATCACTAAGCTTAGCAACTAGTTTTGTCTTCACACAATGGTTAGATATTAAGTAGGGTTTTTTGATTTTGAGTTTGGTGGTTGGAATGAAGCAAGTAATATGTTGGGTAATGGGGTCAACAAATTAGGTTTTTAGATGCAATTACCAAGATCTTGCCTGTATGAATCAAGATGGACAGAGGCAGGATAGATGGAAAACTGTAGACATATCAAACATCATGTGAATGATAGTAGAAGGAGAAAACAATCCACTATAGCAAGGGAATGAAACATGAATCCTAGAAGATATAGGAGAAATAGTGCAGATGTCTAAACCATATGAGCTAGAGCATTAAAATAATTAATTTTGTCACATAATCTGATTTAAACACCAAAATATAACATACAAGTGATATCACATAGAAAGGAAACTATCACAGAAGGAAATTGACTAAGAATACCATCATAGAGCAAAATAATTCCTTGTTTCAAAGTCAAACCTCTCTTCCTTCATTTTCATTCATTATATAGGAAAAATACATAAAGCTTCAGATCCACAAGTTGTGGAAAGTATTAATTACAATAATCCTCAAGATCCAAAATAAATGGATCTAAAAACCTCTTCATTACTATTTGAAATAATCAAGGAGGATATAATATCTCATCCCCAAGTCTAATTGATGAGGTGGCCTTCATTTGTTGACTTGGCATTTTTATAGGAAACAGAATTTTGAAAACTCGCAATTTTTTGAAAACTAGGCTTCAAAGAGGCATTCGAATCTCCCAAACCATGATATTTGTGTAAAAAAAGAAAGATGTTTTTTAAACAATATAATTATCCATAAAAATCCGCTTTCATGTTTGGAAAATTCATCTTTACCTTCTCGAAAACTTTTCCCAAACTGGGTAACTACATGAAATAATTAAATATTTAAATCCTGAAAAATAGGCTGGAAATATTCCTTCATATCCTTCAAAAAGTGCTATATGGGTAAAACCAGAGAGAGGTTTATTTAAAATGGTATGTTACCAACAAAAACCTCTTAATTTTTTTACAAATTTATCTCCATATGTTCGTAAACGACATTTGAAAATAGTGGCGAAAACATGAAAATAATAGAATAATTACAAAATCTGTAAAAATAAACCTCAAAGATTACTCTATAATTTCCAAACCATGATTTTTGGGTAAAATATGAAGGAGGTTTTTGTAAATCATCCCATTTCCAGCAAAAATATTTTGGTTTTTTTTTTTTAATTCATCACCTCCTATTCGAAATATGTGTTTGAACATAATGACTAAAACGGGAAAAATATTGGAAACTGTCACTTTAGGGTAAACTGTGTTTTAGGGTTTAATTTAAAATCCCTCTCTTAGGCTTGGAAACTCTACCAAATGTCACATCAAGGTTTAATAAGGGTAAATATTCTTGAAAACTTGTTTGGGCACTTGAAAAGCAGTTTAGAAACTCATATTTTCAAAACTTCGTAGCACTAGCTCTAGGCATTCGATAGGTTCTGATTTGATGCAAAACTTGGAGAAAGCTTAGATATAACTTAAATAACCCGTTTCACAATGAACTGATAATCATAACCTTTGGACCTTTAGGAAAGGTACAAACTCAGTGCTAACACATCCCATAGATTTTTGGAGCAAGGTGTAGTAGAACACATATAATTTAACTCTCGGGTGACGTGGCCAAGGAGTACCCACACCTATGCCCATTTTAATAAATATTCTATGTGTGTATGTGTGTGTGTGCATATGAGTTGGTACATGTAGAAAATAGAAAGGGGATTAATAAGTGACCCCGGTACCTGACTTGAGCATACTTTTGCACCTTGCAGGCATGAAGATTGTAATGCCCCACTTAATCTTATCATGCAAATTTTATTAATGTTTACATTACCTGAAAATATTGAGAAATATTGGTGAATACCCTCATTTGGGAAACTGTAAATTTTATTTACTGATGTAAAATTTATTATTTCTATTATTCAAATTCCCAACTTGTCTTCTCAAAATTAATCTTGGATAGGATATGGTCTCCCTCCATTATTCCAATTTAAATATTCATATCACATTCCCAAATGTACTCTCACATTTACTTGGGAGAAGACATGGTCCTCTCCAAATAATTACCAATTTATATATTCATCTCACATTCCCAAATGTACTCTTACATTTACTTGGGAGAAGACATGGTTCTGTCTAATTAATTACCCAATTCTATATTCATATCACATTCCCAAATGTCCTCTCAGATTTACTTGGGAGAAAACATGGTCTTATCCAATTAATTACCAATTTATATATTCATCTCTCATCCCCAAAATGTACTCTCACATTTACTTGGGAGAAGACATGGTCCTCTCCAATTAATTACCCAATTTTATATTCATATCACATTCCCAAATGTCCTCTCATATTTACTTGGGAGAAGAGAAGTCAACTGTAAGAATGAGGGAGAAGTTATGACATTAATGAGGGGTGGTTGAGGTGGAGAAGAGAGGAGGGGCATAAAAGGGGAAGGAGGAAGGGTGGAAGGGGGATGCAGGGTATTTCTTTTGGTTTTGGTTGGGTGTGGTTTTGAAGAAATTGTTTGAGAGAGAGGAGGGGAGTATTGCTTATCTTGGTCTTGGACACACACACTACATCTGGTTGGACTTGGGCTCGGAGGGCTAGAAAATCTGTGGAGGTTTCCTGGGCTAGGAATTACTTCCTAGTTGGCTGGGAGGCAAATCCAGTCGGTAGTCAAGAGGAGCATTCTAGTAGGAGCAACAACTCAAGGGCATCTACACCGGGCCATTGGTACAGATATTCCTCTATGCATAGACTACTCATATAAGTGATGGAAATGAAAAGTTCACTATTTAAATTGTAGGAATTAGATTTTAAATGGTAATTTATCATCGTTAAATGTCTTGTCAGAAAATAAATTATTGCCCTTTTATTGCATTTAAAATTTGAGAATATAGCTCTGGTAGAGGATCCTAAGGGAGGGATCTTATACGTGGTATCAGAGCATTGGTTCAAAATCTGTACCTTAAAGCCTACCTTTTTTTTTTCCGAAGAAAAAGCGAACTTTTTATTAAGAAAAATAAAAAGTTACATTGCATATGCTGAGCATTCCAGAAGCATAAAAGCATCCGAAGGCTGCCACAAGGGCACGAGTGCTTTCGCACCCCACGCAACGTTAGAGGACTAACGTGCACAAAGAATAAGAAAGAAAAGGAAAGAGAGGAGGGAGGGGGGAGGGCAAAAAACTGACTGCCGGCGGCTTCAAGTCTTTCGCCCCTTTTTCTTTTCAACCTTGCGCCATTCTCCTTGAGTAGGCTCGGTCAAAGCAATGACTAACTGAGTTTCTGCATTCTGTAGGCCTGTTTCTTTGTCTGAGTCTGAAGTATCTGAGTGGTGATGCCGTTTGATGCCTCCCAAGCTTGGATCCACGCTTGTCGTCTCTCCCTGATTTTGGTGAATCTTTGTGTTCTTGTTTGCTGATGTAGTAAATTTTCCGGAAACTGATGCCGAATGTTCCTGATTGTTTGCCGTGTGAACAGCCGCGGTATTCTCCCCAATAGGATCATCATGTTGTTCAGGTGGGGTGTCAGGCTCCCCCTCATCCTCAGTTTCTTCTTCTGGATTCACTGTGCATTGCCAACCTCTTGGTTTCTGAGCTTGTTTCTTATTCCTTCTGCTTTCTCTTTTATTTTGCGGGCAGTTATTATGAAGATGTCCTGTTTGTTGACAACCTCGACATCTGAAGGCCGTGTTTTCGTAATCAAGAGGCTGTTTCCACTGAGAGTTGTTATGGATCAGAATTATATTGTCAGGAAGCCCTTGACTAAGGTCAGCCTCCACACAGATTCTGGCAAAAGTATGGATGCCTCTTTCTATTCTTTCCACATCTTGCTTGATGTAAGAACCTATGGCATTCCCTATTGCTGCAAACACATTAGGAAACCAGAAGTGTAAAGGTAGGTTGTGGAGCCTAACCCAAACCGGCATTTTGGAGACCACCATAGTGGAGGGGTCAAAACCCGGGAACCAAGGGGTCATGAAGAGGCCCGCATTGCCCCAGAACCATGGCCCCTCGAGGAGTGCAAAATATTTTTCCTTAACCGAGTCAAATTTTACAATAAAAAAGCCCTTGGAGCACAGATGAATGTCACAATTTGGGGTCCATGTGGAGAAGATCCACTGTCTTAAAGCATCAGCTTTAGGCCAAAACCCATTGAATCTGCATATGATAGCTGTTGTAGAAAGATCAGAATGAAATTTTTTTACCTCAGGCAAGTCGACTTGCAGAACCGGAATCTGTGATCTTTGCTCCACAATGTAGGGACCAGGAAGATCTGGAGCTGGTGATGGCTTGTTTCTCACTTCCCCCTTCCCTTTGACAGCATCTTTAAAGGAATTTATGCCTTTAGGGCCTGGGCCAGAGCTTCCCCCTCTCAGCCTTGTGCTTACAGTGATGGTTGAGTCTCGACCAATACCATAGTGCTGTACTGTAAAATTATCCTGCAATATTTTGCCTGCATGTATCAAGCTTAGCAGATTTGTTGGGATGCCTGTATCTGCTTGTATTTCATATTTTATATTTTTTTATCAAAGATCCTGTCCAGAGTTGCTTACAAATAGTTTTCCCTGACAGGATTCTGATGAAAACTTGAGATCGATCCTGTTCTGGGACCTGGAGGTCTGGATTAGATTTTTTATCCCCTGAACCTACTGCTGTTTGGGGCTCTGTCCCTCCAATCGCTGTTAGCCAGATCGGTCGTTTGATGCCGTCCCTCGTTGGGGCGAAGGGAGGCATAAGATCTGAACTCACGCTGAGGCTCATCTTTTGTTTGTTTGCCAGATCTGTTAGATAAGGGCCAGATCTGCTGTCATGGTGAACAGGGGAGAGCGGATCCGTTCCATGCCGCCTCGGAAATCCAAGAAAGGGCAGAGGATTTGGCATTCGACTCTGTTTCCCATTTCCGCAGTCAGGGCAAACTAACCAGGGTAGATCACCCGTTAAGGAGGGCGAAACAACCTGTGGCTGTGTGTGAATCGAAAGATTTAAAGCATAAAACCCCTGACAATGAAGAGGGGTGTCCAGAGTCGCCCTGAGGAAAACGATACATGCCGAGAAGGGGGAGAAAAAATCAAGAACCTGTTTGATATGGTTCGAAACCTGTTGCTTCTTTCCGTTAAGGGACCCAAGCCACGTCTTGAGGATATCTTCCAGCGCAGTGGGTCTCGCAGCCAGTCCCCAGTCCGTTCCTGCATCAACCAGGTCTGTGGTGGCGTCGACGGCGGCAAAAAGCCCTGCAGAAACCCTAAGCACACAAAACCCTGCCATCGCTCCCCGTTCACAACTAGAAATATTCCACCTTAAAGCCTACCTACTAGACAATATATATATATATATATATATATATATATATATATATATATTACAAACAAATTTAATTATATTAGAAACCAAATAAATTGAATTATCAAATAACATTGACCATATATATATATATATATATATATATATATATATAGATATAATTAATTGTGGCGGAGGATACCACAACACCAACTAGGGTTTTGGTTATGCTTCATGGGATCACCATGCTCTAAAAAAAAAAAACTCAGAAAGATCAAACCTGCTGCTCAAATCATCTGAAAAGGGTTATTTATTGCTCTGTGCTGCCCTTGTTGCAGCAACAGTGGGGCAACAACGGTGGGGGTTTATTTACATCTTCTTCGGAATATTGGCAGACTCCTCAACATTTCCATGCTCCATGGGCTCATCATTGCACTTTGTGATCCCTCATTGAGGGAGGTTAGGATTTGACTCTAGACTAGCGAACATGCTAGTATTTTGCAGAACATTTTTAGACTGCATATTTTCAAACTGAGTAGAAGGTAATTGTCCATTAGAAGCAGACACCTTATTATCATTAACCTCTGGCTTGCCATCAACACCAAAAGCAATCTTTGACTTGCCATCAACATCAAAAGCAACCTCTGTCTTGTCATCAAGAGCACCAACAGCTTGTGTTGGACCTGACATCTCTTCAAGGTACTGATAAGAGCCTTTCTCCTCTTCTTTTGTCGCTGCTCCATCATGCTATTTTTGCTCCCAAATCCATTCGTTCTTTTAAAAGCTGATTCAAATGTGGCTGATCTTTTAAAACTCTACTCACTGCAAGTTTTGTTGCTACATTTTATACACAATGAGAATTATCTACAGTAACTTGATTGGCCTGTACAAGCTCCTTTTGATCTGCATCACCAGTACTTATATCAGAAGTTGCCTTCTTTCCTTTCAAAGCTTCAAATCTAGGCTCTTTCGGATTAGAGACTTCTTCCTCTTCTTTCATTGTTGTTGTTTCAGGGCACTTCTGGTCCCCATAAGACTTTAATTGTTTAGTTTCAGGCTGGCTCAGATGTGGCTGATCTTCTTGTGTTGTACTCGCTAAATTTGTTGTGGATACATCTTTTACATTTTGAGAATTATCTAGAATAATTTGATTCAACTACATAGACTCCTTTTGACATTTGTCATGAGTGCCAATATCAAATACATCTTTAGCTTGAGTTACATCTCTAGCATCAATCTGAGCAGTATGAATATTTTCTGATTCTTGGGCTTTGCCTCTATCCTCAATCTCTATACTAACAGGTGTTGACTGTTCCACTATGGTGTTTTTTATAATCTCTTCTCGAGGCTGGGACTCTAAACTAGGAACTTGAGGTTTTACTTTGGGAACGACTAATGAATGACAGTTGTTCATCTCTTCAACAACTCCAGATTCATGAGATTCATGAGATAGCACAGTCTCTGTAGTTGTATCATTGCACATAGTGGTTTCTACTATCACTTGCTTTGTCTGGTCTTCAACAACTGATAGTTCAGCAAGGATGAACATATCATCTTAACATAACAACCCATCTTGCTGAGCAGCAACAATCGCTAGATTTGAGATCCATTCTTTAGTTTCTATCTTCTCATCGGAGTAAAATCCATCAAATCATTTAATGAAGACCCGTGTACCTCCATCCTACTATTGGAGTGATTGGATTTCAGTATTTCCATAAAATTGACACCTTTGTTCCCACCCGATATGTAAAGCTTTCGATGCAAAGGAAGCTCATAAAATCGAAGCAGCTATGCATAATCACTATCTGCCGCTCCTCCTGTTCGTCGTGCGCCACTCTTGGTAACGTTTATTGTTTACCCGAAGAATTTTTTTTTTTTTTGTCTAGCACCATATAGTCCAAATAGCTTCTGTGATGTCTATATCATCCTTACAAATCTCCTTAAGGTGCTGAAATCCTACAGCTTAATTGGTCAAACTTATCTCAAAATCCTTCATCAACTTAGTGCATCCGCAACCTTATATAGTTTACCCACATTTTGCTTGATTATAAATGAGAAACTCTAGTAAATAATTTAGTGATTATGCATGGCAAGAATTTGACCTATCTCAAGTCTGCCATTACTTCAAAGCTTAATGATCTATGTATATTCATAACTCCTTAGATGTTAAGCGATGTGTCCAATGGCAAAATACATTTGTACTTTTGGATATAATTATTGACGATAAGTGTCTTATTGCTGCTTTTCTTCATTAAACTTTTCATTTTGGCATATTGTGGTATGCCCTTCCTAACTGAGTACATTTTTTGCAAGCCAAACCTGAAATGTCACTATCAACTTCAAAAAGTATGTTAGTGTCCATAAGGGCTAAACCAGAGCTTCTGCCATACATCTTTTGAGAGCTTATCAAAGAAAGCTTTTATTTTTTTTTTATTGTCAAATAAGTCATAGGTGTTGGAATCATAGAGCCAAGACAGATGCATTTTTTTTCATACCTGATGGATCTATTTGGGTTTGCAAAAAGAAAAAATTAACCTTATTTACTTGGCGTTATGGCTCAAAATTTTCCTTTGAGGAATGAGCCTCAACGGGTTTCAAATGGACAATTTAGGGAAGCTACCCTTGTCACTGACAAAATCCCTCTTGCTTTAGTGAAATGTTTGTGCTTACCAAGTCTGGGGAATGTCCCTAATGTCTATCATTGATCAAAACTCTGAAAATCTACAACTCAATGCTTCAAATAATGTAGAAAAACTTCAGAGCTGCAATTCATAGTTGTAGATCTGTGAACAGATCCTTGAAATCTGTGAATAAATATCTCAAAATCAGCACTTAAGTTGTGAAATATTGTCTACTCTGCCTGGTTGACTGGGTCCTTGTCCTTTGGTGTGAGAAAAGAAGCTGGTAAAGAAGAAATTCAGCAAGGGAATCATAATTTATAACTCTCTGATTAATGAAATTTATATTTGAATTTCCAAGCTAAGTGAGCCAATAAACCGAAGGAATTCCCTTTCATTAAAACACTTAATAGATCAAATTTCAAACACACTAACTTTTATTAATTAGAGTTAACTTGAGTACAATTTTTTTTTTGAGAAAATTTAAATCAAGAGTTGTCCAAACTCCAAAGAGTCTAAGGGGGCAAGAAAATTATCACAACCTAAGAATCATCTCACGTTATGAAAGACACTTGACCGTAGCTTAGGACTCAGAAACAAAATAAAGGAGTAGGAAGTATAGATTGTTGAAGAAGGGATTTTTGCATTGACCACTTGAATTGCCTCCCTGCCTCCTTTTTATGCTTGATTTGAGCTAAAAAGCTTGGTGATTCCTCATCGGTAGATACACTGGAGCTAAGATGCTTGGTGATTTCATCAATGTTGTTCCAATTTACATATTCATCTTGAGAATGTCACTATGCGATAATAGTTTATATGTGTTTAAAAAAAGAAAAAAGAAAAGAAATCAGTTCGTCAAAATTCCAACTCTGGTGTTGGGTTTCTCTGGTAAAATGGGCATCAGTTTGTATTGGCAGTTTTTGTGAGTTGGCAGTCATTTTACAACAATTTCCTCCCAAAAAGTTGACAAATGGTAGGAAGACAGTCTTCTATCAGACCAACCACTTATCTTGTAGTTTCCAGCACAGTTATCCACTAAAAATAGCTCGATTCATAATTCTTGACTGTTTGGAAATAAAACAAATCTATTTTCCAACAACAGTTATCTAGGGATTAAGGCATTGTTAATATGCATGTACAAGGTCAATACTTTAGAGTTTAATGACAATCAACAAAAAAATTCTTTTGTATCAGCTAGTGACCAGCCTTTCCATGCACAGTTTTGGCCTTAATTTTTTTATTTATTTGGTGTTAGCACTAATATTTAAGTGTTGTAGTGGCCTGTAGACGACCACATAACAACACTATGAAATTATTTTGGTGATTGTTTTTTACATGAGAATGCATGGTTAGGTTGACCTGGTTTAGAGTTTTCAGGATCCTATAAAGATGGTATGAAGAGGAGAGACAATAGAGAGATCGTTGAGCAACACTCTACAACCAACAACATTTTCTTACATTCTTCTTTCTTTTGTTGCTGCCTACACTCTGTGCATTGATTGTTATGCAGCTAGTTTTGTACTTTCCGAAATATCTCTCTGGATAGAGGTACTACTACCGTGGATATTCTCTGAAGGGTGAGCCATTTCTGGCACCCTAGTTGTATTCAGAAATAATAAAACCCTCATATATGCTGCACTGGTTTTCCCGCATCGAGTTTTTTCTGAGGACGATTGTCTAAACATAACAGTGTCCCTTGTGTTATTGTTTCTGTTTACTTCAGTGCATGATCTGTATATCTGTGAAGGCTGCATTTGTGCTTACTTCGATGTTTATGTAATTAAATAACTTGTTAATGTAAAGAACAAGTAGGAGATAGTAAACCATAAATTGTAGTAGGGGTTTTTGATGTGTTAGATTCAAGAATTTTCACAAAGGGAATGTGGAAAAATAGAGAAAGTACCTTGTGACACTGCATCATTTGGCTAACTATCTGTCCTTCTTCCTTGTCTTGGTTACATCTTTTGGTCAATGATGTGTCGACGGAAAATACGATCCTTGCATTAACAAAGCCTCGTGTTGAACCATGATCTCCATGTCTACTATGGAAACCTCATGCCTACGCTCGGGTTTTTATGTTTCGGTGTTTTCAGGAAGATCCAATCAAGTAGAGAAGGACAAGGGGAAAATATAAATGAGAAAACCAATATCAGGGGTCTTATATATGCTTCTATGAAGGGACAACCTCTCCTTCTCTCAATAAGTCGAGATTCCTCTTCCGTCCATGAAATAAATAAGTGTTGATGCACAACCCTATATAAAATAAATAAATAAAGGTGAAAGAAGAGAAAGGATTCCTGTGCAGAGAGGTGAAGCAAGAAACTCCGTCGGGGTGCTGTCTAGGCCTACTGGTAGCAGAGAAATGTTTGTGTCCCAGAAGTGACATTGTTGGGGTACTGTCCAGTCCCGCTGGCAGTAGAGCAACACCAGAGATGAAAAACTATACTATGAAAAAAAATAAAGCTCATGAGCTTCATTACCTTATCTTGACTCAAAACATTGTGTGATCAATGATCTTATGTTTGTGTTTAACCAAGTAAAGGGATGAAGGGGAATATGTTTTTGCATAAGGTAAGTGGGGAACCCATGGTAATATAAACGATGAATCAATACTCCCTAAAGAAATACTAGTGATAAATAAAGAGAAATTGGTAAAGCTTATCAGCATTCTAATTAACGGGGTAAGATTCAGATTTCATTACGAGACAGGTTAAGAAGGCTGATATAAGGAGGAGGTTTAGGGTCGGTCAATTGATAGAGTGAGTTAGAATGAGTGTATCCTTCCCTCAATCAATCGCTCACTCAATCCCTCAATCACATTCTCTCTCAATTAAGAAATCAATCTCATCTAGATAGGTCAAATGCTTGCCATGCATAATCGCTAAATTATTAACCAGAGTTTCTCATTTGTAATCAAGCAAAATGTGGGTAAACTATATAAGGTTGAGAATGCACTAAGTTGATGAAGGATTTTGAGATAAGTTTGACCAATTAAGCTGCAGGATTTCAACACCTTAAGGAGATTTTTAAGGATGATATAGACTTCACAGAAGCTATTTGGACTATATGGTGCCAGACAATTTTTTTTTCTCTTCGGGTAAACTATAAATGTTATCAAGAGCGGCTCATGACGAATAGGAGGAGTGGTAGACAGTGATTACACATAATTTATACGATTTTATGAGCTTCCTTTGCATTGAAAGCTTTACATGTCAGGTGGGAACGGAGGTGTCAATTTTATGGAAATATCGAAATCTAGTCACTTCGATACTAGGATGGAGGTAGATGGGTCTTCATTAAATGATTTGATGGATTTTACTGCCGATGAGAAGATAGAAACTAAAGAATGGATCTCAAATCCAGAGATTGTTGCTGCTCGACAATATGGGTTGTTATGTCAAGATGATATGTTCAGCCTTACTTAACTATCGATTGTTGAAGACTAGACAGAGCAAGTGATAGTAGAAACCACTATCTGCAATGAGACAAGTATAGAGACTGTGCTATCTCATGAATCTCATGAATCTGGAGCTGTTGTAGAGATGAACAACTGTCATTCATTAGTTGATCCCGAAGAAAAACTTCAAGTTCCTAGTTTACAGTCCCAGCCTCGAGAAGAGGTTATAAAAAACGCCACAGTGGAACAGTCAACAACTATTAGTACAGAGATTGAGGATACAGGCAAAGCCCAGGAATCAGAAAATAATCATACTACTTAGATTGATGCCAGAGATGTAACTCAAGCTAAAGATGTATTTGATATTGGCACTGTTGACAAATGTCAAAAGGAGTCTGTGCATTTGAATCAACTTATTCTAAATATTTCTCAAAATGTAAAAGATGTATCCACAGGAAATTTAGCGAGTACAACACAAGAAGATCAACCACATCTGAGCCAGCCTGAAACTGAACAATTAAAGTCTTATGGGGAGCAGAAGTGCCCTAAAACAACAACAATGAAAGAATAGGAAGTAGTCTCTAATCTGAAAGAGCTTGGATTTGAAGCTTTGAAAGGAATGAAAGCAACTTCTGATATAAGTAATGGTGATGCAGATCAAAAGGATCTTGTACATGCCAATCAAGTTACTGTAGATAATTCTCAGTGTGTAGAAAATGTAGCAACAAAACTTGGAGCAAGTAGAGTTTTAAAAGATTAGCCACATCTGAATCAACCTGAAAAAGAACGAACAGATTTGGGAGCAAAAGCAGCATGATGGAGCAGTGACGAAAGAAGAGGAGAAAGGCTCCTATCAGTACCTTGAAAAGATGTCGGGTACAACACAAGCTACTGGTGCTCTTGATGACAAGACAGAGGTTGCTTGTGATGTTGATGGCAAGTCAGAGATTTCTTGTGGTGTTGATGGCAAGCCAGAGGTTAATGATAATAAGGTATCCACTTCTGATGGACAACTTCCTTCTACTCAGTTTGAAAATATGCAGTCTAAAAATGTTCTGCAAAATACTAGCTTGTTGGCTAGTCTAGAGTCAAATCCCAATCTCCCTCAATGAGGGATCACAGAGTGCAATGTTGAGGAGTCTGCCAATATTACAAAGAAGATGTAAATAAACCCCCTCCAATGTTTCCCCACTATTGCTGCAATAAGGGCAGTGCCGAGCGATAGATAAACCCTTTTCAGATGATTTGAGCAGTAGGGTTGATCTTTCTGAGGTTTTTTTTTAGTGCATGGTGATCCCACGAAGCATAACCAAAACCCTGGTTGGTGCTACGGTATCCTCCGCGACAATTTTATATATATATATTTATTTTTAAATTTATGGTCAATGTTATTTAATAATTTAATTTATTTTGGTTTCTAATATAATTAAATTTGTTTGTAATAGATATATAGATATATATATATATATATTTTGTCTAGTAGGTAGGCTTCAAGGTCCAGATTTTGAACCAATGGTCTGATACCATGTGTAAGATCCCTCCCTTAGCCTCCTCTACCAGATCTATATTCTCAAATTTTAAATGCAATAAAAAGGCAATAATTTATTTTCTGACAATACATTTAACGATGATAAATTATCATTTAAAATCTAATTGCTACAATTTAAATAGTGAACTTTTCATTTCCATCACTTATATGAGTAGTCTATCCATAGAGGAATACCTGTACTGATGGCCCGGTGGAGATGCCCTTGAGTTGCTGCTCCTGCTGGAACGCTCCTCTTGACTACCGATTGGATTTACCTCCCAGGCAACTAGGAAGTAATTCCTAGCCTAGGAAATCTCCAAGAGTTCCCTAGCCCTCTGAGCCCAAGTCAAACCAGATGTAGTGTGTGTGTCCTAGACAACGATAAACAACACTCCCCTCCTCTCTCTCAAATAATTTCTTCAAAACTACACCCAACCAAAACCAAAAGAAAGACCCCGCATCCCCCTTCCTCCCTTCCTCCTTCCCCTTTTATGCCCCTCCTCTCTTCTCCACCTCAACCACTCCTCATTAATGTCATAACTTCTCCCTCATCCTTACAATTGACTTCTCTTCTCCCAAGTAAATCTGAGAGGACATTTGGGAATATGATATGAATATAAAATTGGGTAATTAATTGGAGAGGACCATGTCTTCTCCCAAGTAAATGTGAGAGTACATTTTAGGGATGAGAGATGAATATAAGAATTGGTGATTAATTGGAGAGGACCATGTCTTCTCCCAAGTAAATATAAGAGGACATTTGGGAATGTGATATGAATATAAAATTGGGTAATTAATTGGAGAGGACCATGTCTTCTCGCAAGTAAATGTTAGAGTACATTTGGGAATGTGAGATGAATATATAAATTGGTAATTATTGTGAGAGGACCATGTCTTCTCCTAAGTAAATGTGAGAGTACATTTGGGAATGTGATATGAATATTTAAATTGGAATAATGGAGGGAGACCATATCCTATCCAAGATTAAATTTGAGAAGACCAGTTGGGAATGTGAATAATAGAAATAATAAATTTTACATCAGTAAATAAAATTTACAGTTTCCCAAATGAATGTATTCACCAATATTTCTCAATATTTTCAGCCAATGTAAACATTAATAAAATTTGCATGATAAGATTAAGTGGGGCATTACAATATTCGTGCTTGCAGGGTGCAAAAGTATGCTCAAGTCAGGTCAGGAGGGTGTAGGGCGCATAAGGGAAGGCTGAAGGATTGAGCTTCAGGTCTTCGGGGTGCGCTCAAGGAGGGCACACTTCTTTGATCCGAAGGAGTGCACTCAAGGAAGACTTGGTGATTTTGAATGCGCAGTCCAGAGCAGGGAAGGGGCTTCATGCTTTTGGAGTGCGCCCAAATATCAAGGATGGTGCAGGGTTCACTTTTGAACAAGGAAGTATTACCCATCAAGAATTCGGAGTGCGCTCATGCGCTCTTTACCTTAATGGGTTCACTTGCAACTGAAATTTAAGTCTGGATGATTGATTGAGGGGTGGCCAAGATAAGTTCTAGACATAAATGCGATATGCGACACATGCTAAATCATCGAGAAAAATTAAACAAACTTAACCAACAATGAATATTCATGAAAATGACACTTTATGCACATTCCCCAACTATAAACAGTGAAGTGTGTGTGACCGTGACCCGAAAGTGTCGTTTCAAAACAAGAAAGGTGGTGTGACCACGAAATGCACTTAGATATGTTCTAATGATGCGACAACACTTGAGAAGGATCAAGAACACTTAAGACATATGAATCAATACAAAACGACACTTGACGACAAAAGTGACACATGATATGACCATGAAGTGGGCTCCCAAAATTAGAATGTAGTGAAATTGGAGGGTGTTGTAGCAGCAACAACAATATCCTAGCATGGATGTGACTATCCCTGAAAATATTGAATGATATCATGTGTAGTTGATGGATGAAGAGAGTGTGGGCATGTGGTATCCTATTTCAATTGTTCTATTGGTTGAAATTCCTTAGAATCACTCCACCTCAAGCACTGGAATCTTGCTCAAGGGTAACAACTACAAGTAACTTTGGTTTTATCTTGTCTATGGTTGGGTGGAGAGTTAAGAGTCCCAATATTAGTTTCTAGGCCTCTTATAAGATAAGTTCACTCTTATGTTTTTATGATTGTTTTTATTATTATGGCTCTATAATTTGCATGGAAATAATATTATGCTAATGTTGTAGAGTGTTGTTCTTGCATAAATGAAGAATCTAAATGATTGAGTAAAGATCCTATGATATGGTTCATTGCTCGTGGATGTGATAATATTGAAATAACTCAAGCATGTTTGTGCATAATGGGGTTGAAATCTCTGTAATTGGGTAATTTATCTGTGTAGACTTGTTCTATATTTAATCTTTGTGGTATGGACTAGCATATGTTGATGATAAGTAAAGTGATTCCCTATGCAGAAGTGTTCCATGAACGTTTTATTTGGAATTATTTGATTCTGTAATACCTAAGTCTGCAAATTAGTCTAAATGGCGTGTGTATTAAGAGATGGGTAGATCTTTGTAATATTTAACACTATATTGAAGGAATGGTTTAATTTTTTTGTTCATTTTGAGCTTGAATCTAATGTAATTATCTCAGCATGGAGGACAAGTAAAATCCTTGTCGTTAAAATTCTCTCAATGTTTTAATGATTTGCATAATTGGCCTGTATATCTAGTTGGTGTTTATTCATAAGCTTAGGAAGGATAGTGTTAATCATATGATTAATGTATATGTGTTGAATGGGTTGTGTCAAGCCTTGTTAAAAGCTCTGGAGGTATAACACACATTTTCCTAACATGTATATATATATATATATATATATATATATATATATATATATATATATATATATATATATATATATATATATATATATATATATATATATATATAGATATATCATGCGTGAGGAAAGGCCCCTTAAAAACCATCGGATTCAAGTCATTGTTCACCACAATCAAACATGGCTAAGAGGTAGACCCCTCGATAGAATAGGGCTTAGACTTTGTAATATACAAGTCTAAGGGTGGGCCACATGGTGCATGTGACTTAGGCCAGATTGCTTTGGAGCATGCATAGACCAAAAATGTAGATTCACTAGTGACCAGACGATGGGAATCCAAAAGTGGGCACCCGCCCTTCTCGATACCAAAAGATGATGGGCCCTTGCATACCATCGATTGGGTGGAGACAAGAGAGGGTCATTAGATTCGAGCGACGAGACTGGGAACAGAACCATGAATGTGGACCCCCCTGGTGTTGTCACAGGGAGGAGAGGGGGGTTCAACTATTAAATCATGATCATTGGGAGTGGAGAGCTCATAGCCACACATGTGTCTAAGAAATTTAGTCCCTGGAGGATCTGAGGGGAGAAACCAGGGAAACTCTTGGGATCAAATTGTAGGGGTGATGTGGTAATGGGGCCTGTTACCAAACGCAAATGGTGAAGGGCCCCAATTAAATGTTGCAGAACTCTGTGGTGAAACCCATAATCACGTGGTGCGTGGCATGGAGGAAGTGACAAGGGATGACATCACCCAAATGTTTAAGGTTGGTGATGTCACCCCTGAATCCCGAACTATTTCTTCACTGTAACAAAAAACTCCCTAAGGTAACCTTTTCATAACAATCTTGCAGATTAAAGACTAGTCCTTTCAATCTAGAGAGAGATCTCTCTAACAACCTAATCACTAAGCTTAGAAACTAGTTTAGTAGGGCTTTTGGATTTTGAGTTTGGTGGTTGGAATGAAGCAAGTAATATGTTGGGTAATGGAGTCAACAAATCAGGTTTTTAGATGCAATTACCAAGATCTTGCCTGTATGAATCAAGATGGACAGAGGCAGGATAGATGGAAAACTGTAGTCATATCAAACATCATTTGAATGATATTAGAAGGAGAAAACAATCCACTATAGCAAGGGAATGAAACATGAATCCTAGAAGATATAGGAGAAATAGTGCAGATGTCTAAACCATATGAGCCAGAGCATTAAAATAATTATTTTTGTCACATAATCTGATTTAGACACCAGAAGATAACATACAAATGATATCACATAGAAAGGAAACTATCACAGAAGGAAATTGACTAAGCATACCATCATAGAGCAAAATAATTCCTTGCTTCAAAGTCCAACCTCTCTTCCTTCATTTTCATTCATTATATAGGAAAAATACATAAAGCTTCAGATCCACAAATTGTGGAAAGTATTAATTACAATAATCCTCAAGATCCAAAATAAATGGATCTAAAAACCTCTTCATTACTATTTGAAATAATCAAGGAGGATATAATATCTCATTCCCAAGTTGAATTTATGAGGTGGCCTTCATTTGTTGACTTGGCATTTTTATAGGAAACAAAATTTCGAAAACTCTCGCAATTTTTTGAAAACTAGGCTTCAAAGAGGCATTCGAATCTCCCAAACCATGATATTTGTGTAAAAAATGAAAGATGTTTTTTAAACAATATAATTATCCATAAAAGCCTCTTTCATATTTGGAAAATTCATCTTTACCTTCTTGAAAATTTTGCCCAAATTGGATAACTACATGAAATAATTAAATATTTAAATCCTGAAAAATAGGCTGCAAATATTCCTTCATATCCTTCAAAAAGTGCTATATGGGTAAAACCCGAGAGAGGTTTATTTAAAATCGTATGTTACCAATAAAAACCTCTTCTTTTTTTTTACAAATTCATCTCCATATGTTCATAAATGACATTTGAAAATAGTGGCTAAAATAAGAGCATAATAGAATAATTATAAATCTGTAAAAATAGACCTCAAAGATTACTCTATAATTCCCAAACCATTATGTTTGGGTAAAATAAGAAGGAGGTTTTTGTAAATCATCACATTTCCAACAAAAATATATTGGTTTTTTTTTTTAGTTCATCACCTCCTATTTGAAATATGTGTTTGAACATAATGAGTAAAACAAGAAAATTGTTGGAAACTGTCACTTTAGGGCAAACTATGTTTTAGGGTTTAATTTAAAATCCCTATCTTTGGCTTGAAAACTCTACCAAATGTCACATCAAGGTTTAATAAGGGTAAATATTCTTGAAAACTGGTTTGGGAACTTGAAAAGTAGTTTAGAAACTCATATTTTCAAAACTTAATAGCACTAGCTCTAGGCATTCGATAGGTTCTGATTTGCTGAAAAACCTGGAAAAAGCTTAGATATAACTTAAATAACCCCTTTCACAATGAACTGATAAATATAACCTTTGGACCTTTAGGAAAGGTACAAACTTAGTGCTAACAGACCCCATAGATTTTTGGAGTAAGGTGTAGTAGAACACATAGAATTTAACTTTCGGGTGACGTGGCCAAGGAGTACCCACACCCATGCCCATTTTAATAAATATTATATGTGTGTATGTGTGTGTGTGCATATGAGTTGGTCCATGTGGACCATAGAAACGAGATTAATACGTGACCGCGGTACCTGACTTGAGCATACTTTTGCACCCTGCAGGCACGAAGATTGTAATGCCCCACTTAATCTTATCATGCAAATTTTATTAATGTTTACATTACCTGAAAATATTGAGAAATATTGGTGAATACCTTCATTTGGGAAACTGTAAATTTTATTTACTGATGTAAAATTTATTATTTCTATTATTCAAATTCCCAACTTGTCTTCTCAAAATTAATCTTGGATAGGATATGGTCTCCCTCCATTATTCCAATTTAAATATTCATATCATATTGCCAAATGTACTCTCACATTTACTTGGAAGAAGACATGGTCCTCTCCAAATAATTACCAATTTATATATTCATCTCACATTCCCAAATGTACTCTTACATTTACTTGGGAGAATACATGGTCCTGTCCAATTAATTACCCAATTTTATATTCATATCACATTCCCAAATGTCCTCTCAGATTTACTTGGGAGAAGACATGGTCCTCTCCAATTAATTACCAATTTATATATTCATCTCTCATCCCCAAAATGTACTCTAACATTTACTTCGGAGAAGACATGGTCCTCTCTAATTAATTACCCAATTTTATATTCATATCACATTCCCAAATGTCCTCTCAGATTTACTTGGGAGAAGAGAAGTTAGCTGTAAGAATGAGGGAGAAGTTATGACATTAATGAGGGGTGGTTGAGGTGGAGAAGAGAGGAGGGGCATAAAAGGGGAAGGAGGAAGGGTGGAAGGGGGATGCAGGGTATTTCTTTTGGTTTTGGTTGGGTGTGGTTTTGAAGAAATTGTTTGAGAGAGAGGAGGGGAGTATTGTTTATCTTGGTCTTTGAGACACACACTACATCTGGTTGGACTTGGGCTTGAAGGGCTAGGGAACCTGTGGAGGTTTCCTGGGCTAGGAATTACTTCCTAGTTGGCTGGGAGGTAAATCCAGTCCGTAGTCAAGAGGAGCGTTCCAGTAGGAGTAGCAACTCAAGGGCATTTCCACCGGGCCATTGGTACAGGTATTCCTCTATGCATAGACTACTCATATAAGTGATGGAAATGAAAACTTCACTATTTAAATTGTAAGAATTAGATTTTAAATGGTAATTTATCGTCATTAAATGTCTTGTCAGAAAATAAATTATTGCCCTTTTATTGTATTTAAAATTTGAGAATATAGATCTGGTAGAGGACCCTAAGGGAGGGATCTTACACGTGGTATCAGAGCATTGGTTCAAAATCTGGACCTTGAAGCCTACCTACTAGAGAATATATATATATATATATATATATTGTGGCGGAGCATACCGCAGCACCAACCAAGGTTTTGATTATGCTTCGTGGGATCACCATGCTCTAAGAAAAAAAACCTCAGAAAGATCAACCCTACTGCTCAAATCATCTGAAAAGGGTTTATTTATCGCTCAGCGTTGCCCTTGTTGCAGTGGGGGTTTATTTACATCTTCTTCAGAATATTAGCAGACTGCTCAACATTTCCATGCTCCATGGGCTCAGCATTGCACTTTGTGATCCCTCATTGAGGGAGATTAGGATTTGACTCTAGACTCTAAACTGAGTAGAAGGTAATTGTCCATCAGAATTGGATACCTTATTATCATTAACCTTTGGCTTGCTATCAACACCACAAGCAATCTCTGACTTGCCTTCAACATCACAAGCAACCTCTGTCTTGTCATCAGGAGCACCAGCAACTTGTGTTGTACCTGACATCTCTTCAAGGTACTGACAAGAGCCTTTCTCCTCTTGTTTCGTCACTGATCCATCATGCTGCTTTTACTCCCAAATATGTTCATTCTTTTTTAGGCTGATTCAGATGTGGCTGATCTTTTAAACCTCTACTCTCTGCAAGTTTTGTTGCTACATTTTCTACACACTGAGAATTATCTACAGTAACTTGGTGGCCTGTACAAGCTCCTTTTGATCTGCATCACCAGTACTTATATCAGAAGTTGCTTTCATTCCTTTCAAAGCTTCAAATCCAGGCTCTTTTGGATTAAAGACTTCTTCCTCTTCTTTCATTGCTGTTGTTTCAGGGCACTTCTGCTCCCCATAAGACTTTAATTGTTCAATTTTAGGCCGGCTCAGATGTGGCTGATCTTCTTGTGTTGTACTCACTAAATTTGTTGTGGATACATCTTTTACATTTTGAGAATTATCTAGAATAAGTTGATTCAACCGCACATACTCCTTTTGACATTTGTCACCAGCGCCAATATCAAATACATATTTAGCTTGAGTTATATCTCTGGCATCAATCTGAGCAGTATGATTATTTTATGATTTCTGGGCTTTTCCTGTATCCTCAATCTCTGTACTGACAAGTGTTGACTGTTCCACTGTGGCATTTTTTATAACCTCTTCTCAAGGCTGGGACTGTAAACTAGGAACTTGAGGTTTTACTTCGGAAATGACTAATGTATGACAGTTGTTCATCTCTACAACAACTTCAGATTCATGAGATTCATAAGATACCACAGTCTCTTTAGTTGTCCCATTGCAGATAGTGATTTCTACTATCACTTTCTCTGTCTGGTCTTCAACAACCGATAGTTCAGCAAGGCTGAACATATCATCTTGACATAACAACCCATCTTGTTGAGCAGCAATAATCTCTGGATTTGAGATCCATTCTTTAGCTTCTATCTTTTCATTGGTAGCAAAATCCATCAAATCATTTAATGAAGACCTGTCTACCTCCATCCTAGTATCGGAGTGACTGGATTTCGATATTTCCATAAAAATGACACCTTTGTTACCACTCGACATGTAAAGCTTTCGATTCAAAGGAAGCTCATAAAATCGAAGAAGCTATGCATAATCACTGTTTGCCGCTCCTCCTGTTCGTCATGCACTGCTCTTGATAACGTTTATTGTTTACTCGAAGATTTTTTTTTTCTTCGTCTGGCACCATATAGTCCAAATAGCTTCTGTGAAGTCTATATCATCCATACAAATCTCCTTAAGGTGCTGAAATCCTACAGCTTAATTGGTCAAACTTATCTCAAAATCTTTCATCAACTTAGTGCATCCGCAACCTTATATAGTTTACCCACTTTTTGCTTGGTTACAAATGAGAAACTCTGGTAAATAATTTAGCTATTATGCATGGCAAGCATTTGACCTATCTCAAGTCTGCCATTACTTCAAAGCTTAATCATCTATGTATATTCGTAACTCCTCAGATGTTAAGCGATGTGTCTAATGGCAAAATACTTTTGTACTTTTGGATACAATTATTGACGATAAGTGTCTTATTTCTTCTTTTCTTCATTAAACTTTTTATTTTGGCATATTGTGGGATGCCCTTCCTAACTGAGTACATTTTTTGCAAGCAAAACCTGAAACGTCACTGTCAACTTCAAAAAGTATGTTAGTGTCCATAAAGGCTAAACCAGAGCTTTTGCCATACATCTTTTGAGAGCTTATCACAAAAAGTTTTTTTTTTTTTTTTTTTTTTTTTTTAATTGTCAAATAATTCATAGGTATCAGAATCATAGAGCCAAGTCAGATGCGTCTTTTTGCATACCTGATGGATCTATTTGGCTTTGCAAAAAAAATAACCTTGTTTACTTGGCGTTATGGCTCAAAATTGTCCTTTGAGGAATGAGCCTCAACGGGTTTCAAATGGACAGTTTAGGGAAGCTGTCCCTGTCACTGACATAATCCCTCTTGATTTAGTGAAATTTTTGTGCTTACCAAGTCTGGGGAATGTCCCTAATGTCTATCACTGATCAAAAATCTGAAAGTCTACAACTCAATGCTTCAAATAATGTAGAAAAACTTCAGAGCTGCAATTCATAGTTGTAGATCTGTGAACAGATTCTTGAAATCTGTGAATAAATATCTCAAAATCAGCCCATAAATTGTGAAATATTGTCTACTCTGCCTGTTTGATTGGGTCCTTGTCCTTTGGTGTGAGAAAAGAAGCTGGTAAAGAAGAAATTCAGCAAGGGAATCATAATTTATAACTTTTTGATTAATGAAATTTATATTGAATTTCCAAGCTAAGTGAGCCAACAAATCGAAGGAATTCTCTTTCATTAAAACACTTAATAGATCAAAGTTCAAACACACTAACTTTTATTAATTAGAGTTAACTTGAGTACAATTTTTTTTTGAGAAAATTTAAATCAAGAGTTGTCCAAACTCCAAAGAGTCTAAGGGGTAAGAAAAGTATCACAACCTAGGAATCTTCTCACGTTATGAAAGACACTTGACCATAGCTTAGGACTCAAAAACAAAATAAAGGAGTAGGAAGTATAGATTTTTGAAGAAGGGATTTTTGCATTGACCTCTTGAATTGCCTCCTTGCCTCCTTTTTATGCTTGATTTGAGTTAAAAAGCTTGGTGATTCCTCATCGGTAGATACACTGGAGCTAAGAAGCTTGGTGATTTCATCAATGTTGTTCTAATTTATATATTCATCTTGAGGATGTCACTATGCGATAGTAGTTTATATGTGTTTAAAAAAAAGAAAAAAGAAAAGAAATCAGTTCGTCAAAATTCCAACTCTGGTGTTGGGCTTCTCTAGTAAAATGGGCATCAGTCTGTATTGGCAGTTTTGTGAGTTGGCAGTCATTTTACAACAATTCCCTCCCAAAAAGTTGACAAATGGCAATAAGATGGTCTTCTATCAGACCAGCCACTTATCTTGCAGTTTCCAGCACAGTCATCCACTAAAAATAGCTCGATTCCTAATTCTTGACTGTTTGGAAATAAAACAAGTCTATTTTCCAACAACAATTAACTAGGTATTAAGGCATTGTTAATATGCATGTACAAGGTCAATACTTTACAGTTTAAAGACAATCGACAGCAAAATTCTTTTGTATTAGCTAGTGGCCAGCCTTTCCATGCACAATTTTGGCCTTAAATATTTTTTTTATTTGGCGTTAGCGCTAAGATTTAAGTTTTGTAGTGGCCTGTAGACGGCCACATAACAACACTATGAAATTATTTTGGCGATTGTTGTTTACATGAGAATGCATGGTTAGGTTGACTTGGTTTAGAGTTTTCAGGATCCTATAAAGACGACATGAAGAGGACAAACAATAGAGAGATCATTGAGCAACACTCTACAACCAACAACATTTTCTTACATTCTTCATTCTTTCATCGCTGCCTCCACTCTGTGCATTGATTGTTATGCAGACAGTTTTGTACTTGCCATCATGATGCAGATAATTTATTTTATTTATTTATTTACTTATTTTATTTTATTTCATTTTTATTATTTATTTATTTATTATTATTATTATTATTATTTTTATTTTATTTATTTTTTTCCTGGTTAATAATGATTTTGCCATGTGTTACAAAGTTCAAATCAGATGCTTACTTATGCACCATATAAGTTGATCCAATACCATTCACAGTCAAATATTTATTTCTTCTATTATTGAATACCTGGCTTGAAATCAAATAACCCGAAATACACTCCCTTTGACGAAGAGAGTCGCCATGTGACTGTCTCCTCTCCAAATCATAAGTGTGTGGAAAATAAGGATCTCTGGCACAAGACATGCTCTTGGAAACCTTCATTGGACTGCTAGTTTAAGCCATTTCTCAAATTTTCACTTCCTGTAATCACTGCTTTTGCAATGAACTCCAGTAACAAAAAGCATCCATCTCTCAAGAATTAAAAAAAATAAAAATAAATATTGAATTGAATTTCCTCAACATCTTTGGAGAGCACGACCAATATTTTCCCCTATATCCTGTTTTTCTTTCAATGACACAGGCTCTTCTCCAACGTACAAATAAAAAAAAATGCCCTACATAGGTCATGACTATAGATTGTCCCCAGTTCCTCGCCACAAACCTTAGTCTGTAATTGCCCTCCTGACAAACGATGAAAATCAATAGTAGTTTCCGGGGAAAGAGGAATATCTTTCGAAAAGTATGAACAAAATGCAATCATTCCATCATCATCTGCAACTCCTTGAATCTTTCTTATATGTCTCGAAAATGATCCTTCAAAAACATTCTGCACCATACTGAGTTTTAATCCTTTGTAGTGTACCACAAGTCTAACTGTCATTTGCAAATCATGTCTCAACAAGTCTTCAAAAGATCTGGGTGATTCTTCAACTCTTCTAATGGCAAGTTAGAATACCTTTCACCTAGTTTCTTGCATACAGAATCGGGGTGAACATATAAACCAAAAGCATATATTTTTAGAGATTTAACTTTAGCAACTGTTTTCACTGAGAACCAATACCAACAAGCACCTGGGAAATTTGACTTGTGTTGCTTCTTCCACAATAGTGACTAATAAGAGCTGTTGGAAATATTATTCCAGTCCCGGGCTCTGTTACATCACTGATACAACCATCTTTCCTCATAGTCAAGTAAAACTTATCCCATTCTTCATGACCCTGAACTTCACAGAAACTTCGTAAAGGTTCATGCCTTTCCTTCTTAATTTCCTTATTTGTATCTTCAACTAGAATGGGCAATAACTTGGAGTACGAATCGTCAAATGAGGGAACAAGTGCAGTGGCAAGAGCTACTGCAGAATATGATGGAGAGAGCTCATATTCATTCTGTAGATTTCCTCCCATGATTGACATAATTTTCCCAAGGATATCAGAGAGTGTATCTGCCTTACACACAGGATTTGCCTGTAGTTTAGATATATTTCCATTAACAATATTAGATTTTGTACATGTCTTCCTAAGTCCACTATGGGAAAGACAATTTCTGTAATTGGAATCTTGTGAATAGCCTGATTTTGTAGAAGTAACAGCAGGACCAAAAGTCCTCTGCTTCAATGAGAAAGGAAATCCTCCTGTCACCTGAGCAACAGATGCTGCAACCCCTTGAAGAGAAAAGCATCCAGGGACACGAATTTTCCCAGAACGATTAAGAACACTATCTGTGAATGAGCCAAATTCTAGCCATTTTTCACTTCCATTGCATGATGTGTGTGACTCTGCAACAGAGATGAATGGATATCCAGAAAGACCAAGATTTGATAAGAATAGCCAACTAATCTACATGTTACCTCATATATGGATGGAAATATGTATGTTAGCTAAAAACTTTAGCTCAGGGACACAAAAAAAGTAATTTGATCAACGTGCTCTTTGTGATTGCTAACATCACTTGACCATGCCTATGTACTTTTTAGACATGGTTACTAGAGTCAATGGGTTTGACTTGGACTCGTGGGCCTGATTCACTGGCCTACTTGTGCTGTTACAAAGTGGCAGTGAGTTAAAATTGCCAAGGTGCATTTTACCTACGAGTATTTGCATGTCAAATTTGGACATGGCAAGTACTTGCAGGTATTTCATAGGTCAAAAAGTTGATTCACTGGTTGATTGACCCCTTTTTTCTCATTTTTCAGCATCATTGGAACACTGGTCATCCTCAAAATTATCTGCAAATCCTTTATAAAGAAAAAGGGGGAATGTTATCCATGACAGTACTTGAGTTAACATGACATCTAGATCCCAAAGGCACATCCACCTCCAAACCCTCAGCTACATTCTTTACTGTTTTGAAAAGCATTTCTCTTTTGAGTTTTCAATTAGATTAATGGCAGGAGATATACTAGATCGATCTCTCTCTTCATTCTTTATTTAGCACTTGAAACAACCATGAGAACTCTCCGTTAGTTTCATTCACATCATCTTTGATCTCACCAAAGGTTGATTTGTAAAGCTCCTGTTCAGTGCCAACATCTCCCAGAATAACATCACCTGGCTTGGACATTTCTGGTATATTGTTTGCCTCCATAAGATACATTTTCTTATCATGACATAATTTTATTAATGATGGGCATCCTGTAGTAGTTTCCATTTTACTTAATCCACCCACAAAATTTTCCTATTTTATATCTGTAGAAGAGCAAAATGGCACTATAATTTTTAATTGTCTTTGGTACACAAGAATTTTCAAGTCTTCACTTCAGTTGAAGTCTCTTCTCATAACAACTCAGCTTCCATATGTAGACTGCAATTTGGAACAGGTATCTTTGGCATATTATTCCCACACATATCAACCATTGAAGATTGTTAAATGATGGCATTTGACCTTGATCTGGATCTGATTAATTTATTTGGAATTGAATGCTCGAAGGCAATGCGAGAATAGATTTGACTCGATCTCAAGGGATTTTTAATGGGCTAAAGTTGAATGGAACATGAGGGCTTCATGTTTGTTTCAAGGACATTGTCCAAAATTGATAGATTTTGAAGTTTGAATGAAAGGTAGTTGATGACTTGCCTTGAACAGAAGTCCTGGAAGAAGTCAATACTTAAAGCATGTCACCGACAAAGATACAGAAAACATGGAAAATGGTTGTTAACTAAATGGATCAATAACTGGATCAATTATTGCAAACCCAACACAAGGGAGAATTGGTTCCATTTGATCGATTTGGAATTAGATTCCTGGACTTCCAGAGTGAATTTGCTTCTGTGGGATCCAATTCAGAAATAGTTCTAGATGGTACATTAGAAAGACAAATATTAGAGAGAGACTATGGATAAGTGCCTTTAATTAATAAAGTCACATGTTATAAATAATATTAAGTTAAACAGGGTTAGTCATGTCTTAATGAAACAGGGTGGTTGTATGGGGTAGTCTCGCTCCTCTTTATATATCTAGTTTTGACAATTTCCATTTTGAGTTATAACAAGCAATACCTCCATTTCTTCTATCTCTTCTCTTTTTGCAAATATTCTACTATTGTGCATGTCCATTACCCAACAAAATTTGGTCCAAGGACCAAGGTAACACAAGAGTTGAGTGTATTTAATCACCAGAAATACACACACACACACACACACACACACATATATATATATATAGTTAGAAGCAATTGAACTAAGAAGGGAATAAAATAGTAGGTGACCGAGTCAAGATATTGCCTAGCATCCATGGACTTGAGATTGAGCTGATCATATTCACTGAAGTATTAAAGAAATTATATGCATGAAACTTATACTAGCACTTTCTAGTGGAAATGATAGTGCACCAATCCGTTGCTTGCCAAATATTTTGCTCTTTTACTTTGCTACCACGTTGTAGTAATATCCGGGTTCAAATGCTATTTTCCCTTGTGGACAGTTGAATCTTGTTTCAACTCTAATTGTTGTCAAGGGGTTTCACAAGGTTGTCACATGAGCATTTGTGATGCCCATTTTGACTTAGATAGCTACATATGCCAAGGCTCTATTTTGCAGTTCCATGTTATTTATTTATGAATGCTATGTAATATTGATGCATTTAGTTGGATGGGTGAAACTAATTTATATAAATCATTAGGTGGATTAGGTATTGATGATGGAAATATTTGATGTATGACCAAATGTATGACTTACCTGGTTACAATTTATGTAGTGCATGACTTATCAGAGTTATTGTTGTATAGTATATGGCTTAAGTGGATATGATTTATCTAATGAATGAATTAGTGAAATTATGATTTATCTAATGTAAGATTTATTTCCAGTATTAACAACAAAATTGACACGTGGATACTGGACTTAATAACGTGATGTTTAAGATCATGTATCTATATCTATTTTGTTATTATATATATGCATGGATGAGAACTAAAATGCAGATTGGAAAGAACCGTATGATAACCAAGATCTACTATTCCATTGGGGAAGGTCGAGACATCCAATGAGGAAAGGTATGATGTACATTGTTCTATTACATTTGGTATCTACTTGATATACACTCTTATGACATGGGTAAAATGTAAATGATAGGTGGCAAGACTACCTGACTGGATTATTCGATGACAAGTCCAACCAGCACTGTAGTGTGGTCCGTATTAGGGCGTTGACCCTAGTTGTGAGGAGGGGTGGAGGCATTTCCCACCATGTAACCTCCAAACCTAGAATCATGGGAGGGCAGTGGTGGACACACTCCCCTAGACGTGTGATGACGATTGCCAGTTTCCTGCTGGGGAAGTTAGGTCGATATAGTCGACGCTTCCGCCATGTTGGTTTTATCAGTGGTTAGATTGGTATAGCCGATGCCACTATATATAGTAGCAGAGGACGGATAGGGTGGGAACGGAAGTAGGTCAGGATGGATAGGAGGATATAGATCAGTTGGAGACTCTTGATGGGAAGAAATGTCATTATCTGACTTATCAAATTTTACTACTATAACTCTCTCTATTTTGTTATGCCTTTGAACTCCTTGTATCTTTTACTCTAACTTCGGGACGAAGTTTTCTAAAGGAGGGGTGTATGTAATGCCCACTTAATCTTGTCATGAAAATTTTATTAATGTTTACATTACCTAAAAACATTGAGAAATATTGGTGAATACCTTCATTTGGGAAACTGTAAATTTTATCTAATGATGTAAAATTTATTATTTCTATTATTCAAATTCCCAACTTGTCTTCTAAAAATTAATCTTGGATAGGATATGGTCTCCCTCCATTATTCCAATTTAAATATTCATATCACATTCCCAAATGTACTCTCACATTTACTTGGGAGAAGACATGGTCCTCTCCAAATAATTACCAATTTATATATTCATCTCACATTCCCAAATGTACTCTCACATTTACTTGGGAGAAGACATGGTCCTCTCCAATTAATTACCTAATTTTATATTCATATCACATTCCCAAATGTCCTCTCAGATTTACTTGGGAGAAGACATGGTCTTCTCCAATTAATTACCAATTTATATATTCATCTCTCATCCCCAAAATGTACTCTCACATTTAATTGGGAGAAGACATGGTCATCTCCAATTAATTACCCAATTTTATATTCATATCACATTCCCAAATGTCCTCTCAGATTTACTTGGGAGAAGAGAAGTCAACTCTAAGGATGAGGGAGAAGTTATGAGAAGTTATGACATTAATGAGGGGTGGTTGAGGTGGAGAAGAGAGGAGTGGCATAAAAGGGGAAGGAGGAAGGGAGGAAGGGGGATGCGGGGTCTTGCTTTTGGTTTTGGTTGGGTGTGGTTTTGAAGAAATTGTTTGAGAGAGAGGAGGGGAGTATTGTTTATCTTGGTCTTTGAGACACACACTACATCTGGTTGGACTTGGGCTTGAAGGGCTAGGGAACCTGTGGAGGTTTCCTGGGCTAGGAATTACTTCCTAGTTGGCTAAGAGGTAAATCTAGTCGGTAGTCAAGAGGAGTGTTCAAGCAGGAGCAGAAGTTCAAGGGCATCTCCACTGGCCCATCGGTACAGGTATTCCTCTATGCATATACTACTCATATAAGTGATAGAAATTAAATGTTCACTATTTAAATTGTAAGAATTAGATTTTAAATGGTAATTTATCATCGTTAAATGTCTTGTCAAAAAATAAATTATTTCCCTTTTATTACATTTAAAATTTGAGAATATAGATCTGGTAGAGGACCCTAAGGGAGGGATCTTACAAATATTCAACATTCAACCTTCAAGAGTGTGCCCTACACCCTTCCTGAGGCATCCTAGGTGCATGAGCATACCTTGAAGGCATGAATCCTCACCTTTAGTCTTCGGGAGTGCGCCCTGCACCCTCTCTCTCTCTCTCCCTTGGGCTCATAACGCACTTGGGAAGACCAGAGCCTTCCCCTTCGTCCTTTGGACTTGTGACATGCACCCTGCCTTGATTTATTTCTTCCTTATGGTGCATGTGCACATGTCGAAGCCCCAAATCTCCTCCTCCTCCATCCTTGAGCCTTTCTGAGTGCACCCTTATGCCTTGAAGCTCCGTTGATCATTTTAAGCGCATTGAAAGGACATGAACAAGAAAATATGCATAAAACATGGTAGAGTAGGAGATTTTCAGACTGATAGCTGCTCGTCATGAGTGATTGCATAAATAGGTACTCCAGGAACCTTATGGATGACACACATAAGGAAGATCACGCAAAGAGGATAAATGAAGGAAGCACAAGAAGAACCAAGACCAAACTTAAAAATTGATGATCAAAGAACCATGAAGACTCCAAAGTTTAAAGACCCTTCGAAGGGTGGAAGAGCCATGGGAATATGACGATAAATAATAGACATAGTGGTGTCCATGTTACCACTGAAGCAAATCCATGTTGTCAATCGCTACCATGTCCCAGTCATCGAAGATAATGACGTGTCTTTTTTCATCATATGATGATATGGAAGACAAATATGTTATTGTAATTATTGTAAAAGACAAAGAAGTAGAAGTCCAAGAGTCATGTGTGAACTCAAGAATCATGGAATTCCAAAGGACATGTAATACCAAAATTCATATGTAATTCCAAAAGTCATTTGGAACTTCAAAGGTTTTAGAAGTCCAAAGGTCACTAGAAGTTAGAAATTCAAGAGTCATAAGGACATTATTATTATTATTATCCTTATTATCCAATTTTAAGGTCACCACCAAGACAGACACCAAATTGGTGTATGAGACCCCTTTGTTTGTGGGACAAGGGACCCACCTCTAGGAAACGATTTGACTGCTATGTCTGAAAAGGCATACATACTCTACCTCCCTTTGGTTTTGAACCTGTGACCTCTTAGGAGGAAACACATGGTCTTAACCATTAGGACTCCTCAAGTTATAAATAGATCCTCAGTTCTCATGTAAAGGAACTTTAACCTTGGATTCTCCCATAAGGCATAAGAGAGATAAGTTAGTACTTTTGGGAAGCAAGTAGTGGCTCCAACGCTCCACTATTGGAGCAAGTGATGTTCGTTGTATTCATGCATCTTGGGACTTTTACTTAATAATTGAAGCCTGATGGTGAACACTTTTCTTACATAGATTATGAATGTTTGTGATTCATGTTTTCTTTTAATAGTACTAAGATAGTTGAACTATTTCGATTATTTTAGTGCTTATATAATTGAGAACGTGCTGTGATTCTTGTAACGATCATTGTGCTTTGTGGACTATTTCGATGGATGTTAGATGAGACATTCTTGTTCATGTGTGTCTTTATTAGGGTGGTACTATTACCTCTCTCTTAGAGGCTCACTTTCTCTCCTCTATGTGGTAGAAGAACCTTGATGCACTTGCAACTGAACATTCACCAGGCACACTAAATCGTTTTTCGAAGGCACATATACGATTTTCTCTCTTTTGCTGACAGTCAAATCCAAGGAAAATATTTAAGTAAACGATATCCAGGACATATTCCGGATGGGGCTCCTATCCCAAACGTGTGAGGTCTAGTTGGGACTGCATATTAGGGAGACCCACTTGAATGTTGGCAGGTCCATGACTGTCAACATTTCTAATGCTAAAAGGAGGGCAACCTGATTTTTATGGATGATAACTCCACTCGACCACATCATACTTCTTCCGGTCAAGGAATTAACATTAATCCTAACACCTCTGCAGTTCATATTCCTGAAGTAGGCATATCTTCTCAGCCCAGTCCAGAATCAACTTGTGAAATTTCTTATAAGCACATCCTTGTAATTCAGTATATAACTTGTTGCTTTACAAAGGCTATTGGCTTAATTCTTGGAGCGCACGATCTTCCTTAATTTTCAAATAGGAAAGAAAAAAATCCTACCGGGGTAGTGGTTTCTACAATCAAAGATTTGGTTTTTGCTACCCTCAAAGAGTTAGCATAATATATATAAAACATAGAGAAACTAGAGCAACCCCCATCATATAACCAGGGTGATGGGGATAACGTTGTGCTCTCAGATGACGCTTTGCACGAGTTACGCGGTCTCAGGGAAGATTCCTCAGATTCTAGAGAAGAGGAGGAGGATAAGGATGAGAACATGGTAGGCCAAGGAATGGATTGGATTACTCAGGGTCCACTAGTCCTTCCAAGTGTTTTAGATAAGATGTCAAGACACCCAAAAAAGTTATTAATGAAATATGACCTTGACAAGGCGATCAAAGAGGAAGACCATTTGGATAATTGCTATCTACACGTGAAGATGCTCGAGGTATGTTATGACAATGTTGCATGTAGATTCTTTCCTTGTACCTTAGATGGTATAGCAGATACTTAGTATCATAGTATTCCTGCAAATTCAATTTAGAATTGGAGGGGTTTAAAAAGTTGTTCCTAGAAAAGTTCGCCGATGACAAAACCCCAACCATGTTATTAAAAGAGTTAAGGAACCCGAAATGGGGGCAAAAGAAAATGTCAAGGATTTTAATAAGAGGTTCAATCAGGTATTGAACCAATTTCGTCCTGATACGACACCTAATGCCTCCATCACAATACATTACTATACTTCTTCCTTGCCAACAAGCATATCAAAATTTTTGGAGAGGGCGGGGAAAGAAAATTTTGTCCAAAATTTCAAAGAAGCCATCGCTACTGAGAAGGAATTGCATGCAATCAGAGTCATTGTTGACGATGAGTCATCCAAGTACTCCAAGGAGACAGGAAAAAGGTCGCATGCCTCTTCAAGCAAGGCCAAGGATAAAGAAAACACTGATCTAGACATCTTAACCCACACTATTAAGAATCTATCCACTGAATTGGCCGAAATGAAACAAAGGACAGGAAAGACTATTGTCAGCAACAAGCCCCCAAAATTTAACTTCCCGAAGAAGTTCAATAATAACAACAACACCAACAATCAATTGACTAAGTCTTCACAGAGCTTGAATGTCGTGCTTCTTGAAAAATGTAACTAGGTTCGGTCTTCATAATTGTATAATGTAATTTATTTGTCAAAATAATTTTTATTATTAATAAAAATGACATTTAAACATGGGTTTCATGCTTGGGTCAACATTTTTTAGCTCAAATAATCCATCATAGGCTTCTAGGTTTTATATTGATCAATAAAGTCATTGTTAATTTTATTAGACCCTTATTGGGATTTTGTATCATGAGAAAAGAATTATTTTTGAGTCAAATAGGTCATTTGACACCTCCACACCAAGTCGTCCCTATCCTGATGAAGTCGACTTACATTAGGGAAATTCGACCCATAGAACAGGTTATATATAAAGAGGCAGATCGAACCATTTGCATCACTCACTCAACAAGTTTGATAGAGAAGAGAGAGAGGCAGAAAAAGTGTGAAGTTGCTAGAGAAGGAAGAAGATTGCAAGAGAAGAAAAAATCAAAGTCTTAGGCTATTTTATCTCACACGTGTGAAGATACTGGGGTTGAAATTCTCAATTCTATTGCGGATTGAATTTTTGTTGCTAGGGTCAGAGTTCTACTGCTAGGGAGGCTGAAATTCTGCTACTGTGAGGTAGAAACTCTAGGTCAAAGATGCTGCTGGAAGACTATCACTTGGAGAAGCAGGAAGGGATGACTTGGTGATTGGGGGAAGTCTGTATCTAGGTCAAAGAGTATTGGACTATTTCATCTTGCCTTTGAATCTATGAAAGGAATACTTCTGACTAGATTTTCCCTTATAGGGGTTTTTCACTGGTTGTCCGCTTACATCTTGCGTCCCTTGTTCTTGTGATCTTCATATACACATAAATTGGTAATTGCTTGATGAAGCATAATATAATAAACAAGTAAAAGAAACAACCATAATTCACAAGTAATTATCAAGAAGAGGAATCAGACCCTAATTACTTCTAGCATTGATTTATCAACATGGTGTCAGAGCTAAGGTCGAAAAAGGTTGGATATCACTTTGTTGGCTTCAATAAGAAGGCTGCTCCCTCTATGACTAGTTACTTAAATATGGGGTTCAATATAATAATAATTGTAGGAATCTGGATTTGAAGGATAATCTAAAACTTATCTAAGAAAGAAGGGTTCTTGTCTACACTTACAGGTACTCTTGATGATGAGAATACATGGATCATTGATAGTGGAGCATCAAGACATATGACAAGAGAAAGAAGACAACTTCAGAATCTATCAAAGGAACAATCATCTCATGCAGTGGAGCTAGGATATGAAAACATTTATGCAGTCAAGGCCCTTGGATCTACATATTTGAAGATAGAAAATGGAGCAAAGCTACACCTCAATAATATACTCTATGTTCGAGGTTTGAAAAATAATTTACTTTCAATTTATTGTTTAGAAGATAAAGGAGATAAGGTTTCCTTTGTAGATGGTAAAGTCTTGGTTTGGGGAAAGGATTCAAGCTTTGAAAAAGCAAATGTTATTGGAGTTCTTGAAGGAAGACTATATAGAGTTATAAAACCATCTCCTCAAGACTTAGTTCACATGGAAATCAATCCTATCAAACTATGGCATAGAAGATATGGGCATATACACTACAATATCATTCCCTCTCTCAATCAAATGGTAAATTACATCCCTAACATCAAGGAAGATTGTGAAGGAGTATGTAAGGGATGTGCTTTCAGATAGAATACAAGGAAGCCTTTTACAACCAATGGTACAAGGTCTAAATAAATATTATACCTCATTCATTCTGATGTGTATGGGCTGTTGAATATAGTAACATGAAATATTAAAAATAACATCTAGAAATTCTAATTTAATTTGTCCTTGAATCAAATTGTAATTCTATTCTCATAGCAACTTGTAATAGTTAACTAAGTTAATTTGACTTAGTTGGCTCAGTAAATTTGAGTTGGAAGTCTATCTAGAGTCATGTACAATGATTCCTAAATTTTAGGGGTCTAGGTTGAGTTATTTTGAGTTATAATTAATTAACTCAGTCTAACTGAGTTAAAGTTAGTTAAACTAGTTCAATTAGTTGGATGAACTAGTAGGAGGTCTAATCGTGGGGATCAACTTCAGTTCAACTTCACTGCTCCACCAGCTAACTAAATATTCACTCATAAATAACTCATGCATGACAGTTCAAAGGAAGGCCCAGTTGAGATTAGAGTTCATGGACAATGTACTATCATTTGTATAATTTTCTAAGTTGTACAAATGGTGCATGCAATCAGTAGAATACCTATGATGGATTGTGCAATTATGGTGAGGGATTTTCCCAATAAATATGGGCTAATTCTCTTAGGGATTGTGCAAGGAAGTAGGGGCTTGGCATGCAACATATTTGGCTAAGTGTTGGCTTGAGCTGGTTTGTGAAGCAGAGAGATAGATTATACTTGTGCAGGAATTGTTTAGGTTGAACACGCATTGTATTTTCTTCTCAAATATTTTGGTTAATGCAATATAGATAGTTGGGGTTTTGAGTAGGTTATTTCCCCAGAAAATATGTTGTGTTATGTGAGATTGAAATTCTTCCTTTTATGCTTTTTTTTTCACCGATCAATTTTGGTTTCCATTGAAGAGTAGAGTAGATTCTTGTCTTGTGTTTTAACATATCACATAAGCTACTGAATCTACAAGTAAAAATCTACATGGTATCGGAGTAGGAACTTTTTGAGAGGAAAGTTTGCAGAGCATATCTGAATTTTTTTGTGCAAAAGTTAAAAAAAATAGCATATCTGGATTCCTTGCAAAAAAATACCCAAATTCAAAAAATAAATCAACCGAATCAGAGTTCGTATGAGGGAGATATCGTCGATTTAAAATCAACCCTTTTTTCAAAAAAAATTGTGACGGCGGGACAATTACAATGGAGATATGAGTTTCCAGAGTGCCCACATGATGTGATATTTAGCAAAGGGAAGGTTTTCCTTAGATACATCGCCATGGGACAAGTGAAACATATTGGTGTGCGAGTCAAGAACCTATATTCACTTGAGGTACAAGATGCATGCAAAGCCTTGAGGATCAAGGCAAAGGTTAGAGACTTGGTGGTTGAGAGGGAGCATGAATTACCTCTCAACATGCAGCCTCAAAAAGTTGTGGAGTAACCATAATTAGAGAAGCATAGAGGAGATTGAGTGGAGAAATCCACTCAAGTAGAGACCTCCAGTAGGGAGAAATTTCGAGCCAAGTGGGCAGAGGGAGCCCATGTAGCCATACCTCCAGGTAAGAGGTGGGGTGATGTGAAGTAATAGTCCCAAGAGTGCAGAAATTGGGCAGTGTCCATTGAGATGTTTTGTCTCATGGATCATTACCTTACTACGGGAGCCCACTATACACAGTAACAATATGGATCAATGGCGGTTGATTCAATCAGATTTTAGAGTGATAGAGGCATAGACTAGCAGTAGTTAGATACTAGGGAGTGTAGAGTAGAGTTGGAAATAGTGCAGATGGCACATAGTAGACTCAACAAAAGCGCAAAGTTTTCAGTAGACAATGTAGTAGTTAGTAGCAGTCAGATACTCTGGTGATATATGCATCATACTGATTCTGTTTGGATCTTTTTCAGTTTTAGAAGTTGTAGTAGCAACAACGCTAGAGAGAAGTGTTGCATGCAGAACATTCCAAAGGTACTGGATTGGGACATAGTTGAATTCCTTTCTTGTTGAGAGGGAGTGTTGAAAATAGCAACAAGAAATGTTAAAAATAACATTTATAAATTCTAATTTAATTTGTCCTTGAATTAAATTGTAATTCTATTCTCATAGCAACTTGTAATAGTTAACTAAGTTAATTTGACTTAGTTGGCTCAGTAAATTTGAGTTGGAAGTCTATCTACAGTCATGTATAATGATTTCTAAATTCTAGGGGTCCAGGTTGAGTTCTTTTGAGTTATAATTAATTAACTTAGTCTAACTGAGTTAAAGTTAGTTAAACTAGTTCAATTAGTTGGAGGAACTAGTAGGAGGTCTAATAGTGGGGATTAGCTTCAGTGCAACTTCACTGCTCCACTGGTTAACTGAAGATTCACTTATAAATAACTCATGCATGTCAGTTCAAAGGAAGATCCAGTTGAGATTAGAGTTCATGGATAATGTACTATCGGTTGTATAATTTTCCGAGTTGTACAAATGGTGCATGCAATCAGTAGAAGGCCTATGATGGATTGTACATTTATGGTGAGAGATTTTCCCAATAAATATGGGCTAATTACCTTAGGGATTACGAAAGGAAGTAGAGACTTGGCAGGCAGTAGATTTGGCTAAGTGTTGGCTTGAGATGGTTTGTGAAGCAGAGAGATAGATTGTACTTGTGCAATAATTGTTTGGGTTGAACAAGAATTGTACTTTCTTCTCATATATTCTTGTTAATTCAGAATAGATAGTCTACGTTTTGAGTTGCTTTTCCTAGAAAACTATTGTGTTATGTGAAATCAAAATTCTTCCTTTTCTTCTTATTATTTTCATCGATCAATTTTTGTTTTTGCCGAAGAATAGAGTAGATTATTTTTTAGCATATCACATAAGCTGTTGAATCTACAAGTAAAAATCTACATGGGACTATGTCTAACAAATAACTTGGAGGCCATCTTTACTATGCGACCTTCATTGATCACTCTAGAAATACATGGCTCTACCTTCTCAGGATAAAGGACGAAGTATTTGAAAAGTTCAAGGAGTTTAGATCTGAAGTGGAGACCTTAATCGAAAGAAAGATAAAGACCTTGGGACCCAACAATGGTGGGGAATACACTTCAAAATAATTGGTTGCGCATTGTAAAGAAGAAATTTTTAAGAGGGATCTCATTGTTCCCTACAATACCGAATAAAATGGAGTTGTAGAAAGGAAAAATAGAACAATTGAAGAATGTATATGAACAATGATATTTGATCAAGATCTTCCAAAGTTTCTATGGGGTGAACCAATTATGAAAAAAATATATATAAAAAATAGAAGTCCTCATAGAATCCTTGAGAATATGACATCTGAAGAAGCATTCATAGGGAAGAAGCCATGTCTCTACCATCTTCGAATCTTTGGGTGTCCCGCATACATCCATGTTCCAAAAGACAAGCGGAAGAAACTAGATTATACATGCATTCAAGGGATCTTCATTGACTACAATCTTTCTTCAAAGGCATTTAGGATCTACATTAAGGAAGGAAGACACATTAAATTAAGTAGGGGTGTTATATTCGATGAGAATCATGCCTACAAAATATCCAAGGATATTCCAATTGATTATGATGATGAAGGCACACCACTATTTGAACAAGAATAACATCATAATAAGACAACTCCAAACCAAGAACAAGAAGATGAAGAACGAAGCGAGCCAATTCAACCTATTATCGTACCCAAAATAAGGAAGAGGCCAAATTGGTTGAAAGCTACTCTTGGAGATGCTGGAGGACATGAAGTTTCTAAAGGAACTTTTAGAGAAAGCAAAAAATGAAAAATATGTTCAGGATATGCAACATACATGACAAAATTGATATAAGTTGAACCGACTACATTTGAAAAATCTGCTCATCAAGAAGAATGGAAGAAGGCGATGCAAGAAGAATAACAATCGATCATGAAGAATGGAGTTAAGGAAATCGTTCCTAGGCCAAGTGACAAATCAATTATCACTTGAAAATGGATTTACAAAATCAAACATGCTATTAACGGAAGTATAGATAAATATAAAGCTAGATTTGTTGCAAGGGGATTCACTGAAAAGGAAGGTATAGACTATGAAGAAACCTTTGCACCTACTGCCAGATATACTACTGTAAGATTGTTGGTTTCTCTATCTGCTACAATGGGACGGACTATTCATCAAATGGAAGTAAAAACAACATTTTTGAATGGGACCATTGATGAAGAAGTATACATTGAACAACCAGAAGGCTTTGAAATAAATAGAAAGGACACACATGTTTTCAAAATTAAGAAAGATCTATATAGATTAAAGCAATCTCCTAGGGCATGGTATGCAATGATGGATGCATATCTGTTAATAATTGGGTTCCTCAAAAGTTCTACAGATCTAAATCTCTACATTAAGGTAGTGAACTAAGAACTAATCATTATACTACTTTATGTAGATGATTTGTTTATTACAGGTGTGGAGCGCAAAATACAAGACTGCAAGAAGATGCTGGCATCTAAATTCGAAATGAAAGATCTGGGACTTATGCGCTATTACTTGGGTTTGGAAGTCTAGCAGAAACCTGGAGAAATATATCTGGGTCAAGATAAATACACAATCAAGATTTTATATAGATTCGATATGATGGATTCCAAGCCTATGAATACTCTAATGATAACTAATCTCAAGAAGTTGAGAAGCTCTAACTCCAGTGTCTTCGATCCCACTAGCTATCATAAGTTGGTGGGCTCTCTGATGTACCTATTAAATACAAGCCATGATATATGTTTTACTGTAAATATTCTTAGTCAATTTTTGTTGGAACCTCGTCATGACCATTGGATAGTTTCTAAGAATATTCTTAGATATCTTTGTGGAACTATACATCACTGCCTAAAGTATGATGGCAAGGAAGTTAAGTTGAAAGGTATTATAGATTCATATTGGTGTGGCAGTGAGATTTATGGAAGAAGCACTACCAGTGGATGTTTCAGTTTAGGGTCTGCAATGGTTTCATGGATGAGTAGGAAACATGATCCAGTTGCGTTAAGTAGTGTCGAAGCCAAATACATTACTGCATGTGAATTAGGATAGGAAGATGTTTGGTTAAGAAAACTCATGTTAGAGCCTTTGGATCCTACTATAATAAATTGTGATAATCAAAGAAACATCAAGATGTATGAAGAACCTATATTTCATGCAAGGACAAAGCATATCAACAACAAATACCACTACATTAGGATTTTGGTACAAGATGGGGTTGTAAAGCTACAATATATTCTAACAGATGAACAAGTAGCTGATGTGCTGATGAAGTCTCTTCCAAATAAGAATTTTGATTTAGAAGCATGCTTGGATTGGTTGACATTGCATATTTAGTTGATACGGAGAGATGAAGCATATAATGGCTGATTCTTGGGAGGAAATATGACCGACCTATGTTTGTTTAATGTCCTGATCCCGAAGAGGGAGGGTGACATTGGTCTTGGAGCTATGACCATGGATATGCACCTAAATCCTCAGGTTGATGGTTAGTTAATAAGATTGATGGTACCTAGACTGGTTGAAAGCTTTAGTCCATCTTAGTACCACCCAGAAAGATAACCCTGGTTAAGTATCTAGTCTGTGGCATTAAGTGTTCCTAAACTCTTTGTAGTTCATGTGTTTTTGATATCTTCCATGTACTTGTATATATATGTATGAATACCTCCCTAGTTAAGAGGGAGTGTTGAAGAATGTAACTAGGTTCGGTCTTCATAATTGTATAATGTAATTTATTTGTCAAAATAAATTTTATTATTAATAAAAATGACTTATTAAAGCATGGGTTTCATGCTTGGGTCATCATTTTTAGGTCAAAGCCTCCATTGTAGGCTTCTAGGTTTTATATTGAGTCAATAAAGTCATTGTCAATTTTATTAGACCCTTCTTGGGATTTTGTATCATGAAAAAATAATTATTTTTGAGTCAAATAGGTCATTTGAAACCTCCACACAAAGTCATACCTATCCTGATAAAGTAAACCAACATTAGGGAAATTTGACCCACGGTAGAGGCTATATATAAAGAGGCAGTTTGATCTATATGCATCACTCACTCAACAAGCTTGATACACAAGAAAGAGAGGCAGAAAAAGTGTGGAGTTGCTAGTGAAGGAAGAAGATTGCAGGAGAAGAAAAAATCAAAGTTTTAGGCTATTTTTCTCTTACACGTGAAAAGTTACTAGGCTATTCCCGGGGCCAAAATTGTGAATTCTACTGCAGGTCGAAGTTCTATTGCTCATGTCGAAGTTCTACTGCTAGGGAGGCCAAAATTATGCTGCAGCAAGGTTGAAACTCTAGGTTGAAGCTGTTGCTAGAAGACTATCACTTGGAGAAGAAGGAAGGGATGGCTTGGTGGTTGGGGGAAGTCTATGTATAGGTCAAAGAGTCTTGGACTATCTCATCTTACCTTTGAATCTACTAAAGGAAGAGTTCTGATTGGGTTTTCCCCTTAAAGGGGTTTTTCCCTGGCTGTCTGCTTACATCTTGTGTCTCTTGTTTTTATGATCCTCACATACATATAAATTTGTAATTGCTTAATGAAACATATATAATAAACAAGTAAAATAAGCCAACATAATTCACAAGTAATTATCAAGAAGAGAAATAAAAACCTAATTACTTCTAACATTAATTTCTCAACAATGCTGGATGTTGAGAGTATGGGCATGGACTAATATTATTCTTTTCACCAAGAATATCATAAAAAAAAGAATGCCCACAGTGGAATCACAACATGAATGCTTTGGCTAAACATATTATTGACTTAGTACTTTCAGATGAGAAGAATGAACAAACAGAAGAAAAGGAATAATCTGAGGCAGCTGAAGAGACTGCAAGTGTCTGACACATAGTTAATATTTTCGGTTGTGTGTTCAATTCTAAGAATAAAAACACCAAAGAATCACCACCAAATGAGGTCTCGACTCAAGAGAAAAACAATCAATATAAGTTGATAAGTCAAGGGTCCATTCCTATATAAGGGACGATGAGGAAAAATTTGAAAGAACATCTGTTAAGAAAACTAACTTCCCCCATCAGCTAATATCCCAAGAAGTTTGGAGATGCTATGCCAATAGTAAAAGTAATACCATCACTCCAGAAGTGCCAAACAAGGTCACTCTTGCAAACACTTAAGCAATGTACGCTTCACTTGGCTACAACATAGTCAAGGATATGAAGAAAGCACGTGCAAATATTTCTATTTTTGACCTCATAAGAATAGCAAGCCAACGAGAACTCCTTGTCCGAGCCCTTGATTAGGCCTCACTAGGTAATAATGCTTCTTCTTCCTAGAAGGTATCTGGTAAGTCTTCTGGTCCCTTGGATTTAGTCGTTAATTCCACAACATTAGAAGTTAATACTCTATGCCCTCTGTTTCTATTAACTTTTGAAATTTTCAATTACACTGTTCACAATTTTTCAGTGGATTATGGTTCATCTGTAAATGTAATGCCATTATCTATTGCAAATAAAATAAATGCCAAATGGGATAAAACCAATGCAAAAATTATTCAGCTAGATAGATCTGTGGTCTAGGATATTGGTGAACTTAGAAATGTGCTTATCAGATTATCTAAATATGATCAAGTTCATCAATGTATAAATATCATAATTGTGGACATACTAGAAGCATATGGTTTACTCCTTAGTAGAGATTGGTCAAGAAAATTACAAGGGTATTTTGCAACCGAATTGTCACATATACGACTTCCTTACAAGGGCAAGAACAATTAGATTTGGATAGAATCAGAACCTTATATGAAATACACTATTACATTCTTTGTGGAAAAATGATCTGGTTGCTTTTGTAGATCTAATTTTCAGTAAATTTCTTTTTGGAAACTGACCTTGGGTGCTATCTCGCACAACCATCACCGATTCCACCAGATACATAGTTGGAGCTCCTTCCTTTATCTTCGACTAGTGCAAATGATTTATGTAATATATATGTACATAGTATTACTAGTGATAATAGTATCAATTGTACAAGAAATAACATAGTAGCTTGTAAATTTTGGACTCTTTACTTTGATGGTTTTAAGACGCAAGACAGTTCCGAAGCTAGTTGTGTCCTTACAAACCTGCATAACAAGAAACATGTACTTTTATGCCATCTAGAGTTTGAGTGCACTAATAAAACTGTAGAATACAAAGAACTCATACTTATATTAAAGAAAGCTATATACCTGAAGGTAGAGTTTTTGAAGGTAATCAGTGACTCAGAAGTAGTCACTTGTTAGGTATGAGATACTATACACTGTGTTTCACCTCATCTCAAAAACTACCAGCAGGAGGTATGGCGTTTGATAAATCATTTTAAAGCTTTCAATATTTTTTATGTTCCAAGATTTAGAAACACAATAATAGATACATTAGAAAATGTTGTTACTAGGATGTCACCATTGAAAAATGGTTTTTCTATTGAAATTCTATATAAACCATCTTTACCTCACAATGTCACCAATTTATGAATTTTAAATGACGACCAACAGATCCTACACTTTATGGTGAATGTTGTCATATTCAAAGACGTTGCCATAGAGGAGGATAAGCACGAGCAGGATCTGTAGGAAGCATCTCAAGGACCGAAAGGAAACACTATGCCAAAAGGTGTGGTGTCCCTGGAGAAAATATACGACTTGCAGAACTATATGACTTTCCTTGTACCTTAGACGGTAGAGCAGATGCTTGGTATCATAGTCTTCTTGCAAATTCAATTCACAACTGGAGGGGGTTTAAAAAGTTGTTCCTAGAAAAGCTCGCCAGTGACAAAACCCCAACCATGTTATTAAAAGAGTTAAGGACCCTGAAAATAGGGGCAAAAGAAAAGGTCAAGGATTTTAATCAGAGGTTCAATCCATTATTGAACCAATTTCCTCCAGATACAACACCTGATTCCTCCATCAAAATCAATTACTATACTTCTGCCTTGCCAATAAGCATATCATAGTTTGTGAAGAGGGCAGTGAAAGAAACTTTGGTGCAAAATTTGAAGAATCCATTGCTGTTGATAAGGAACCTCTTGAAATTAGAGTCATTGTTTATGGTGAATCATCTAAGGACTTCAAGGAGACAGGTAAAAGGTCTCAGGCCTCTTCAAGCAAGGCCAAGGATAAAGAAGTTGCTGATCTAGAAAGCTTGACATGCACTATCAAGAATCTGTCCAATGAATTGGGAGAACTGGAACAATGGACAAGCGAGACTACTGTCAATAGAAAGACCCCAAAGTTTAAATTCTTGAAGAAGTTCAATAATAGAAACAACACCGTTAATCAACTGGATAAGTCTGCATAGAGCTCGAATGTCATGCTGAATATTGAGAGTATGGGCATTGACCGATATTGTTATTTTCACCAAGAATATCATTTAGAAAAGACATGCCCATAGCGGAATCATGACATGACCTCTCTAGATGTGCATATTATTGACTCAATACTTTCATATGAGCAGAATGAAAAAATATAAGAAAAGGAAGAATTCGAGGTGGCTGAAGAGACTGCAAGTGTTGAACATGATGTTAATACTTTTGGTTGTGTGTTCAATGCTAAGAATAAAAACACCAAAGAACCACCACCAAATGAGGCCCCGAATCAGAAGAAAAACAACCAATATAAGTTGAGAAGTCTTAGCACCTATTCCTAAATAAGAGCTGAAGAGGGAAAAGTTGAAAGAACATATGCTAAGAAAACTAAATCCACCCGTCAGCTAAGCTCTGAACAAGTATGGAGATGCTACCACAACAAATAACACTTCCTCCAACAGTAAAAGTAAGACCATCACTCCAGAAGTTCCAAACAAAGCCACTCCTCCAGACACTTCAACAATATATGTTGCGCTTGACTACGACATAGTTGAGGATATTAAGAAATCATGTGAAAATATTTCGATCTTTGACCTCACAAGAATAGCAAGCCAACGTGAACTGCTTGTCTGAGCCCTTGATCAGGCCTCACCAGGTAATATTGATTCTTCTTCCCATAAGGTATCTGGTAAGTCTTCTGGTCCCCTGGAGTCAGTCATTAACACCACAACATTAAAAGCTAATTCTCTATGCCCTTTGTTTCTATTGACTTATGAAATTTTCAATTACAATGTTCATAATTTTAGTGGATTCTGGTGCATCTGTAAATGTAATGCCATTATCCGTCGTAAAGAAAATAAATTCCAAATGAGACAAAAATGATGCACATATTATTTAGATGGATAGATCTCTAGTCTAGGGTATTGGTGAACTTAGAAATGTTCTTATTAGAGTATCTAAATATGATCGAGTTCATCAATGTATAAATATCATAATTGTGGACATATCAAAAGCATATGGTTTTCTCCTTCGTAGAGACTGTTCAAGAAAATTACAAGGGTATTTTGCAATTGAATGGTCACATCTGTGGCTTCTGTACAGGGGAAAGAACATGTTGAAGGATCAAAATTCTTTGCCTCAACATCGGGGAAAACCAACTGGTCGGGAACTTAGGGCAACTCCTTTTCCATTTGGAATGGTGGCTCCAACTGGGATTATGGGACCAATTTCCCTTAATAAAAGATATAAAAAATGGATGAGATATATAAGTGTGGGGCTGATTATGTAAATGAAACTAAGAAATAAGAATAAATAGACTTAAAATATCTATCCCGGGAAAGCATTCTCTACATATGTGACTTTAGAAATATCTCACATTAAACAATGGAATATAGATCATCAAGTACTTTGTGAGGTTAAAACGAATAAAGATAACTAATTTAATTAAATAGTTAATTAAATTAGTTGTTGAAACACATTGCACATATAAGATATCATTGTTCATGCATATACTTGAAAGATTTCAATTAAACACATCAATAGTGATAAAGCTTAATTGCTTGCAAAAACATATATGATAAACACAATTAAAATGACTATTCAACTCATAAACACAATATTAATACACATATAGTAGTACTTGATATATGTTGACTTTGCTCATAAGTAAAACAATAATGGTTCCACTTTCTATTAAGATTGCTTCAAGTTACAAAAGTGTAAACCAAAAGATTTCTTGCCAAAATTCAGAACCCCTTCTTCATATCAATGAAGGGGATTTATAGTCTCTAATGAAAATACAAATATATAAAAGTACCATAAAAGACTGAAGTGGTTTTAACAAACCACACTTAAAATAAAGTAAAAGACAATAATAGATTGTAGTTGTAACAACTTGACTATGATTGAGATGAAGGCTACTCTCCCATATGCTGCCGAAGTTCACATATATTTGTCATTGGATTTAATTTAGGTGGATGATGAAGTTGTATGCGCATCCATGCAGTGAATAGCACATCGCTGAGTGTTGGAAGCATATGAGTGGTAGTATTGGAGAGACACCTCAACATTAGCCACTGACTATGCAGTTTCACTAGGAAATGCTAATGGCATTCCAAGTCAACCTTTGACAGATTCTTGATTTTCTCAGCCTTCTTCTTCGATGATTCCTGCCATGCTTTAGTCAACAATTTCACATTAGGCAAAGTGTCCTCAGGGGCAATCTAAAATTAGGTTATCCTATAATAAAATTTCATTGATTAATTCAATGAGATTGTTGGAAATATCTCTAGCACTGAAGATTTCCATTTCTGCATGTTTGAGTTTTATTTCCCACTCTTGGAAAACAATATCCTTCTGTGACTCTTCAATTTTAGGGAGATTAGCTGACCTTCCCTCAGTACTATCCTGCCAGTCAATATAATCAGAAATATTCTCCTCGACTTCCCTGTAGTATGTCCTCAGATTGGACAATTGATTCACTAATGAATCATTTGATTGACATAAGTCATAGATAGTGGCTAATTTATGACAAAATACCGCTTGTTGCTGAGAAAGAAGATTGTTAGTTCTCCTTATTCCTTCTTGAATTTGATTATCTCAGGACTGACCTTTAATTTCTTAATCTTTTTTTGAAGTTCCTGGATCTGAGTATCCCTGCTTCTTATATCAGATTCATGTTGAATCTTAAGTCATTGAAGTTATGCAAGCCAGGATTGCCACCGTTGAGAAATTTCTTGTTTTTCATTCTCAAAACCCTGTTCTAGCTGCCTAATCCTTTCATATTTCTCCCTTAGGAGTTGCTGCACTTCAAAGGCTTTATCAATAGTGGCACTGGCATATGCTCCTACAAATTGTGAAAGTCTTCTGAGATCCTCAGCAGGAGTAGCTTGAGCATCTTTCCAAATTACTTCAAAGGAAGCATTACCAGGGACTAAGGCCTGGGTTTGTTCAGTTCTCTTTCTTTTTCTTTGTCTGCTAACCACAACTTTATGTTTCGGACTATAAAACACATCAAGAGGAGGAATTTCCTCAATCTTCAGAATGACCTCAGAGGTCGGAAATATTGGGATGACTTCCAAATCATCAGTGTCCAGAGCTTTATCAGAAGCCTCAATAGTAAGTGAGGTCTTCCCTGTGACTTCAGGGGTTTGTGTGATCTTCATCTGGAATGGAGTCTTCAGATTTTTAGGATCTGTTTCTTTAGTAAACTGCTCCCAAATTGCATCTATATTTTTATCTGTTAGAGCTTCCTCTGCTTGTGAAGAAGAAGAAGTACCTTTTTCTTTTGTCTCAGATAAATTAGGGACTTGTGATGTACTAGATGAAACTTTATCCTGCTCTGTATTTTGTTGATGAAGCCTTAATAAATCCATAGGTAAATGAAATTTCCTTTTATCCCTGTACTGCTTAAAATGAATCAATTCCTCAGGCTTAACTATGCTACTGCATGTTTCTCAACATCTAAATAAATGAAAACAGATTCAAATAGGTCATCAAATCTATATGGCTCATTCATAAATTGTCTGAGATTAGCTTGTATAGTAACATTCTTTGCCATATCATTAGGGTCATACTGTCTATTAGGAATGGTTGGGAAATTTAAATGCTAAATTTCTTCAGCTTCAAGAGTACCATGCCTGAAATTTTGAAGAGCATAGACACCACATTGTCTTTTTGTTAGCTTTCATAACTTTTGAAAGTTCATTCCCTACAGTTTGGTAGGCTATCTCTCCGGCTAGGAGTTTATCAGGAACATAAAGGGGAAACACATGAGGGTTTTCAAGATTGCTGAAGATCCATATATAATTGAAGGACTTCTCTCTAAAACATCTTCCAATTGATAATAAATCATTGTTGGCTTTAGGTGAAAGTCTAGGATCTCTCTCATTAAAGACACTTTGGTGAATGGGAAACATAACTCCATGGAAATTTTTATAGAGATGAGGTTGGTATTTGGATTCCCAGAGTATGTTATGATAGATATGGATAGGCATAGGGTCTTATATGGTCTATTTCCATCCCATAGATGTAAAATCAGAAGTGAAATAGATAGCATCCATAATATAAGTGCTCATGTAGAAAGGGGGAACAATGTTCTAAAAAAAAGTGTGTTTTTTCCTATAATTTAGGATTTGGGTACTTAGAGTATCAGAAAATATGGTTCCCCAATCCATAACATATCCATCAAAAGCAGCATCAATTAAGGGTACCCATTGGTCTGATAATTTATGGGTATTAGCGTAACCAAACATTCTACACATCATAACAACTATATAACAATATGGTCCGACAATGGAAGAAATAACATACATACCCTTGTCCTTGCACTTGTGTTTGTTGGGATCCCTTCTCCATCCTTTGATGACCTCTGACTGATCCTCATTTTCTTTCATGAATTTCTCTAAAAACTACTTATCATATTTTTTCTGGGGCGATGATAGCTGATACATCTTGCTCAAGTCACTACTGGTGAATGACCCAATAACAATGTTCTTATTATTCAGGAAATTTCTTTCTGCAATGTTCAAATGGTCCATAGCCCATTTGACCATATTTGTATAGGAAAAAATGTTGGGCCAGGTTGCAATCCTATGTAGGAACGAATTGGCGATATCACTATAAGTGGTTTCAAAGAGCTTATAAATGGCTTCCCAGGAAGAACTTCCAGAATCGGGGGTGCAAGTTGTATCTCAAAATAACGCAGACATTTTAGTAGCTTCGGGTGGAGGAGTGACTGGCTGTTGTTGAACAATGGGTTTCTTCCTGGGTTTAGTTTCCATGGACATTTCTGCTGAGCTTTGCTTATTGGGACTAGCTTGCAAAGGGAAACATGAGAATAAGCAAAAACTTTCTTAAGTGAATAATCCCTTAGAGTGAATAACCAATTTCATATCAATCTATGTCTTTTATGAGAAAAATCTAGTGATATTGAGTCGCAATAATGAAATCATTTAGAACTTCGAAATCATAAATTCATTACATTCGACCATTAAATGATAAAACGTGGATTCACATGGGATTTTATACACTTCAGCATATCGAAGGGTTTTATCAAAGAAATCTTATGGTTGTATCACTAAAACTTGCGATAGCCTCACTCTCCCATAGGATTTTATATTGTAACAATTGAAAATTATAAGCGATAAGGGATATCAAAGGTCCTATATCAGAGGTTGGATATTGGGGATTGGAAAGAGTGACAACCGATTGGAAATCCAGATATGAAAGTTGCGATATGAATAGGGGAAGTTTATCAGAGATTAGAGGATTGGAAATATCGGAGATTGGCGATATGAGGATATCAGAGTATCAGAGCTATGTGGCTATCACAATATCAACGATGTTATATATCAGAGGATGGGAGAAAAGGGATATCGGAGGATCAGCAGCTCGGGATATCAGAGATCAGAGATATGAGGTTCACATTGACAACTTTGGTATTTCAGAAGCTCCGATAATGCTACGTGTTAGTATTGTGGGGTTAGGCCTTAATATTATATTAAAAAAGGAGTGCTTTATCACTTTTATACTTTAAAATATTTGAAAACTCTAATCGGGGAAAGTTTTATCGCAACTTATTTTATGGGAAAATGCTACAATATTTAAAATATACTAATAAAGTTCTGCCGATAATATATTTTAAACAAAAGCCAATATTTGTGAATATGTCTTATGGGCCTAAGCTTTGATATGAAGGCTCTGATAAGGGAGATTTCTTATTTAGTCAAGTTTTTGGAAAAATAAAACTAATATTGACTTATTTTATTAAAACCAAAGGATTTTATACTATTTTCAAAAGGGTCCCCATTATTTATTAGTTCTAATATAAACTTTAATGGGGGAGGGGGGTTGTTGAGTAGTACAACAATTGCAACATACTGGGCAAAACAATTATCTCTGTTAAAAATAAATGAAGTTTTAAACTATTAAAGAAAAATACTTAGAAAGGTAAAAATACTTGAAGTTTTGATTGATAAAGATTACTCTGAATAAAAGAACTCATCATTTTGTGAATTATCTCATAACCTGTTTATTGATGAAAATATTTATTACCTTTTTTGGTCATTTAATTAGTTATAAAGATAAAGTTAAGGACTATAGAAGCTTAGCTTTTAAGATAGACCTTTTGTCACTGGTAGAGCCACTGCTGCCAGCAAGCATCCATAGCCTCGACAGGGTTACCATTTAACCAAAGATATACCAATATCCCATCCACTTATAATAATATTCTTAGAGGTATTTGATCTTTTCTTTTAGGATTTTTTTATAGAATTTACTTGCAAGCCATTGTCCTAGCTTGGTAACTAGATTATGACAATTCCATTCACAGGTTATAATGATATTGAATAAGCCAGCTCATGATGAGACCTCTTGTCTTATGATTATATAACTGTAAGCCATTATCCTGTTTTGGTGACTAGTGTCAATAATGTCAATATCATTGGTTTCCCATGATCATGGTAAGTCGGCTCATGTTGAGACCTCTTATCTTTCAAGTTTTATATATTTTTGAATTACACTCTAAAAATATTAAAATTAGTGGATGGGGAGGTATATTCACTCCTTAAGAGTAATGGATGACAATTGAAGCCAAAAGATGTTAAAAATTCAAAATAACCTTTACTTTTTAAAGAAAACCTTTTCATGACCAATCATAGGATAACCAAATTTTATAAGGTTTTCAAGTTATGAAACATTTACAATTTAATGGATATAAAGATTTCAGAGCTTTGTAATAGATGCAATACTAAACTTCAATGTTATAATTAACTTTCTAATATCTCTTCTTTAATCATTCAAATTTCATGTAAATGATGAGAGACCCCAATGTGAAGACAAAGGTGTATTACCTAACATTACCAAAGTTACAAAAAAGGGTACATACATGTGATTAATTACATATTTATAGGAGGATAGATATCCTTAAGAAAAATATTTTTTCAAAACTAGCCCATTAACAAGAAGAGCATCCCTTTTTACCTGTAAATCTTGGAGGATAAAGGTTGATGGGTCTAGTTTTTCAATGATCTGAAATAGCCATAATTTTTGGAATTTTGTGTGTTTGCCTTTTTCTTCGTGAGATTTGTCCCATTTTAGAACTAGATTACTAGTTTCAAAATGTTTGTTATTAACTGAACTTGCATCAAATGAAGATTTAACCAATTGTTGATGATGGACATGAAATTTTCTAGTCTTATCCGTTTCTTCCTCTAGCTTAAGAAAAATGGGACATTCTTAATTGTAAAGTAGAAGAAGGTTTTTCTTCAATAGATTTCACTAGCACTAGTGATGGAATAACTAGATTAGGAGGTAGAATAACTTATTTTCCATACACTAATTGAAAATGAGAAGTGCCTATAGAGACATTCTGAGTGATTCTGTCAACCCATAAAACAAAAACTAGAGCTTTGTGCCAATTTCTTTGATTTTGGTCAATTGTTCTTTTGATTATTCTGATGAGGTCTTTATTAGTAGATTCTTCTAAGCTGTTCCCTTGAGGGTAATAATTTCTAGAATACTTGAGTTTAAAACCTCTTTTAAGAGAAAATTCAATAATGGTATTTCTTGAAAAATAAGATGCATTATAAAAAATAAGGGCATGAGGAAGACCAAACTTGGTAATAATAAATTGATCAATAAATTCAATAATGTTTTCAAAATTGGCCACCTTCAAGGGTATTTCTTCGACCCATTTGGTGAAATAATCCATAACGGTCAAGATGTATTTATGCTGCTTGGAAGAATTAGGAACAATTTCACCTATTATGTCTAGTTCCCATTGTTCAAAAGGTTTCTCAATGTTAAATGGTTGCAAAGGTAAGGCTAGTTTCTTCTGTCTTCCTGAAGCAATTTGGAAAAATTTACATTTTCTAACATAGGCATGAGTGTCCCTAAATAAAGTCGGCCAATAGTATCCAACATGCATAATCTTATGAGGAATGGTGTCTCCACCATAGTGTTTGTGTTAGTTTTAGGTATGTTCTATGCTAGAGCAATTTATTTAAATTTTCACAGTTAGCAATCACATCAGAATTAAGATAAACTACAAATAGAACATAAATATAAAACACAGAAGACAAGCCAAGACAAGAGGACACAAGATATGGCGCGGGCCAGGGACAAACCCCACAATGTGTGGGGAAACCCTTTGATCAAATCTTCTTTTATCTTCAAAGTTCAGCAGAGAAAGAGAGAGAGATAGTACATTTACAACAGAAGTCAACACTTTGACTTGTCTAGATCTAAGCATAGATCATCTCCTATAACAATGAGATCATTTGAAGACATTTTGCTTCAACTGATTCTCCAAGGTGACTCCTTCACCTATCATCGTGCTGCATCTGGTCCTCTAGATGCACCACTGCATACTGTACCATGCTACACTAATCATGATTATCATCATGCTGCCCATGTCCATGATCTTATTCATCATCATGCTGCCTTTTATGCTGCATCTTCCATCATCATGCAACCCTATGACTGAGATGCTCTCATCTGCTCTTATCATCATTTTGTTGCCGATGCCCATCACGATCTGAGACTGATCATTCTTATTGTTCTCATTATGTTGAGACTGTAACCATCATTTCTTATGATCCTTGTCATTGTGAGTGCATATTTAATACTTCACATCACAGCTGTATGTCACTGAGATCTATATGCCGAGATCTTCTTCATCCAACCGAAACCGAGTAATTGTGATCATACATCAAGACTGCTACAAGTATGCCTAGGGTTTATCATATCATGTAGAATTACTGAATCATCATACACAGGTATGCGGAGCTTCATATATGATCTGCGGCTACAACAATTATGACTGTGGCTTGGTTCAATACATGACTGCTGCTACAGGAATTGACAATGGCTCCATACCTTGACGGCAGTTATGAATGCGTATGAGTATCTATGAATAGCGTGTATAACTAGCATTGGACAACGTGTAAATATATATAACATGAACAATGTATGTATATATGAACAACGTGTATATATATAACATGAACAACGTGTATAACCAGCGTTGAACAGCGTGTAGGGTTTCTGTAACGGTGCATATATTGTCTTCATGACAGCGTATACACTACGTAGATGCCTTCATTTATTAACTGCGTAAGGTCTCCCTCCTTCACAGCGTTTAGGGCATTTACATGACTGTAATTTGTGACTGCGTATCATGCCTTCTCCTTCACTGCGATTAGGGCATTTACGTGACTGTAATTGGACTGCGTATAGACTGCATTAGATATAGTCATGATAGCGTATATACATATATATTTCATTGCTGTGCATATAGATGACAACATATAAGTGCTTGCAGAACAGCGTTAAGATTGTAATGCAGCTCTTCCATATGACAACGGAGCAGATACGTTGACTGTATTGTGTAATGACTGTCTCCATACCTATATATATCAGCGTATGACTTGTCTCCATGACCAACGTAGATATGTCTCCATGACCAATGTAGGATAAGGGCATCATCTTGCAGCCGGCATATTCTTTTGGTTCTCTCCTTCTCCAATAACCCAAGACGTGGAGAGGAGATCACCTCAAGAATACATGTATGAAATGACTTCAAGTCCTCACCAATTTATACTAAAACGAGGATGATGAATAGATATGACGTTTGGGCTTCTTGAGCCTACATAAGAGCTGGTCGGCTTGATAATAATTACATAATCGAAATAAATTCATATCTTCATAAATACTTATCGGAATCGGATGATCTTTGGATCAATCCTACACCTCTCGATGAGAGGGATCCAATAAAAATACCAGTTGCCGTAAATAAGCTGACCCACATGGAGTTTGGCCCTAGTTGCCAATTTAACACTCCCTCTCAACTAAGGAGAACTCCATTCGCTGATCCATATGTCTGACTATACTATCTCTGCCATCAATGCCCTGCACTGCTCTACCTAGCTTTGCCCAGCTCTGCTGGTTCTGCTCTGCTAAGCTTTGCTCAGCTCAGCTCAGCTCAGCTCTGTTGGATCACCTCTGCTTTGCTCAACTTTGCTCTTCTGAACTATGAAGAAGAAGAATTGATCGAGAATGTCTCATACCATTCTCCACTGACCCAAAGTCAGTCTCAGAGTGCATACCACTGGTCCTAGACCAGTCTCAACCGACCCAAAGTCAATGTCATAGAGAGTATCACTCCTACCACTGGTCCCAGACTAGTATCGTAGGCTCAAAGAGTGTACCATTGGTCCCAGACTAGTCTCAACCGACCCGAAGTCAACATCATAGCATGTACCACTCTCACTGGTCCTAGACCAGTCCTGCACTGACACGAAGTCAGTCTCAAAGTATGTACCACTAGTCCCAGACAAGTCTCAACCGACCCAAAGTTAGCACCATAGTATGGTACAACTCCTACCATTGGTCCCAGACTAGTATCATTGATCCCAGATCAATGGAGGTCATCCTAGCGTAGGGAGTATGGTAGATACAACGATGCGTCCATCGGTACTACTATGGTCCGTAACTTCATTTCCCTGCTCATTGATCAGATGAGAGGTACTTCCCATGAGTCCCAGACTGCATGGGTAGGAAGCCTCGACAGGAGAACTTAATCAATCCCGTCCTCATAGGAGAACACATCAATCCTGCTACAATTTCCATGGAGAACACATCAATCCAGGTCTCACAGGAGAACACATCAATCCTGCTACAATCACCATGGAAAACACATCAATCCAGGCCTCACAGGAGAACACATCAATCCTACTACAATCGCCATGGAGAACACGTCAATCCATGCCTCACAAGAGAACACATCAATCCTGCTACAATCGCCATGGAGAACACATCAATCCAGGCCTTATAGGAGAACTAATCATCCTACTACACAGGAGAGCGAATCATCCTGTTCCACAAGAGAGTGAATCATCTTGTCTCACAAGAGAGCGAATCATCTTGTCCCAGTGCGCACCACCAGGGGAGGGTGAGTCACCCTGTGGTCATACATTGCTCTGGTAAGAACTGCAAGCCCCCAGAGCTCCTAGAGCTCAATGTATGCAACATGCAGGACCCTTTTACAAAGGTCTCTCGACGACTCCAAGTCATTCGGGAAAATCACAAATTTGATCTTTCCCCGGGGTTCTGACCTATTCATCATCTCAGTGCGATGGAGCCTCCTTGCTCATCGACTTTCCATATCCCAGATAAGGCAGTATCTGATGTTTATTTGTTGAGCAATTGTCGAATATGGGATTCCTCAATAATCGAATCCAACCTCTGGTTGTTACAGATAATCACAGTGGTATTCATCATGTGTGCAAAGAGCTTCCCCAACCAGGCAACTTCATATGAGATCATACTCATAGATATGTATCCGATCTCGACGGTGCTTACAACAACCAACTTCTGCTTCTTGCTCATCCATGATATCGAAGCAGAATCTAAAGAGAAACAACACTAAGAAGTGCTCCCGTGATCCTCCACACTGTCTGCCCTATCAGCATTCGAGTAATCATGCAGTTTCATATTTCCGGCAGTGTATCTCAATCCATGAGAGGTTGTGCCCTTAAGACATCTCAGAAGATTCTTGGCACCAATCTAGTGAGGCTCAACCAAATATGAGCTCCCTGTGCTAGCTGCAAAACATATGTCTAAAATACAACTCCCTCTTACTTCTGCAAATGAGAGGGTCTGCAACTGTCAGAAATAGTTCGTCCGCATAAGGTGCCGGTATGAGAGGTCTATCATCCACAACATTCAGATAATGGTTTGGATCAGTGAATGTCAGCTTCATCAAACAACTATTAGTCCTCTCATAGTATGCATGGGGTGTTTTGCTTCAAGCCATAGAGGGCTTTCTTCCACCTGTATACATGAGATTCCCGTTCATGAATCTCAACCTCCATGGGTTGTTTCAAACTGTGGGTTCTGCTACATGAGGGGAATGGTCCCCTTGTAAGATTTTCCTTTGGTACATCTCAGACATGTACTTTCATGCTCATTTTAAATTCAGGCTTCCCTGTCACCATCTGACTCACAGAACTCCGATGCTATGTGTCAATGGACATGGTCCTACTCGAGGACTTCCTGTAACTTAATACAAACCTGAACTCAAAAGCATCTTTAGAAAATTCTATTTTCAAACACGTACCTTTCCAACAACGAATGCCACTATAAAACCTTTGACTTCCATTTCCTTTTCAGGATAGGTGGCATCGGCTCCAAGTGTAATCCCACAATTGTTTCCATCTCTACCAAATTAGAGAGTACACCCTTCTATCCGATGAAGTGCCTTGAAGCACTACAATCAATATGCCAGATTCCCAAAGAATCTAAAGGATAGGGCCAATACAAGATAACACTTCTTTATCAGAAATAAGATTTGATTCTTCTTGCCTGGGGTTCCTTGCTTCCTCGAAGAGTCGGCTGTGTCTTTGATGACCTGCATCTCTGTCATTCGGACACTCCTTCACATAAGGGCCGAAATCATAACCAAGACATCTACCTTTCCTTCCACCCTTAGATCTGAACTTCCCAATGAAGTGATCTTTAGGTATGCCATCATAAGTTTTGTGCGCCATTCTGATAATATGCTCTGCTTCGACTTCACACTAAGTGAATTGTGAAGAACCCATTGATCCTTTTGTCTTGTCCTAACTGTCTTCGGTGATTGCTCTTTCACTCTTGCTTGGGCATTTTCTTCACCTCAACTCTGATACCATGTTAGTTTTAGGTATATTCTATGCTAGAGAAATTTATTTAAATTCTCACAGTTAGCAATCACATCAACATTAAGATAAACTGCAGATAGAACATAAATATAAAATGCAGAAGACAAGCCAAGACAAGAGGACACAAGATATGGCGCGAGCCAGGGACAAACCCCACAATGTGTGGGGAAACCCTTTGATCAAATCTTCTTTTATCTTCAAAGTTCAGTAGAGAAAGAGAGATAGATAGTACATTTACAATAGAAGTCAACACTTTGACTTGTCTAAATCTAAGCATAGATCATTTCCTATAACAATGAGATCGGTTGAAGACATTCTGCTTCAACTGATTCTCCAAGGTGACTCCTTCACCTATCATCGTGCTGCATCTGGTCCTCTAGATGCACCACTGCGTACTGTACCATGCTGCACTAATCATGATTATCATCATGCTGCCCATGTCCATGATATTATTCATCATCATGCTGCCTTTTATGCTGCATCTTCCATCATAATGCAGCCCTATGACTGAGATGCTCTCATCTACTCTTATCATCATTTTGCTGCCCATGCCCATCATAATTTGAGACTGATCATTCTTATCATTCTCATTATGTTGAGACTATAACCATCATTTCTTATGATCCTTGTCATTGTGAGTGCATATTTAATACTTCACGTCACAGTTGTATGTCACCGAGATCTATATGCTGAGATCTTCTTCATCCAACCGAAACTGAGCAGTTGTGATCATACATCAAGACTGCTGCAAGTATGCCTAGGGTTTATCATATCATGTAGAATTACTGAATTATCATACACAGGTATGCAGAGCTTCATATATGATCTGCAGCTACAACAATTATGACTGTGGCTTGGTTCAATACATGACTGCGGCTACAGGAATTGACAATAGCTCCATACCTTGACGGTAGTTATGACTGCGTATGAGTATCTATGAATAGCGTATGTATGAACAACATGTATAACTAGCGTTGGACAACGTGTAAATATGTATAACATGAACAGTGTATGTATAATGAACAACATGTATAAACAGCGTTGAACAGCGTGTAGGGTTTCTGTAATGGTGCCTAAATTGTCTTCATGAGAGTGTATACACTACGTAGATGCCTTCATTTATTAACTGCGTAAGGTCTCCCTCCTTCACAGCGTTTAGGGCATTTACGTGACTGTAATTTGTGACTGCATATCATGCCTTCTCCTTCACTGCGTTTAGGGCATTTACGTGACTGTAATTGGACTGCGTATAGACTGCGTTAGATATAGTCATGACAGCGTATATACATATATTCTTCATTGCTGTGCATATAGATGACAACATATAAGTGCCTGCGGAACAGCGTTAAGATTGTACTGCGGCTCTTCCATATGACAACGGAGCAGATACGTTGACTGTCTTGTGTAATGACTGTCTCCATAACCTATATATATCAGCGTATGACTTGTCTCCATGACCAGCGTAGATATGTCTTCATGACCAGCGTAGGATAAGGGCATCATCTTGCAGCTGGGGCTCCTTTTAGGCCAGCGTATTCTTTTGGTTCTCTCCTTCTCCAAAAACCCAAGACGTGGAGAGGAGATCACCTCAAGAATACATGTATGAAATGACTTCAAGTCCTCACCAATTTATACTAAAACGAGGATGATGAATAGACATGACGTTTGGGCTTCTTGAGCCTACATAAGAGCTAGTCGGCTTGATAATAATTACATAATCGAAATAAATTCATATCTCCATAAATACTTATCGGAATCGGATGATCTTTGGATCAATCCTACACCTCTCGATGAGAGGGATCCAATAAAAATATCAGTTGCCATAAATAAGCTTAACCACATGGAGTTTGGCCGTAGTTTCCAATTTAACACTCCCTCTCAACTAAGGAGAACTCCATTCGCTGATCCATATGTCCGACTATACTATCTCTGCCATCAATGCCCTGCACTGCTCTACCTAGCTTTGCCCAGCTCTGCTGGTTCTGCTCTGCTAAGCTTTGCTCAGCTCAGCTCTGCTCAGCTCTATTGGATCAGCTCTGCTTTGCTCAACTTTTCTCTTCTGAACTATGAAGAAGAAGAATTGATCGAGAATGTCTCATACCATTCTCCACTGACCCAAATTCAGTCTCAGAGTGCATACCACTGGTCCTAGACCAGTCTCAACCGACCCAAAGTCAATGTCATAGAGAGTATCACTCCTACCACTGGTCCCAGACTAGTATCGTAGGCTCAAAGAGTGTACCATTGGTCCCAGACTAGTCTCAACCGACCCGAAGTCAACATCATAGCATGTACCACTCTCACTGGTCCTAGACCAGTCCTGCACTGACACGAAGTCAGTCTCAAAGTATGTACCACTAGTCCCAGACAAGTCTCAACCGACCCGAAGTTAGCGTCATAGTATGGTACAACTCCTACCATTGGTCCCAGACTAGTATCATTGATCCCAGATCAATGGAGGTCATCCTAGCGTAGGGAGTACGGTAGATACAACGATGCGTCCATCGGTAGTACTATGGTCTGTAACTTCATTTCCCTGCTCATTGATCAGATGAGAGGTACTTCCCATGAGTCCCAGACTGCATGGATAGGATGCCTAGACAGGAGAACTTAATCAATCCCGTCCTCACAAGAGAACACATCAATCCTGCTACAATCGCCATGGAGAACACATCAATCCAGGCCTCACAGGAGAACACATCAATCCTACTACAATCACCATGGAAAACACATCAATCCAAGCCTCACAGGAGAACACATCAATCCTACTACAATTGCCATGGAGAACACGTCAATCCAGGCCTCACAAGAGAACACATCAATCCTGCTACAATCGCCATGGAGAACACATCAATCCAGGCCTTATAGGAGAACTAATCATCCTACTACACATGAGAGCGAATCATCCTGTTCCACAAGAGAGTGAATCATCTTGTCTCACAAGAGAGCGAATCATCTTGTCCCAGTGCGCACCACCAGGGGAGGGTGAGTCACCCTGTGGTCATACATTTCTCTAGTAAGAACTGCAAGCCCTCAGAGCTCCCAAAGCTCAATGTATGCAACATGCAGGACCCTTTTACAAAGGTCTCTCGATGACTCCAAGTCATTCGGGAAAATCACAAATTTGATCTTTCCCCGGGGTTCTGACCTGTTCATCATATCAGTGCAATGGAACCTCCTTTCTCATCGACTTTCCATATCCCAGATAAGGCAGTATCTGATGTCTATTTGTTGAGCAATTGTCGAATATGGGATTCCTCAATAATCGAATCCAACCTCTGGTTGTTACAGATAATCACAGTGGTATTCATCATGTGTGCAAAGAGCTTCTCCAACCAGGCAACTTCATATGAGATCATACTCATAGATATGTATCCGGTCTCGACAGTGCTTACAACAACCAACTTCTACTTCTTGCTCATCCATGATATCGAAGCAGAATCTAAAGAGAAACAACACTAAGAAGTGCTCCCGTGATCCTCCACACTGTCTGCCCTATCAGCATTCGAGTAATCATGCAGTTTCATATTTCCGGCAGTGTATCTCAATCCATGAGAGATTGTGCCCTTAAGACATCTCAGAAGATTCTTGGCACCAATCTAGTGAGGCTCAACCAAATATGAGCTCCCTGTGCTAGCTGCAAAACATATGTCTAAAATACAACTCCCTCTTACTTCTGCAAATGAGAGGGTCTGCAACTGTCAGAAATAGTTCGTCCGCATAAGGTGCCGGTATGAGAGGTCTATCATCCACAACATTCAGATAATGGTTTGGATCAGTGAATGTCAGCTTCATCAAACAACTATTAGTCCTCTCATAGTATGCTTGGGGTGTTTTGCTTCAAGCCATAGAGGGCTTTCTTCCACCTGTATACATGAGATTCCCGTTCATGAATCTCAACCTCCATGGGTTGTTTCAAACTGTGGGTTCTGCTACATGAGGGGAATGGTCCCCTTGTAAGATTTTCCTTTGGTACATCTCAGACATGTACTTTCATGCTCATTTTAAATTCAGGCTTCCCTGTCACCATCTGACTCACAAACCTCCGATGCTATGTGTCAATGGACATGGTCCTACTCGAGGACTTCCTGTAACTTAATACAACCCTGAACTCAAAAGCATCTTTAGAAAATTCTATTTTCAAACATGTACCTTTCCATCAACGAATGCCACTATAAAACCTTTGACTTCCATTTCCTTTTCAGGATAGGTGGCATCAGCTCCAAGTGTAATCCCACAATTGTTTCCATCTCTACCAAATTAGAGAGTACACCCTTCTATCCGATGAAGTTCCTTGAAGCACTACAATCAATATGCCAGATTCCCAAAGAATCTAAAGGAGAGGGCCAATACAAGATAACACTTCTTTATCAGAAATAAGATTTGATTCTTCTTACCTGGGGTTCCTTGCTTCCTTGAAGAGTCGGCTGTGTCTTTGATGACCTGCATCTCTGTCATTCGGACACTCCTTCACATAAGGGCCGAACTCATAACCAAGACATCTACCTTTCCTTCCACCCTTAGATCCGAACTTCCCAATGAAGTGATCTTTAGGTATGCCATCATAAGTTTTGTGCGCCATTCTGATAATATGCTCTGCTTCGACTTCACACTAAGTGAATTGTGAAGAACCCATTGATCCTTTTGTCTTGTCCTAACTGTCTTCGGTGATTGCTCTTTCACTCTTGCTTGGGCATTTTCTTCACCTCAACTCTGATACCATGTTAGTTTTAGGTATGTTCTATGCTAGAGAAATTTATTTAAATTCTCACAGTTAGCAATCACATCAACATTAAGATAAATTGCAGATAGAACATAAATATAAAATGTAGAAGACAAGCCAAGACAAGAGGACACAAGATATGGCGCGAGCCAGGAACAAACCCCACAATGTGTGGGGAAACCCTTTGATCAAATCTTCTTTTATCTTCAAAGTTTAGCAGAGAAAGAGAGATAGATAGTACATTTACAATAGAAGTCAACACTTTGACTTGTCTAGATCTAAGCATAGATCGTTTCCTATAACAATGAGATCAGTTGAAGACATTCTGCTTCAACTGATTCTCCAAGGTGACTCCTTCACCTATCATCGTGCTGCATCTGGTCCTCTAGATGCACCACTGCGTACTGTACCATGCTGCACTAATCATGATTATCATCATGCTGCCCATGTCCATGATCTTATTCATCATCATGCTGCCTTTTATGCTGCATCTTCCATCATAATGCAGCCCTATGACTGAGATGCTCTCATATGCTCTTATCATCATTTTGCTGCCCATGCCCATCATAATTTGAGACTGATCATTCTTATCATTCTCATTATGTTGAGACTATAACCATCATTTCTTATGATCCTTGTCATTGTGAGTGCATATTTAATACTTCACGTCACAGTTGTATGTCACCGAGATCTATATGCTGAGATCTTCTTCATCCAACCGAAACCGAGCAGTTGTGATCATACATCAAGACTGCTGCAAGTATGCCTAGGGTTTATCATATCATGTAGAATTACTGAATTATCATACACAGGTATGCAGAGCTTCATATATGATCTGCAGCTACAACAATTATGACTGTGGCTTGGTTCAATACATGACTGCGGCTACAGGAATTGACAATAGCTCCATACCTTGACGGTAGTTATGACTGCGTATGAGTATCTATGAATAGTGTATGTATGAACAACATGTATAACTAGCGTTGGATAACGTGTAAATATGTATAACATGAACAATGTATGTATAATGAACAACGTGTATAAACAGCGTTGAACAGCGTGTAGGGTTTCTGTAACGGTGCCGAAATTGTCTTCATGAGAGTGTATACACTACATAGATGCCTTCATTTATTAACTGCGTAAGGTCTCCCTCCTTCACAGCGTTTAGGGCATTTACGTGACTGTAATTTGTGACTGCGTATCATGCCTTCTCCTTCACTGCGATTAGGGAATTTACGTGACTGTAATTGGACTGCGTATAGAATGCATTAGATATAGTCATGACAACGTATATACATATATTCTTCATTGCTGTGCATATAGATGACAACATATAAGTGCTTGCGGAGCAACGATAAGATTGTAATGCAACTCTTCCATATGACAATGAAGCAGATACGTTGACTATATTGTGTAATGACTGTCTCCATAACCTATATATATATCAGCGTATGACTTGTCTCCATGACCAACGTAGATATGTCTCCATGACCAGCGTAGGATAAGGGCATCATCTTGCAGCCGAGGCTCCTTTTAGGCCAGTGTATTCTTTTGGTTCTCTCCTTCTCCAAAAACCCAAGACGTGGAGAGGAGATCACCTCAAGAATACATGTATGAAATGACTTCAAGTCCTCACCAATTTATACTAAAATGAGGATGATGAATAGACATGACGTTTGGGCTTCTTGAGCCTAAATAAGAGCTGGTCGGCTTGATAATAATTACATAATCAAAATAAATTCATATCTCCATAAATACTTATTGTAATTGGATGATCTTTGGATCAATCCTACACCTCTCGATGAGAGGGATCCAATAAAAATATCAGTTGCCATAAATAAGTTGACCCACATGGAGTTTGGCCCTAGTTGCCAATTTAACAGTTTTCCAGCTTGTCCATCATGTAGCTCCTACAAGACCTTTTCTGCTTCAGATTTTTCTAGACATCTTAGAAAATCAGAATCATAATTATTCTTAAATAATACATCGTTGACTAGTTGATATTGACCAACTTTAATTCTGAGAGCTCTTTTCTTTTTGTAATTGAATTCCAATGGAGCATAACCATTTTAAAATAAAAATAAAAATAAAATCAACATATTGAGATTCAGTGTCGATGCATCATACCTATGTGATTTGAACATTATTACCTGAATCTTCATTAGTTGAATTGTCATAAGTTCCAGTAATCAATCTACAAAAACCTCGACCCCTTACTATTTTAGCTGGTTTGATATCTAGGTCATATTCTTGTAGGGAAGTAACCCAATTTTCTCTTTTCTCTCCTAATTATTTCTGGATAAGAAATTGTCTGATTGTAGGGAAAGGAACAATTACTTTTGTATGTATTTTCAGGAGGAAAGGCCTGAAATGATTTATGCACTTAAACACTGCAAATGCTTGGTTCTCAATCTCTGAATATTTTAGCTCAGCTCCCTGTAAATTAGAACTAAAGAAAGAAATTAGAGCTTCAATTTTTTGTTTATTAGGTTGTGTCAAACCTGTTGCATAGGATTGTTCGGAAGCAAAAGTATATAAAACATTTTTTTTGGAAAAATTAGGGGTTGATAATGAATGGGCATTAATGATTTCCTGTTTTATTGACTCAAGTTATTTTCTTTCAATCAACCCCCATTTTAAAATTGACTTTTTCTTAATTATAGCTTGCAAGGGAAGTAGAATTTGAGAGAAGTCTGGAACGAATCTTTTAAAAAAATTAATCTGCCCAGGGAAGGATTGCATGGATTTTTTGTTGTGTGGTAAGGGGATTTCAGATTAATTTTATCTGGATCTATCGTGATTCCTTCTTTTGACATATGTCTAGAAGTTTTCCTTCATTAAGAGAAAAAAATGACATTTTAGGATTTAGGGAAATTCCAAATTTTCTACATCTTTCAAAAATCTGTTTTAAATCACGTAAATGATTACCCCTTTGTTTAGAATAAATTGTAATGTGATATATATATAATACAACTATCTTATTGATGAAACCTCTAAAAGCAATATCCATAGCTCTTTGGAAAGTAACTCCAACATTAATTAGTCCGAAAGGCATTTTTTGATAAGCATAGGTCCCCCACTTAGTCCTGAATGTGGTTTTTAGTTTATCATCTGGATGTACAAGAATTAGATTGTAACTTGAAAAACTATCTAAGAAAGACATTAGTTCAGAACCAACAACATATTGTAAATTTTTTTGCATTGGAGGTAAAGGAAAATTATGTTTTTTCACAAGATTAGTTTAAATTTCTAAAATCTATACAGATACAAATATCTTCATTTTTCTTTCTAACTGGCACAAGGTTTGAGACCCACTTGGAATGTCTGACTGGAAAAATGATTTTAGCTTTGAGAAGCTTATTTAGTTCAATTTTAATCTAAGCCTCCAAGTTAGGGTGAATTTTCCTGAGCTTTTGTTGAATTGACTTGACATTTGGCAGCATAGGAATGGTGTGTTGAATGATGGATGTGTCATAGGTTTTCAGATCATCATAATTCCATGAAAATATATCCTTGTATGGTGAAAGTCCAAGGCCTAAATTGATGTTCCGAGGCTTATGATTAGATCCTAAGTTAACCAATTCAAATCTTAGAGTCAAACTTTGAAGCTTGCAATTAGTTACCTTTTTTAACCTATCTTTGAGATCATATAAATCTTCCAATTTCAATACAAGTTTAGGTAAATAATTTTCCTTAGAAGATCTATTCAAATGCTTTTCATGTTCATATTCATCAATAATCTAATCAGAGTAAGACCCTTTAGATGTCAGAAAACTAAAGATGTCATTTTCATCATTAAACACTCGCCAATTAGTAATGTTATCTGAAATGGAGGGGCAAAAAATTGATTCAATAGAAAAGCTATTAGGACTGAAATCTTCAGGTGGAATGAGTTTGGAAGCAACATTTTCAAGGAGGTCAACACTAACATTTTGTATTCTTGGGATAGGAACTATGTTGAAGGAAGTGAAATGAGAAGTGAGGTATTGGATCAAATATTGGTAATGCTTATGGTGACTAGAAACACATTGTATGTTGTTTCTAACCTATTTGATTCCAATCTCTGGGTCACCAAAAAATTTAAGGTTTTTGATATCAAGACTAATGGCTTTCTGTAATCCATGTACCAATGCTTCATATTCAACAACGTTATTGGTACAGTCAAATTCCAATCTGTAAGCTAGCATAGTTTTTTCTCCATAAGGATTAACCAAGATGCAACCAACTCCTGCACCTTCATTAGATTTCGATCCATCAAAATAAAGAGTCCAAAATAAACTATCATGCTTATTTACAAGGTTTTCTACAATATTAATACACTTAGAAGAATCTGTTTGGGAGAAATTTTCAATTTGAGATGAAACAAAGTCAACTAAAAAAGGATATTCTTGTGCTTGAAAATTGCCAAAGAAAGACTCAAAAGAGTAACTTCCAAGAATATTGTTTGTAAATACTACTGGTTCATTTTCTTCATCAAAATTAGTCACTGAATGTTTCATGTGTTTTTTCCTATCAACAAGAATTTGATTGGGTTTTCCATTGTAGGGAAGCCACATATGTGATCAATTAGTTGCAAAGTAACCATGTAGTTTTTCAAATCAATAGCTGCTTAGAATAAGACCATAAAATTTATGAATGTCTACAACTAATATATCTATTATTTGGCAAACCTTTGAATTGGAAGCTAATCTTATTAAAACTGAATTCATTTCTCCAAAAGCTTTGACTTTTATGCGATCTGATTGAACAACCCGAACAACAGCTTTCTGTGGTGAATTATTTAATTTAAGACACACCACATAAGGCATGAAATTTGATGATGCACCAAAAGCAACTAGACGATTATGAACATTCTTGTTAAAAATATCAAAAATCAATAAGGAGGGAGGAGTATGGGAATTTTATCTATCTCCAATCAAAATGACATTTGATGGGTCAATCTTATCTAAAGAGATTAGGAGGTTTTCCTTTCCCTTTTGAGGCCTTTGCAGTGACAACATTAGGTAATGGAGATGTAGGAACTTCATTCAATTCTTTAAGTAAAAGATTATGCTGTTGTTTTAATTTACTCACCTCATAAAGAGAAATGTTGGCTTTGAACTTTTTCATGTCTTCCATGATATTATATTCCATAGTATCAAAGATTATCAAAGTCTTGGATAAAGTAGGAGATTTAGAAGTAGTTGGAGAAGGATCTGAAGAAGGAGTAGAAGACTTCTTAATTACATCTTTGTCCTTATTAGGAGTAGGGGACTTCTATTTTTGATTTGCTGGAGATGGATCAACAAGTCCCTTACTTCTGGTGCTTACTGGTAGGGCCTCTTCTTCTTCTTCATTTTCTGAAGTGGTTAGGATGAAATCCCATAAACTATGAGCTTCTGCTAATTCTTCTTCTTGGGATTCTTCAACAGATAAAATTATTTCTTCCTCTTCATCATCTTGATAAGATTTGGCATTTGATATAATGGAAGGTGGTTGTGATTATGAGGATTGAGTCCTTTTGAAAGGCCTAAAGGGATTTTTATAGGTTTCATTACTTGCTTTTTAATCTCTACCATTTCATTAGACATTGTTTTTAGAACCTTTTTTAATCCTTCCAAGTCAAAAGGATCTTTGGGGGATTTCTTCTTGGATTCATCCTTGAAAGTAACTTTTTTGGTTTGCTTTCTTTCATCAAGAGTGGTTTTCTTCTCAAGAGCAAGGATTCTCTTTTCCACAGATAGAGCTTCTTTCATGTTATCAAACAATAATATTTTGTTGGATCTATCTACGAACATAACAATGTTTTAAGGAAGAGAAGAGATATACCATTCAATTTGTACATCGGTCCCCAGTCTAGAAGTGTTTGGGGTCTTATTCAACAATTTATTGAAACTGGAATTAAAATCTTTGATTCTTTCATTTGGATTGGTCTTAAGATTTGATAAGTCATTAATCAAAGTGGCAGTTGTTTGGTCATCACAAAATTTAAACAAAAATTTCTCTTCGAATAGATCCTAATTTGTTATTGATCGAACAGGAAGAGAAAAATACCAAGTTCCCGCAGATCCTTCAAATGTATAGGGAAAAAATTTGTCAACACAATCTTCTTCAGTGACTCAATTCAAATTGATGGCTAACATGAAATTATGAAGATCTTCATATGCAGGGAGGCCATCATCAGGATGAAACTTAGGAAACCATCTCTCTGGGTGTTTGGGAAGAGGGTGTAATGGTGGAGACATCTGCACTTCCCTAGGGTTATTCCATGGTCTTTGGGCCATTCTGGGAGTACTAGGAGCAGAGGAAGTAGTAGAAGATGAGGGGGATGGTGGAAATTGAGCCGTTGTAGAAGCTTCTCCTGTAGTGCTATTGATTATAGTTGCACTAGATGATTATGTTTGAGGAATGTGAATGGATGGGATGAGAGGTTGATAAGAAGAAGATAAAGAGGTAGAGGAAGAGGAAGGACCAAGAGAAGGATTAAGAGGGGGATATGGTGATGTAATCTCGCTAGCAGAAGAATGAGTTTTTGGAGTAGTTTTCTTTCTCTGATGAGTGGTAAATGGGAATTCAAAAGGTTTAAATCCAAGTTTTTCACTCTGGGATATAGTTAATACACCAAAAGAATGCAAGGACGAGGAAACACTTCCTACAGATATATCACTTTGGACATATTTTTCTCTAGAAATAGAAATTTCGTCCAATGTTTGGATCAAAGACTGAACTTTAGAAGGCTCAGTAGGTATTTGAGAAGAAGTTTGGCCAACTGACCTTGGAAGTGTGCTAGGATTTTTGGAGGAAGTTTGAACAACTTCAGATATTGGGTTAGGATAGTTAGAATATGATTTGGAAGTTGGTGGTGATTTTGAGGGAGCCTAACTCTTAGAATTAACTTTTAGTTTAAGATTGGATATTCTTTCCATTCATAGTCTAAAGGACCTCTTTCTAGCGCCAAAAACATTGAAGGCTCGAAATTCTCTACCTCAACATCAAGGAAAACCACTCGATCAAGAACTTAGGGCAACTCCTTTTTTGTTTGGAATGATGGCTTCAACTGGGATTATGGGACTAGTTTCCCTTAATAAAAGATATAAAAAACAAATGATATATATAAGTGTGGGGCTAATTATGTAAATGAAACTAAGAAATAAGAATAAATAGACTTAAAATATCTATCTCGAGAAAGCTTTCTCTGTATATGTGACTTTAGAAAGATCTCACATTAAACATGAAAATATAGATCATCAAGTCCTTTGTGAGGTTAAAACGAATAAAGATAACTAATTTAATTAAATAGTTGATTAAATTAGTTGTTGAAACACATTGCACATATAAGATATCATTCTTCATGCATATACTTGAAAGATTTCAATTAAACACATCAAGAGTGATAAAGCTTAATTACTTGCGAAAACATATATGATAAACACAATTAAAATGGCCATTCAAGTCATAAACAAAATATTAATACACAGATAGTAGTACCCGATATATTTTGACTCTGCTCATAAGTAAAACTGTAATGGTTCTGCTTTCTATTATGATTGCTTCAAGTTACAGTGGTACAAACCAAAAGATTTCTTGCTAAAATTTTGAAGAAATGAAGCAGAGGGGTGGATCCCTGAAGGATTAGAGTCTTCACACAAGGTTGGAGCATTGTGGAAAACTAGGTCGGAGCCAAAATTTGTTGAGAGGATTGGAATTATCAAGTAGACCAAGTTGGAGCTTGGTATAGTATAGGGTGGAACTTGGTTTGAAATCAAATATTAGAGTCTTTGACTAGGGTTGGAACCTTGAAGGAATTATAATTGTGACTGTACAAATTGTTGTTCTAAAAGAGGATTGGAGTCCTCATTGTTCTTGTTAATAAAATTATTCTTTTTTTGTGCATCTTATGTTTTGGTTTTTCTAAGTGATATTAACTGGTATAAGATACAAATTGTAAAAGAAATACTAATTCATCCCCCCTCCCAGTATTTCCAACAATTTTTTCTCTCTGTTTTCCCATTGGTCTGAGGATGATATGTTGTGCTAAATGATAGCTCTATTCCCAAGCCCACAACGAATTCCCTAAAAAAATTTCAAGTAAATTTGGCATCTTTATCTGAGATAATTTTCTTAGGAACTCCATGCAGTCCCAATCTCCTCTAAGAAAACTGGAGCCACCTCACTAGTTGAATTTGCAGATTTAATAGCTGCAAAGTGAGCTACCTTCGTCAACTTATCAACCACTACCAAGACTGCATCATGTTGTTTCGAAGTTCGTGACAACCGTGTAATGAAGTCCATCAAAATCACTTCCCATTTCCATTCTAGGATGGAAATAGGTTTCAATAAGCCAGTTGGGTGCTTACACTCAAGCTTTACTTGCCAAAACTCTATGCACTTGGAGATGAAATCTGCCATCTCCCTCTTTAAATCAAGCCAGAAACAAAATGTCGTGATGGCTATCAACATGTTTTGGTAACCTGGGTAGCAAAAATATGAATTTGCATGAAAGTCCTTTAGTACGAGTTTCTTCAAGTCACTGTTATTTGGCACATAAATTATAATTCTGAATTTAATGAATCCTTTTTCTGTAAGGCAATAGTCCTTACCTTCATTGCCTTGAGAGTCTTGTTGTAACTTCTGTTTTAATTACTAATACTTTTCATCTTGCTGCCCAATGTTTTTAATCTTTTCATCAAGATCAGTCCCATAGGAACATATGGCTGCAGAATGGTTTAATTTCACCCTCCTGATAAGTGCACCAACTACTCTATTCTCCTTTACCTTAATGTATTTGATCTCTAAATCAAAATCGTTGAGTGTAGCCATCCATCTAGCTTGTCGGTCATTTAATTTAGGCTGATCAAACAAATATTTCAACCCTCCATGATGATTCATTAAGATAATTTTTCTACTAAGAAAGTAGTGTCTCCACATCCTTAGAGTGTGTATGATGGTAACCAATTCCAAGTATTGAGTTAAATAATTATGATCATGTTGATTTAGCTTTCATGATTCATAACAAAAAACTTGGCCTTCCCACATCAGGACTCCACCAAGTCCCTCCTTGCAGGAATCTATACATATAATGAAATCCTTTTTAGGATCTTCTATTCTTAGTACTAGTGTGTTAGTTAACAACTGCTTAAGCTTATTGAATATTGCAACACAATCAACTATCCATTTGAACCTCTTTCTTTTATTATGCATGGGAATAATTGGAAAACGAATCTTGGAGAAATTCCAAATAAATCACTTGTAATAGCCTGCCAATCCCATGAAGGACCTAACTTTAGCCACGTTTCTAAGTGTTGGCCATTCCATGATAACATTAACCTTCTCAAGATCAACTGCTACTCCCTCTCTTGAGATAAAGTGTCCCAAGTAAAGAATATATGAATGAAAGAAATTGCACTTACTAAGCTTTGCATAAAGCTTATGCTCTCTTAACAAGTGTAGTACTACGACCAAATGTTCTTCTCAATACCAAAATGTTATCAATGAAGAATATGACAAACTTATCCAATTAGGGGTGAAACACATTATTCATGAGACACATAAAAGTTGCAGGTGCATTGGTAATCCCAAAGGGAACTACCATGAATTCATAATGCCCATACCTTGTCCCGAAGGTCGTTTAATGGATGTCCTCATCCTTTATATGCACATGATGATAGCCTAATATTATATCAATCTTGGAAAATATTGATGTTCCTCTTAAATAATCAGATAAATCATCAATTTGTGGCAACGGATATTTGTTTTTTATGGTTACCTTATTGAATTTCCTGTAATCAATGCACATCTTAGCATGCCATCCTTTCTCTTTACGAACATAACTAGTTCTCCCCATGGAAACACACTTGGCCTTATGTAGCCCTTGTCCAACATATCCTTGGGCTATAGCTTCATCTCAACTAATTCTGGATTTCTCATTCTATATGGAGCTTTGGATGCTGGAGCTAGCCCTTACACTAATTCGATGGAAAAGTTGACTTCTCGATGAGGAGGAAAACCAAGAATTTCTTCAGGGAATACATATGAGAAACAATGTAAAACATGGTATTTCCTTAGGATATCATTGTTATAATTCTCAGCACTGTGATTAACTTCAACGCTATTGGATATTTGCACAAAAAACAAAATGCATCCTTTTCTACGACTTCTTTTTGCTTACATACCTGAAATTAATCTCACTGAAGTGGGTTTTCACTTTCCATGCAATATTTTATGCTTTATAGCTTCATCCAAGCATTCGATAGTTTTCTCAAAGTAGTTAACCCTAGTTTGGTGTGCATATAACTAAACCATGCCAAAGAATACACTATATTCTCTAATGGCAGCACATTGAGGTTTTCCATTGTTGAAACCCCATTTAATTTGATTGGGTAAGCCTTCATCCAATGCTCAACTCTTCTTTTCATCCCTATGACCAGTTCAACTAGCCAATACTTGTCCTGTGATTCCTTCTTTAGTGCACATATCTCAACAATAGTGGGACTAACATAACTAAAGTTTGAACTAGGGTCAATTGAAATCAAAACATTTTTCTCATGGAGCATACCTTCCATCTCTATAATCACTTCCTGATGATCAACTAGGCGATTATCCAATGCTATGTAAATTCTAAGTATACTTTGAGCTATGTCCTTGATAGTATCTACCTCATCTGCATTGTATAGTTTTAGGCCAACATGATTATGCTATGGGCAGTCTTTCCTTAGTTGCTTTTCTCCATAATTCCAAATTTGACATGGACCCTTACCATAACTTTTGGCTTCATCTTGAGTAGAATAGCCTCTGCTGGCATAATTGGAACTCTACTGGCATAATTGGGCCTCTTCTAGCATAATTGGAACTCTAATGGCATAATTGGACCTCTATTGGAAGCATTGGACCTCTGCTGGTTTTATTGGTTAACAACATTTTCATTTTCTCCCTTGTTTGCCTTTTTCCTTTTCTCTTTGAACTCCGCATTTCCCTTGGATTTCCAATCTGATTTATATTTAGGCCTCCGCCTAGACTGCTCATAGAAATGATTCAATTTTTGAATTACATCCTCTAATTTCTTGGGCTCGTTGAATTCAAATCTATCCTTGAAATATTATGGTAGTCCACTGATGTACCTATGAATCTTTTCCTTCTCCTCCTTAAGGTAGCGAACATACCTTAACAACACTAGGAATTTGGTGGTGTACTTATCATCTGTCATTTGTCCTAATCTGAGCTCATATAACTCCTTCACCTTGTTTTCGAAGTATCTCTCAGATAGATATTTTCTTCTGAAATACTCCAAAAACTCCCTCCAAGGAAATTCTTATTCCCTTATGTCCTTATTGAGAAGTGTAGCTATAAAGGCTCAATTGGACTTTGCCTTGGTCAAATTGAGAAAATTCAAAATTTCCACATTAGCATACAAATTAGAGGAAATTAACTTGTGTGACATGGCTCTTGTCACTCAGTTAGATCAGTAAATTTGAGTTAGAGGGCTTGAAGTTCAGTTAAGAATGTGTGATTTCTAAATTTTAATAATCCAGGTCAGTTATTTCCAGTTGTGTTCAATTAAACTAGTTCTAACAGTTAATGGAACTAGTTGAAGGTCAGTTGAACAGTGGAACAATAGTCTAACTCAGTGATCATCTAGATAACTAATCAATCAACTCAAAAAATCTAGTGCATGAAAATAATTCGTGTTCCTTAGCTATGGTGGAGATTCCAAGGCAGTGTAACAAGCAGTTGTAAACTAGTTTGAGTGTACATGTGTTTCATGCAATCAGATGATCAATCCTTGGGAATTGTGCAGTCAATTGGAGTAAAATTCCTAAAAAATGGGGGCTAATTCTTTAGGAATTGTGCAAGGAAATAAGGGCTAAAGAAGAGGAAGAAATTGACTAAGTCTGGGTCAGAGCTTCTCATTGAGCAGAGTGATAGGTTATTCACTTGCAAGTTGTCCTCAAAGCGGGCAAGAAATTGTAATATAATCTCTATTCATCTAATTAATGTAAAGAGGCTTGAGGGGTTTTTCCCAATTGGGTTCCCTTAGAACAATACTGTTTATTTATGGTTTTTCTTATTGCATGTTTGTGAATGTTGTTCCAAATTATGAATTAAATTTTTTAGATCAGAATTGTGTCTCTTGATTTTAGATTAAATTTCTTGAGAATTTGCAATCATATCACCATATTTCTACATGGTATCCAAGAAATATTCACATTAGAACAAGAATTTCAAAGTTGTTCCTCAAGAAGTTTGAATTTGTAGCTTCACTGTAGCATGATTTCTTTAGGATCAGGAAAATAACCATCAATGGACTAAGATTAGAGTATGCCTTAGAAGGCAACTCAAATTTCATTGCATGGAAGGATTGAATGGCGACGATTCTTGATGAAAATGGATTGCTGAATTATGTTAAGATAGAGATTCCAAAACTAGGTTCGGCTAATGCCCATAACCCAGACCAATGGAAGAAAGATGTATCTAAGGTGAGGAAAATCATATTGGAGGGAATGCAAGATCACATTGTCTCAAATCTCGATGGCAAAGAAAATCCTTTCGCAATATGGTAGTAGCTGACAAAGATATTCTAGAATAACAACGACCATATAAAATTGACCTTCAGAGAAAAACTTCGCAATATTAAGATGCAAAAGAATGATAATATTTTGTAGTATCTCACCATATTTACACAAGTTCGGGATGAGCTTGGAGGGGTTGGTGTGAATGTGTCAGAATATGACCTAGTGAGCATATCTCTTCTAGGCCTTCTCAAAAGTTGGGATAGCTACAAGGACTTAGTGAATGGGAGGGAGAAATTACCGAATTGGGAATGCTTGTGGTTTGATTTGGTACAAGAGGAGATAAGGCAGAAAACCAGAGATGGAACCTCATCTAAGGGAGAGGATGAAGAAAATTTTGCATTGGTTAGAAAGGGAAAGAAGGGAAAAGGGAAGAAATATCGAAGAAAACCAAAATCCAACCAAGGGGGTAAGAAGAAATAATTATCCAAAATAAAATACTTTAATTGTCATGAATTTAGACACTATGCTACAAAGTGTCCACACAAAAATTATGGAAAGAAGAGCTCAGGAGGAGCAACAGGTGAAGCTTTGGCTTCAAAGTTTGAGCTTGAATTCATCCTTATTGAATGTTGGTCAACACTGTGATGGGGAGTATGCGTTACTTGGATTTCAGTGCTTCATTTCGCATGACAAGGTGTAGATATTTTTTTACTGGCCTGGAGGAGAAATATGTCCAGATGCATATTGAGCTTGGGGACAACAAAAGGTACAAAATTATTAGGATTGGTACAGTAACCTTTAAGAGGGAGTCGAGATCCCCTCTTCGCCTTAAAGATGTCATGTTTGTGCCAGGCCTAAAGAAGAACCTCATCTCTGTAGAAGTTTTGGAAGAAGGTGGCTATGAAGTTACACTCAACAAAGGATCATAGCTACTGGACAGGTGAATTATATTGGGTTTCATGTGAAGAACCTGTACAAGTTGGATGTGAAAGATTGTGCAGCTTTAAGTAGTAACAAAGAGAAAGTGCAGAATCGTGATGTCGGTGAACTATGGCACAGGAGATTGGGTCATCTACATCATGGTGCCCTCAAAATTATGTAGCAAATAACCACTAGCCTCCCAAAAGGATCACTTGAGCAGCATGATGTTTGCAAGGGTTGTACCTTGGGGAAGTATGTGAAATCCACATTCCATGATCGAGACAACATATCACATCTAAAATTGGAAAGAGTCAACTCTGATGTTTTTGGACCTTTCTCAATACCCTCCACTACTATACATAAATATTTTGTTATTTTTATTGATTATTTATCAAGGAAGTGCAAAATATTCTTCATGGGGAAGAAGGATGAGACATTCTCAAAGTTTGTAGAATTAAAGGCACTAGTTGAGAAAGAGACTGACAAGAAGGTGAAGGCTCTCAGGAGCGATAATGGAGGTGAGTATGTTTTGAATGACTTCAAGGAATTTTATTGATCTGAAAAATTGGGGGAGAAATTCTCCTCCCAAAAACTGACTACCCTTTGATGCTTTGCAAGTAAACAAAATGGGGCTTTAAAAGGTAACAAGTTTCGAAACCTCTTCAAGATGGTGAGTTAGTTTTTTACATGAACTTCTAAAAAGTAAACATTCACATGCAACTCAAAATAAAAAACATGAAGAGAAGAAACCAAAATTTGATGATGGAGTTCAACCCTCTTGGGCTATGTCTTCGAGGCTGCTCCAACAACTAAACTGCTTTATTGATTTCAGTGGAAAATGAGTACATACAAATTGTTGATAATTGAGTAGCTTGTTTCCCCTACAAGGAAACATTCTCCTACAAATAATTCTCACTCCAAAAATATGACTCCCTATAACAAGTCATGAAAAGGTCAACATAAAAAGGACTCACACATCAGGTCCTTGTACTCCACCTGAAAACCAAGCACAAAATGTACAACAAATCCACATTGAAGTATTGAAAAGAGATTCTCTCATGAACACATAATGAGAAAATACTAAAATGAGCTATGCTATAGAAGTAATAGCCGATGCAGATGAAATAAGAAGGCTGGAAAACCCCTACAAGTTTCTCTCCATGCTCAAAATCCTTCAAAATGCTGCCAAAAACTCTAATTGTCTCTGGCACTAAAAGACTTGAACATGAAAAAATTCCTTCATAAAGTGCTCAAATAAAAAGAATGAGGCTGCCATTGAATCCAGGACGCTCAAAAACCCCCATCTAGGCTCTTCTTGACCTGAAAAAGGTTCAAAATTGAGCAAGTTATGCTTCTCCAAGCTAGTCTCTGTTATTTGTCTTGCAATTTGGCTGAACCTGCAAACTGTGCTGAAATTTTGCTCGCAAAAGGTGCATTTTGTCACCTCATTAAAATTCCCAATAACCTTGTGTGTAATAACAGGGCCAAATGGAGTGCATGGCTAGGGCCAACAATCTACCCCCACCGATGCTGACTCCTTCCTCGTTGGCATGTGGTCATTTTGAGGCAACGCGACCGAGAGCCTGGGCCAACTGCCCGTGCCCTCTAGGCTAGCTCCTTCCCTTTTGCCTTTGATTACATGCCAAAACACATGGCTAGGGGCTGGCCTTATCTACCACCCTTGTCAAACTCAGCTCCATGATAAGTCACATGGCACCCATAGCACAGAGGGCTAGGGATGAATCCCTACCCCGCTCATGTAGCGCCTTGGCATAGCTCCTTTGCAGGGTCACATGGATAATGACAAAACAAGGGGGTTGAGGTTGGTCCCTACCCCATCCACTAAACCTTCCACTAGGGTCTCATGCGGTGAGTTATGATGAGGGTCCAGGGCTAACACCCCACCCCTCTCCCCAATGCGCAAACACATAAACCTCAAATAGATGTGGCAAGCCATAAGGTTTAATAACCAATTGATGGAGCAACAATGGAGGCCAGATTTTGTGTGTGGTAGGTCATGGGGTCGAATCCCGATAAGGCCTTTAGGGTTATACCAAAAATTTTGACCAATGACGAGGCAACACGAGGTGACCTCTAGTTGGGCCACGTGGCAACCTCTGGTTGGGCCACGTGGCGACCTTCTATTGGACCACAAAAAAATACTTTGACCAATCAAACATTGCCAACTCATACCTATATGGATCGACACATGGTTGTTTTGATTGGCCCACTGTACGCCCAGCTGGCATACTAACATCAACATGATGTTAGCAGTACAAACTACCCAGTCAACAACCCAGTAAGCCCATTTGCAAATTTTGTTGTTGTTTGTAAAAAAAATTCATAACATCAAAACTTCTTCATATGCCGTTGGATTGAGGTGATTCAAGAGTTGTTGGAATAAGAATGACGAATACTATGAATTGACACCAGATTTGGGATATTCTGAGCACTTTCATTTTTGAGCCTAATTTTGATCTTTGGATCATAACTCCCCACTAGAAACCTTTGGACCCCAAAAATTTATCTTATCCTAGCAAATAAATGAGGAAAAAGTTCATACACTTTCCTGATATCAATCCTTCTTTTTCTTTTTGACTTGGTGCCTTTGAGCTCCAATCAAGGTACTCCACTTGGCCACTACGTGAAATCTTTATCTTCCTATCAATAATTGAGCCATAATTATTTTAAACATGCAGGAACAAAAACTTCGATGGATGGAATATAAACATTCTCTCCAAAACCATATTTCTTGGCTCAAACAAACTTAATCTTGAAGTCCCTTTTTGTTGAAGAAAAATTTGATCTTCCATCTTGGAAATCAAAAGCAACCCATTACTTGCCATGCACTGATTCATACTTTTCTTTACTGTCCTCAAAATGCACTTGCACTCTTAGGTAAACTGACTTCATTTATTTAATGACATACTTTTCTTTGTCTACATAATCATGGTCATCTTCTGTACAATCTTTATCAAAGATTACATTCAAAAACAAGCTTCACATCGAAACACTTGTATCAGTGAGTGTTGGACACAACTGTAGACATACTGGATGACATACAAATTATCATCCCAAAAATTCCTCAAATGAATGGATTCATCATCAAGCCAAGACAACATAAGATGTCAAATAAAATACACTTGTTGCAAATAAGTGATTGTACATGGCTTCACTTTACAAAGTACCTAAAACGGAATATGATTAGGAGCTCAAAATTTGTCAAAAATTCAAAGTGTTAGAATTTTGATAAGCTTAGCTTCAGATCAAAAAGCCTATCATTCTGAATCCAACGATGTGAACAAAACTCAAATTTGAGCTCGTATGAAGAAGTTAGAGCAAGTCAAAGTTCATAGTTGACTTGATGACATGGAAAAGCCCTTCAGCGAATGAGGAGGCGCCAAGTGGAAGGCTGCCATTGGCCCCCGCATATCGCATATCAGAGAAAAGGAAAGTTCGACGTTAAAGAACCAGCCCTTGCCATAGAACAAGTTGCAATGCGATGCGATCACAATCACATATTACGTAGTGTTAATATTGCATAGTGTTAAGAATTGACCCCCCGCATAGGCAAGGTTGCGATGCGATATATCGCAATCGCATATCACACTTAGTACCTACCTATATATATATATATATATATATATATATATATATATATATATATATATATATATATATATGTGATCACCAATAATGCCGATTGTGATTTACGATGGGGGAAATTTCAGACCCGATATTTTTATACACTGTATTTTATAACCCCAATGGGTCCGCTACTATCGCAGTGTATGAACTTTGATATTCGCCTAGGGAAAGTGCCGACTGTGATAGGACTGCCAGATGTGATGTTTTATGAATTGAGATTTATAATCCCGTTGGGTCCATGTTATTGTAGAACACAAGTTGGGTTGATACGCTGAAGGTTTAAGCGTCGATTGCGATCGCGATGGGGTTCTCGGATGTGATATGTTATATGTTGTATTTAATAATCCTAACGGGTCAACAGAGCGCTTGATGTAAGGGTCTATATGCTAATGGACTTTACTGATTGCGATATATGATAGGGTTGCGAAACTGTAGCCTTAACCTCCATACCACCACTCCGCATGTGACTACTCGGCCCTTAACCGCGAGATAGGTGGGAAAGATGGTGGGACCGCCGATTTCGGCAGAACTACCAATTTTAACTGGGGATAATGAATTTAACTGGCAGTAAGCTAGATTTGGAGGAGAAACTTATGGAAACACTGACAGAAGTCATAACTAAGACAATTTTTGACCAAATGAGATGCAAAAAGAGGCTAGATAGCCATTTTTGGGCATTTTGAACTCATTTGAACATGTTTAAGGATAAAAAGAGCACTTCTAGATAGGCCTTTTGAAAAGTGAAGCCTATGGCTGCCCTGGTCAACCAGAGTGTTGATTCAATTTATGGAGGAGTTCCAAGATGGAGATGACCTTGCAAGTGTCTTCCAGCCTCCATATGTTTTCTGAAGCAGCCATTAGAACAATGTTGTAGCTTTATTTATTCTTTTCTCTTTATGTGTATGGATAAAGAGACTTGTTTAAGTACTTCAAGTGGATTGTTGTACTTGTTTATGTTCTTGGAAGTTGGAGTATGGGGTCTTCGTGTAAGATGCTTGTGTTTGCTGAAGATTTACATGTTTAACTGTGGGATGACATGTGTATGGAGTGAGACCCTTTGTAGGAAGTTGTTTATTTGAAGGAGAAACTAGCCATTCCATTTGAGCAGCTTATGTACTCTTCTTTTCTTGATATTGAGCATAATGAGAAGGGGTCATGCCTTTAGAGCTTATCCAAGGAGATGTAGCACAAGAGGGGTGAACTCCTTTATGAATGGCTAGTGTGTTATTGTTTGATAAATGCTTCCATTCAATGTTTTGGTTTCATGTTTTAAGTTTTCTTCATGAAACTACATTAAGTAAAAACATATAAAATTCATGCTTTTACTTGTTATTTTGGAGTCAAACCTCAAGCACATTTTTATATTATGATGAGGGGAATTAGCACAACATTACTAATCTACCCCAATTCAGATCAGGTTGGTATCAGAGCTATGGTTTTCTTTGTGCAAGGAGGAATTGACTATTGTTTGCAAGTGAATGTGTTTTGAAGCTCATTGAGGAGAAGGTTTTGGAAAGGAGAGCAAGATTGTTACAATCTCTACCACCAAGTTCTACCTCAAATTGTAGTAGAAGCTTCAAGAAAAGCATGTCCCAAGGAGGAGAGCCTGCAAGAATGTTAGAGGATGTGAAGGATTTTAGAAAGGCTTTCTTAGACATGGCAGAAATGACGAAAGTCCTATATGAAGAGAGGAATACCAAATTTCAAGGTGAAAGTTCTAGACCTCCAAGAGGAGAATGTTCTCAAAGGGAAGAAGGTAATAAGAATGGTGATAAACCACCATCTTCTCCACAATATTCATGTTTTTCTACAACTATTATGCAAGATGCTAGTGTAGAAAGTCCCTCCAAGAAGGTAGATGGAAAAGTTTGTAACTTTTGTCCACATGATGTGGAAGATGAGGTTATATCAACACCCAAATCCGAGGAGCTGAAAGAAGAGAGCCAAAGAGTCCAAGAGGACACATCTCGAATCAAAAGGGAAATCGAAAAATCTTTTAGGATATTATACTTGATAAGGATTTTGTAGATAAGCAATTCCAAGGTGCTCAACTTCTTGGAATTCTTCTTGGGAAGGATGTTGCTGTGGATGGCCATAGTGAGATAGATAAGTGTCAGCTCATCGCTTATGGCTCCAAAGAGAAAAGGTGAAGGAGAAGGAAGGATAACCTGTAGGACACTTGCGATTTAGACAAAGTACAGAGCAGTTGTATATTATTTAATGCTTTTGGAGACGAAAAGTTTTTCAGTGGGGAAGGGTGATCAAGAGCTCAAAATTTGTCAAAAATTCAAAGTGTCATAATTATGATAATCTTAGCTTTAGATCGAAGAGATTGTCATTCTGAATCCAACAGTGTGAACGAAACTCAAATCTGAGCTCATATGCAGAAGTTAGAGCAAGTCAAAGTTCAGGGTTGGCTTGATGACAGGGTAGGATTGGATGACATGGAAAATCCCTTCAGAAAATGATGAGGTGTGAAGTGGCAGGCCACCATTGGCCCCCACATATCGTATATTAGAGAAAAAGACTGGTCGGCGTTAAAGAATCGACCCCTAGCACAAAGTAGGTTGTGATGCAATGCAATCATAATCACATATCACATAATGTTAAGAATCGACCCTCGACATATTCATGGTTGCGATGCGATATATCGCAATCACATATCACACCTGGTACACAATGATATATATATTTCATCACCGATAACACTGATTGCGATTTGTGATGGGTGAACTTTTGGACCTGATATTGTTATACGCTGTATTTTATAACCCCAGCATGTCTGCTTCTATTGCAGTGTATGGACTTTGATATTTGCCGAGGAAAAGTGATGATTGCTATAGGAATTTCGGATGTGATGTTTTATGCATTGAGATTTACAACCCCGGCGAGTCCATGTTATTGCAAAACACAAGTTGGGTTGATACGTCGAAGGTTTAAGCACCGATTGCAATTGTGATGGGGTTCCCGGATGTGATATGTTATATGTTGTATTTAATAATTTGGACGGGTCCATAGAGTGCCTGATGTAAGGGTCTGTACACCAATGGACTTTGTCAATTGCAATATCCGACAGGGCTGTAGAATCGTAGCCTTAATCGCCGAACCACCACTCTGCATGTGACCACTCGACCCTTAACTGCGAGATAGGAGGAAAAGATGGTGGGACCACCGATTTCAATGGAACTATCAGATTTAACTGTGGATAATGAATTTAACTGGCAGTAAGCCATATTTGGAGGAGAAAATTGTGGAAAGATTGATAGAAGTCATAAGTAAGACAATTTTCGACCAAATGGGATGCAAAAAGAGGCTAGATAATCATTTTTGGGCATTCTGAACTCATTAGAATAGGTTTCAGGATAAAAATAGCACTTCTAGATAGACTTTTTGAAAAGTGAAGCATATGGGTGCCTTGATCAACCAGAGTGTTGATTAAGTTTGTGGAGGAGTTCAAATATGGAGATGACCTTGAAGGGGTCTTCTAGCCTCCATATGTTTTTTGAAGTAGCCATTACAACAATGTTGTAGCTTTATTTATTCTTTTCTCTATATGTGTATGGAGAAAGAGACTTGTTTAAGTACTTCAAGTGGATTGTTGTACTTGTTAATGTTCTTGGAAGATGGAGTATGGGGTATGGTGTAAGATTCCTATTTTTTCTAAATATTTACATGTTTAACTATACATTAAGATGTGTATGGAGTGATAACTTTTGTAGGAAGTTGTTTCTTTGAAGGAGAAACTAGCCATTCCATTTCAACAGCTTATGTACTCTTCTTTTCTTGACATTGAGCATAATGACAAGGGTTCATGCCTTTAGAGCTGATCTAAGGAGATGTAGCCTAAAAGGGCGAAATCTTTATCAATGGATGGTGTGTTATTGTTTGATACATGATTCCATTCAGTGTTTTGGTTTCATGTTTTAAGTTTTCTTCATGAAACTAACTTAAGTAAAAACACATAAAATTCATGTTTTTACTTGCTATTTTGGAGTCAAACCTCAAGCACATTTTTATATTTTGATGAGGGGAATTAGCACAAAATTACTAATCTGTCCCAATTCAGATCATGTTGGTATCAGAGCTATGGTTTTCTTTGTGCAAGGAGGAATTGAATATTGTTTGCAAGTGAATGTGTTTTGAAGCTCATTGAGGATAAGGTTTTGGAAAGGAAAGCAAGATTGTTACAAACTCTACCACCAATTTCTACCTCAAATTGTAGTAGAAGCTTTAAGAAAAGCATGTCCCAAGGAGGAGAGCCTGGAAGAATGTCAGAGGATGTGAAGGATTTTAGAAAGGCTTTCCTAGACATGGAAGAAATGGTGAAGGTCCTCTATGAAGAGAGGAATACCAAATTGCAAGGTGAAAGCTCTAGACCTCTAAGTGGAGAATGTTCTCCAAGGGAAGAAGGTAATAAGAATGGTGATACAACGCCATCTTCTCCACAATATTCATGTTTTTCAACAACTATTATGCAAGATTCTAGTGTAGAAATTCCCTTCGAGAAGGTAGAAGAAAAAGTTTGCACCTTTTGTCCACATGATGTGGAAGATGAGGTTCTATCAGCACTCAAATCTGAGGAGCTGAAAGAAGAGAGCCGAAGAGTCCAAGAGGACACATCTCAAATCAAAAGGGAAATAAAAAACATCTTCGTATGTCAACCAAAAAGTGAAGAAAATGGTAAGAATTTACATGCTTCTTCCTTATGTGAAAGTATTGACATAAATTCATTTGCAGCCTTTGAAAAACACAGCAAAGGCATTGGATCCAAGCTCTTGACCAAGATGGGTTACAAGGGAGGAGGCCTTGGAGTAAACCAACAAGGCATTAAAAATCTAATTGAGGCCAAGGAGAGGCATAAATACAAAGGATTAGGCTATGTTGCAAAAGAAGATTGGTCTTCTAGCGACAATTCATGGATATTGTGTTCCTTTTTCCGTAAGAAAGGACAGGAGGAGGCAAGATGTTGGGAGTTGCATCCATAAATGGTTCCCGCTTGGTTCCTCTAGAGTAAGGAGGACTTACAATGCAGAACTTCTCCAAAGGGAGATGTAAAAGTTGAAGAAGAAGGAAAGCCAAGTTCTTCTTGCAATGCAATTTCCTCACGTAGGCAGCATAAGCCAAAGGAAAACAAACAAAGATATAACCGTTCTGTTAATTCGAATGTCATTCATGATGGAAAACACCATGCAGATTTGAATAACATGTTGAGGAAAATGTTTTCATTCACCTTTCTCCTTTCATATAACCATTGTATAGATAAATGTGATAAAAGGAAAGCAATCATCAGGAAGATATTTATGTCTACCGGATTTGAGACCGAAAACAAAAAATCTCAGCCAAGGTTAAAGGAAATTGGTCCGAGAGGAGCTCAAAAGAACTTCTGTACTCACTGCAATATCAGTGGACATTGGGTCGAGAAGTGTTGGAAATTGTTTCCGCAACTTCATCCTAGTAAGTGCAAGAAAACCATGCAAGCAACAGAAGAGGAAGTGACAACAAAAAAAGTGGCGCAAGATGCGACCATCCCTGAAGTAGCTTCAGAAGAAGAGAAAGATCAAATAGAGGGTTCATTCACTTGGTTGGGTAAGAAATGGGTGGACTATTTTTCCAAGTGAAGTTTGTAAATTTCTATTTTGCACTAGTTGCATATCCCCATAGTTGGGTAATTTGTAAAAGTGATGTTCATAAATAAATCACTTATATGCAACAATGTTTTCTTTAAGCATTACAATGTTAGTTTGGCTTGTTGGTAGTCAATTTGAATGGAGAAATTTGGGAGTCAAGTTTATTCCATTTTATATAAAAAAAGGCATTTAAAAATTGTTGTATGAGTAGTTGCAACACATTTGGTATGTTCCAGTGTGTGTAGCACTCAAGTTATATAAGTATTCACTATGTGAAGCTTGTTTGCGTTGATTGAGCAAAGTCATTTAGGATCTTATCCTTGATAAGGATTTTGCAGATAAGAAATTCTAAGGTGATCATCTTCTTGGAATTCTTCTTGGGAAGGATGTTGTTGTGGATGGCCATAGTGACATAGGCAGGTGTCATCTCAATGCTTATGGATCTAGAGAAAAAAGGTGAAGGAGAAGGAAGGATGACCTGTAGGACACTTGCGGTTCAAACAAAGTACAAAGCAGTTGCAGATTATTTAATTCTTTTGGAGACCAAAGGTTTTTTAGTGGGGAAGAGTGATCAGGAGCTCAAAATTTGTCAAAAATTAAAAGTGTCATAATTTTAATAAGCTTAACTTCAAATCGAATATCTAATCATTCTGAATCCAACGGTGCAAATGAAACTTAAATCTGAGCTCGTATGCAGAAGTTAGAGCAAGTCAAAGTTCAAGGTTGGCCTGATGACATGGCAGGATTGGATGACATGGAAAAGACCTTCAACGAATGAGGAGGTGCCAAGTAGCAAGCCACCATTGGCCCCCACATATCGTATATCGGAGCAAAAGACAAGTTAGTGTTAAAGAATTAGCCCCCGAAACAGAGTAGGTTGTGAGGCGATGTGATCACAATCACATATCTCGTAATGTTAAGAATCAATCCCCAACACAGTCATGGTTGCAATGCGATATATCCCAATCGAATATCACATCCGGTACTCACTGATATATATATTTCGTCACCGATAACAATGAATGTGATTTATGATGGGGGAATTTTTGGACCCGATATTGTTATACGTTGTATTTTATAACCCCGGTGGGTCCGCTGCTATTGTAGTGTATGGACTTTGATATCTTCCAAGGGAAAGTGCCGATTTCGATAGGACTGCCGAATGCGATGTTTTATGCATTGAGATTTATAATTCCATCGAGTTCGTGTTATCACAAAATGAAAGTTAGGTTGATACGCTGAAGGTTTAAGTGCTGATTGCGATTACAATGGGGTTCCGGGATGTGAAATGTTATATGTTGTATTTAATAATCCCAACGGGTCTGCAGAGCGCCTGATGTGAGGGTCTGTACATTGATGGACTTCGCCGATTTCGATATCCGACAGGGCTGTGGAACCATTGCCTTAACCGTCGGACCACCACTTCGCATGTGAACACTCAACCCTTAACTGCGAGATAGGAGAGAAAGATGTTGGGACCGTCGATTTTGGCGGAACTGCCAGTTTTAACTACGGATAATGAATTTAACTGGAAGTAAGCCAGATTTGGAGGAGAAAATTGTGGAAATACTGACAAAAGTCATAACTAAGACAATTTTCAACCAAGTTGGATGTAAAAAGAGGCTAGATTGCATTCTGAACTCATTGAAACATGTTTCAGGATAAAAAGAGCACTTTTGGATATGCTTTTTGAAAAGTGAAGCCTATGGGTGCCCTGGTCAACTAGAGTGTTGATTCAGTTTATGGAGGAGTTCCAAGATGGAGATGACCTTGCAAGTGCCTTCCAGCCTCCATATGTTTTCTGAAGCAACCATTACAATAGTGTTGTAGCTTTATTTATTCTTTGCTCTATATGTGTATGGAGAAAGAGACTTGTTTAAGTACTTCAAGTGGATTGTTGTACTTGTTAATGTTCTTGGAAGTTGGAGTATGGGGTCATGGTGTAATATGCCTATGTTTGCTAAAGATTTACATGTTTAATTGTAGGTTAACAAGTGTATGGAGTGAGAAATTTTGTAGGAAGTTGTTTCTTTGAAGGAGAAACTAGCCATTCCATTTCAGCAGCTTATGTACTCTTCTTTTCTTGATATTGAGCATAATGACAAGGGGTCATTCCTTTAGAGTTGATCTAAGGAGATGTAGCCTAGGAAGGGTGAAATCCTTTATGAATGGATGGTGTGTTATTGTTTGATACATGATTCCATTTAGTGTTTTGGTTTCATGTTTTAAGTTTTCTTCTTGAAACTAACTCAAGTAAAAACACATAAAATTCAGGTTTTTACTTGCTATTTTGGAGTCAAACCTCAAGCAAATTTTTATATTCTGATGAGGGGAATTAGCACAACATTACTTATCTTCCCCAACTCATATCAGAATATACAACAAGTATTTAAAATTTTACAAAGAAAGCAAACTATACAAAATATTCTATCCATCCTTTGCCTATCCCAGGCTTATAGGTTCTCTTTTTCCACTCGCTCTGCTTTGAAGGATGCTTTAGGAACTACAATAGTTTCCTCTTTGTCACATGCTCTTTCCTTGCAATGGATCACATGACCTCGTTGTCCTTCTTGTGGTGAAGTTCCAGATGAATTTTCCAGACCTTTCAATCTGGTGCCCATTCATGTTACAATGAGTACAAAAATACTTCTGCTTTCCCATCGACAAGGAAGTCTTCAAACTTGAGAGAGGTTCCTCATGCTTTTTTCCAAGGATTTGATCCATCCTTTTGACCATCACCTTATGTTGCTCACAATTGGCCACACAATGGTCAACTGCATCATAAAATGTGCAAGGAAACATGTCCCATAAATAATCAAAATCATCAACATTTTAAAAATCCCCATGACACTTATACTTGTCCTTTGGGCTGTGAATTTGACAATGAGGACTAGACTTTACATGTCCTTTGAAACATTCATCTCTCTTGGGAGCCAATTGGCCATTGTCACTACCACCATGGTGTAACATATCATCACTTGATCATTTCTTTTCCTCAAAAAGTTTGGAGCACTCTCCAAACCCTCCATGACCATAACCCAATCCTTCATATCGTGGTCACTCCTTCACCTTGATAGGATTAGTGACACCTTGGCCATTGATTCTCAGGCCTCTTCCTTCATAAACCATTTGAGTTATCAACTTCATACCAATACCTTTAGTATGCTTTTCAAAGGCTGCAAAATATGTGTTATCAACATAAGCTGAAGGAGTAGAATTAGAGATGCTAAATACCTCCTTTTATTTGTCACCAATATTTTATGTTTTAGATGGTAATGATGAAGTAGATGATGAGTCAATCCACCCAATTTTACCAATCGGCACATAAGTTGAATCGTTTAGATGCTGAAAAAACTCAAAAATCATCATTATCAACATAGGGTCTATATATTGTGTTTGGACCATGCCCACAAATTGGCTTCATTTTGGAGGGATTCTTTGCTGCTTATGGAATGGAACTCTCACCAATATGTTCCTCCAGCACATGCAGAAATTGTAGGCACATTTTCATTGTCTCCTCCTCGACAACTTCAAGCAACCTCCTCAGATCAACAGCCTCCATTCAAAGAGACAAATTAACCTCCTCTAACTCTTGGAGTCTTTCACGCTTCATCTTCTCTCCCATGCTTGAAACTTGGCCAAAACCAATTCTGATACCACGTGATTTGAAAAATTGGAGAACTTCTCCTTTCAAAAAATAATCGTCCTCTGATGCTTTGCAAGTAAACAAAATGGGTCTTTAAAAGGTAACAAGTTTCAAAACCTGTTCAAGATGGTGAGTTAGTTTATTACATGAACTTTTAAAAAGTACACATTCACATGTAACTCAAAATGGAAAATATGAAGAGAAGAAAATTTAATTTGATGACACAGTTCACCCCTCCTGGGCTCTGTTTTTGGGCTTGCTCCAATAGCTAGACGACTCTATTTATTTTAGTGGAAAATGAGTACATACAAATTATTGACAATTGTGTGGATTGTTTCCCCTATAAGGAAACATTCTCCTACAAAGAATTCTCACTCTAAAAATATGGCTCCCTATAGCAAGTCACATGGAAAGGTCAACATTAAAAGCACTCACACATCAGGTCCTTATACTCACCTGAAAACCAAGCAAAAAATGTACAGCACATCCACATTGAAGTATTGAAAAGAGCTTCTCTCATGAACATATAATGAGAAAAGACTAAAAATAGATGTACTACTAAAGTAACAACTGCTACAGATGAAAAAAGAAGGCTGGAAAACCCCTACAAAGTTCTCTCCATGCTCAAAATTCCTTCAAACTGCTTCCAAAAAATCTAATTGTCTCTGTAACTAAAAGAATTGAACCTGCAAAAAGTTCTTCATAAAGTTCTTAAATCAGAAAAATGAGGCTTTCGTTGAATCCAAGACTCTAAAAAAACCCCATTTAGGCTATTCTTGAGCTCAAAAATGTTTACAATTGAGCAACTTATGCTTCTCCAAGCCAAGATCTGTTATATGTCTCGCAATTGGGCCAAACCTGCAAACTGTGTGACAATTTCGCCCTTTAAACATTTTGGGAAGGGAAAATTCGCCCCATAAAAGGTGCATTTTGTTGCCTCATTAAATTTCCCAATAACCCCTATGCGCAATAACCTGGCCACATGGAGCGCATACGGCCAGGGGTTGGGGCTAATAGTTCGCCCCTGCCGGTGCTGACTCCTTCCTCGTCGGCATGTGGTCATTTTGAGGCAACACAGCCGAGGGCTAGGGATGACTTACCATGCCCTTTGGGTTAGATCCTTCCCTTCCCCTGTGGGATGGCCTTAACTACCACTCGTGTCAGAATCGACTCCATGCCAAGTCACATGGCACCCATAACATCAAGGGCTAGGGTTGAATCATTGCACCACTCCCGTAGGGCCTCGAGAAAGCTCCTATGGAGGGTCACATGGATAATGTTATAACTGGGGGCTGGGGCTAGTCCCTGTCCCCTCCACAAAGCCTTCCACCAGGGTCTCATGCACTAAGTTATGATTAGGGGCAGGGTTAACGCCCAACCCCTCTCCCCAATGTGAAAACACATAAACCCTAAATAGATTTGGAAACCCATAAGGTTTAAGAACCAACTAATGGCACAAACAGTGGAGGATAGAGTTTGTGTGCTGCAGGTCATGGGGTCGAACCCCGATGAGGCCTTCAAGCCTATACCAAATTTTTTGACCAATGACGAGGTGCCACTTGGTGACCTCTAGTTAGGCCACATGACCACCTTCTATTGGACCACCAAAAACATCTTCGACCAATCAAAAATTGCCAATTCATACCTATATGGAACGATAAATGGAAGGTTCTAATTGGACCTCCGTACACCCAGTTGCATTGCTGATGTCAATATGATGTTAGTAGTACGAACTTCCTAGTCAGCAGCCCAGTCAGCCCATCTGCAAATTCTTTTGCTGTTGGTAAAAAATTCAAAGCATCATAACTTATTCATACGAAATCGGATTGAGGTGATTCAAGCATTGTTGGAATTAAGATGGCGAACAATACAACTTGAAATTGGTTTTGGGAGATTCCAAGAACTTTCATTTTTGAGCCTAATTTTGATCTCTGGATCATTTGTGCCAAAGAAGGAATTTGAGGAGAGCTGACAACACCCCATAAACCATAGAAAAATGGGGTAGCTAAGAGGAAGAAACAGATCATTGTGGGAGCTGCGAGAGCTATGCTACATGACTGAGGCATACCACTACATTTGTGGGCAGAGGCATGTAACACAATAGTTTATTTACAGAACCATAGTCCTCATCAGATTCTTGGTATGATTACACTAGAGGAGGCTTTTTTGGGTAGAAAGTTGGATGTGCCTCACTTGAAATTTTTTGGAGCCTTTGTTTACTTCCATGTCTCCAAAGATTCAAGGAAGAAGCTTGACTTGACAATAGATTTGGGGGTTCTGTGGGTCACACTGTGTTAAAATTGGAAACTAGGGCCAAAATCCATGTGGGTCAGCGTATTTGTGGTAGATGATATTTTTATTGGATCCCTCTCATCGAGAGGTGTAGGATAGATCTAAATATCATCCAATTCCGATAAGCATTTATGGAGATATGAATTTATTTTGATTATGGAATTATCATCAATCCGACCAGCAACTTGAGTAGGCTCAGAAGCCCAATAGACGTGTCTATTCATCATCTACACATTAGTATAAATAGAAGAGGACTTGAAGTCATTTGGAAACTCTCTTCAAGTGATCTCCTCTCCACATCTTGGGGTTTTGGAGAAGGAGATACACTATGGATTACGCTGGCCTAGTATGATGATGCCCTAATGGAGAACGCAGTCATAAATATGCAGGAATATAAGGATGATCTACACTGTCCAAAAGTATGATATGCTTGCCCTAAATCTAAACACAACTATGGAGGAGAAGCATATACGCAACAAGAAAAGGCTCTTCATTTGGTCTACCATGGATGCAATAGAGACACCTAAAATGCAGTCAAAAGGAGACACCTAACACACAGTCAAAGGACACCTATTCTCACAGTTATAGAAGAAACAAAACTTCACATTCCTCTTTGAGATTTCCACATGAATCTTGTACAGGTATATACTGGAAGGACTGAGGAACAGAACTCGGGTTTTATGTATGAATTAAGGAGCAGGTATATGAAGCCACAGGGATAGACCTAGTTGCAGTCATAGTATATGGAACCACATTCTTCAATACATTGTTCATAAAGAAATATAATACGCTGCTCATTGAAGACCTAGCCGCAATCATAACCATAGCCACAATTATCTAAGGACCTAGCTATGTTCTTTATGTTACCCTAACATGCAGTCAAAAGGAACAACCTTGAACGTAGTCAAGGGAGACCCTTATTACACTGTCAAGATGTATTAAATGGAGGCCCTAATACGTTGACCTGTAGCCTAATACACAGGTCATGAACAACATGGATGTGAAGCCACAGTAATACAAAGTTGTAGGTGACAGCGTGGTAAATCCAAGGCTGTCTATGGAAAGAAACAATGTTTCTAAGCATATTGGACAGTGTAATACAATAGTGATCTGAAGATGAAAATCTTGGACGAAGGGACTATGTTACACACAACAATCCTGAGATATAGAACTCAGTGTCTTATGACAAGGGCAGCATGATAATCATGATGATGCACATTAGCAAGGGCAGCATGATAATCATGCACATTAGTAAGGGAAACATAATGGTGATGATGAACATTAGCAAGGAGCTACATGATGAATGGGCAACATGATAGATCAGATCATGGGAAACATGATAGATGGGATGCATGGGCAGCATGATGTATGAGATCATGGGCAACATGATGAATGGGCAGCTTGATAGATGAGATCATGGGCGGCATGATGAATGGGTAGCTTGATAGATGAGATCATGGGCATCATGATGTATGGGCAGCATAGTGATCATGAGCAGCATGATGATGCATGATGCAGCATGATGGTGCTACACGGTAAGGTACAACAAATGGATGAAAGGCAGCACTATGACAGGTGAAGTCGTCACCTTAGAGAATCAGTTGAAGCAGAATATCTTCAACTGATATCATCATTATAGGAGATGATCTATGCTGAGATCTAGATAAGTCAAAGTGTTGACTTTTGTTGTAAATGTACTATCTCTCTCTCTCTCTTTCTCTGCCAAACTTTGAAGAACATAAAAGTAGAATTGATCAAGGGTTTCCCCACATTGTGGGGTTTGTCCCTGGCTAGCGCCACATCTTGTGTCCTCTTGTCATAGCTTGTCTTCTGCGATTTATATTTATGTTCTATCTGCAGTTTACTTTAATGCTGATGTGATTGCTAACTGTGAAAATTTAAATAAATGTCTCTAAGCATAGAACATACCTAAAATTAACATGGTATCAGAGCAGAGGTGAAGACAATGCCCAAGAAAGAGTGAAAGAGCAATCACCGAAGACAATAGGGACAAGACAAAAGGATAAATGGGCTCCACATCTCTCTTCTAAAGTTCACAAAGGGTGAAATCGAAGCAGAGCATATTATCAGAATGGCGTAGCAGAAGTTTCTGATGGCCCATCTAAAGATCACTTCATTGGGAAGTTCAGATCCAAGGATGGAAGGAAAGGCGAATGCCTTGGTTGCAATAAGTTTGACCGTTATGCGAAGGAGTGTCCGAATGGAAGAGACACATCTCTTGATGAAGATAAAAATCATTCCAGGGACATCTTCAATGATCAAAGGAAAGACTCGTATGCAAGTCATCAAGGAAATGGTCGACTCTTCAAAGAAAGCAAGGAACCCCAGAATCCCTTTTATGTACGTGATCGCAAGAAGAACCTAGTGTCCATCTCGGAAATGGAAGTCAAAGGTTTCAGGGTGGCACTCATCGATGGAAAGGGATGCTTGAATTCAAAAGGAGCATGAAGGTACATGTCTGAGATGTACTGAAGGAAAATATTATAAGGGGACCATTCCACTCATGCCACAGGTCCATAGTTTTGGAACAACCCGAGGAGTTTGAGATTCATGATCAAGAATCTCACGTATGCAGGTGGTAGAAAGCCCTCTATGGCTTGAAGAAAATCACCTCGGGCATAGTATGAGAGGATCAACAACTGTCTGATGAAGTTGAGATTCACTAGGAGTGAAATCGATACAAACCTCCAAAGGTTGTGGATGACAGACCTCTCATACTGGAACCTATGTCTGACAGGTGCAGACCCTCTCATTTGTAGAAGACAAAGGGAGTTGGATTACGAATGTGGAAAGATAAACTACAAGCCTATGACTACCTCGAGGATCTTAACTTTCAGAAGTTATATGGTAGTGATGTCGGACCAGATTTGGGAAATGCCTATGAGTTTCATAAACTCATTCATATTGATGTTCTTGGTGAACCTCCATTCAGACATATGTTTTGCAGTTAGTATGGTGAGCTCACATTTGGTTGAGCTTCACTGGATTGGTGCCTAGAATCTTAAGAAATATCTTTAGGGCACAATCTCTCATGGATTGAGATACACTGCCTGGAATATTTCAAATGATGAGTAGGAAGGCAGTGTGGAGGATCACTAAAGCACTTCTCAGTGTTGGTTCTCCTTGGGATATGCTTTGATATCATGGATGAGCAGGAAGCAAAGTTCGTTTTTATAAGTACCGTCGAGACCAGATACATAACTACAAGCATGACCTTGTATGAAGTTGCCTGGTTGTGGAAACTCTTCAGTGAGTACACATGATGAATACCACTGTGATTCTCTGTGATAACCAGGGGTGGATTCGATTATTGAGGAATCCCGTATTCAATGATTGCTCCAACAGATAGACATCAGATACTGCCTTGTCTAGGATATGGTAAATCGATGAGAAAGGAGGCTCCATTGCACTTAGATGATGTATAGGTCGCTACACTTTGTCAGAGCCCCGAAGAAAGATCAAATTTGTGATTTTCCTGAACGACTTGGAGTCATCAAGAGACCTTTGTAAAAGGGTCTTTCATGTTGCATACATTGAGCTCTGGGAGCTCTGGGGGCTTGTGGTTCTTACTGGAGCAGCGTACGACCACAGGGTGACTCACCCTCCCTTGGTGGTGCACACTGGGACAAGATGATTCACTCTCTTGTGGGATAGGATGATTTGCTTTCTTGTGGACAAGATGATTCACTCTCCCATGAACAAGATGATTCACTCTCTTGTGGGATAAGATGATTAGCTCTCCTATGGACATGATGATTTGCTCTCCTGTGGACAGGATGATTTGCTCTCCTATGAACAAGATGATTCGCTCTCTTGTGGGACAAGATGATTCGCTCTCTTGTGGGACAGGATGATTCGGTCTCCTGTGTGGTAGGATGATTAGTTCTCTTGTGAGGTTTGGGTGATGTGTTCTCCATGACGATTATGTAGCAGGATGATTAGTTCTCCTGTGAGGTCTGGATGATGTATTCTCCATGATGATTATGTAGCAGGATGATTAGCTTTCCTGTGAGGCCTAGATGATGTGTTCTCCATGACAATTGTGTAGCAGGATGATTAGTTTTCTTGTGAGGATAGCATTGATTAGTTTTCCTATCGAGGCACCCTACCCATGTAGTCTAGGACTCATGGGAAGTACCTCTCATCTAATCAATAAGCAGGGAAATGAGGATAGGGACCATAGTAGTACTGATGGACGCATCGATGTATCTACTGTACTCCCTATGCTAAGATGACCTTCATTGATCTGGGATCAATGATACTGGTCTAGGACCAGTGGTAAGAGTGGTACCTACTATGACGCTAACTTCAGGTCAGTTGAGACTGGTCTGGGACCAGTGGTACATACTCTGAGACTGACTTCAGGTCAATGAAGGACTGGTCTAGGACCAGTGGTAGGAATGGTACCTACTATGACGCTGACTTTGGGTTGGTTGAGACTAGTCTGGGACCGGTGGTACACACTCTGAGACTAACTACGGGTCAGTGGAGAATGGTATGAGACATTCTTGATCAATTCTTCTTCTTCATAGTTTAGCAAAACTAAGTTGAGTAGAGCAGAGCCATCGGAACCAGCAGAGCTGAGCAGAGCAAAGTAGAGCTAGTAGAGCTGGGCTGAGTAGTGCAGGGCACTGATGGCAAAGATCATCTGATTCTGATAAGTATTTATGGAGATATGAATTTATTTTGATTATGGAATTATCATCAAGCCAACCAGCAACTTGAGTAGGCTCAGAATCCCAATAGACGTGTCTATTCATCATCTACATGTTAGTATAAATAGAAGAGGATTTGAAGTCATTTGGCAACTCTCTTCAAGTGATCTCCTCTCCATGTCTTGGGTTTTTGGAGAAGGAGATACACTATGGATTACGCTGGCCTAGTATGATGATGCCCTAATGGAGAACACAGTCATAAATACACAGGCATATAAGGATGATCTACGCTATCCAAAAGTTTGATACGCTTGCCCTAAATATAAACACAACTATGGAGGAGAAGCCTATACGCAGCAAGAAAAGGCTCTTCATTCAGTCTACCATGGATGCAATAGAGACACCTAAAACGCAGTTAAAAGGAGACACCTAACACGTAGTCAAAGGAGACCTATTCTCACAGTTATAGAAGAAACAGAACTTCACATTCCTCTCTGATATTTCCACATGAATCTTGTACAGGTATATACTAGAAGGACTGAGGAGCAGAACTCGGGTTTTATGTATGAATTAAGGAGCATGTATATGAAGCTATAGGGATAGACCTAGCTGCAGTCATAGTATATGGAACCACGTTCATCAATACGCTGTTCATAAAGAAATATAATACGCTGCTCATTGAAGACCTAGCTATAGTCATAACCATAGCCGCAGTTATCTAAGGACCCAGCTATGGTCTTTATGATACCCTAACACACAGTCAAAAGGAACAGCCTTGAATGCAGTCAAGGGAGACCCTTATTATGCTGCCAAGATGTATCAAACGGAGGCCCTAATACGCTGACCTGTAGCCTAATACACAGGTCATGAATAATATGGAAGTGAAGCTGCAGTAATACAAAGCTGTAGGTGACAACATGGTAAATCCAAGGATGTCTATTGAAAGAAGCAATGTTTCTAAGCATATTGAACAGTGTAATACAATAGTGATCTGAAGATGAAAATCTTGGATGAAGGGACTATGTTACACATAGAAATCCTGAGATATAGAACTCAATGTCTTATGACAAGGGCAACATGATAATCATGATGATGCACATTAGCAAGGGTAGCATGATAATCATGCACATTAGCAGGGGCAACATAATGATGATGATGCACATTAGCAAGGAGCTACATGATGAATGGGCAGCATGATAGATTAGATCATAGGCAACATGATATATGGGATGCATGGGCAGCATGATGTATGAGGTCATGGGTAGCATGATGAATGGGCAACATGATAGATGAGATCATGGGCAACATAGTGATCATGAGCAACATTATGATGCATGATGCAACATGATGGTGCTACACGGTAAGGTGCAACAAATGGACGAAAAGCAGCACTACGATAGGTGAAGCCGTCACCTTGAAGAATCAGTTGAAGCAAAATGTCTTCAACTGATCGCATCATTATAGGAGATGATATATGCTTAGATCTAGATAAGTCAAAGTGTTGAATTTTGTTGTAAATGTACTATCTCTCTCTCTCTCTTTCTCTATTGAACTTTGAAGAACATAAAAGAAGAATTGATCAAGGGTTTCCCCACATTGTGGGGTTTGTCCCTGGCTAGCGCCACATCTTGTGTCCTCTTGTCTTGGCTTGTCTTCTGTGATTTCTATTTATGTTCTATCTGCAGTTTACTTTAAAGCTGATGTGATTGCTAACTGTCAAAATTTAAATAAATTGCTCTAAGCATAGAACATACCTAAAATTAACACACTAAAACTCCACACAATTAGCTTGTGTACTTACCTTCCCATAGAATGACATTTGTGCGAAGGGATGTAAAATTTGATGAGGAGAAATTGATGTGGTGCTCTTTTGAGAGGGAGCTTCAGATCCCACCAAAAGAGGAGATTTTAGCTCCAAAGAAGGAGCCTTAGGAATTTCTAGAGCAACCATAAGTGGAGGAACAAAAAGGAGGCAGAGTGGAGACATCCACTCAGGTAGAATCATCTAGAGAGGGTAGAAAAAGAGCTAAGGAAGCTGATAGGTTGGTGTATGATGTGAGGGAGAATGTGGGAGGTCCTTCAAAATTGTGTAGGCAAAGGAGGTCACCTGAGAGGTACATTGACTACATGTCTCTAATGAATGAGCTTGTAGAGATTGAGCCATCCCCTTTTCAGGAAGTAGTAGAGGACCTTGTTTGGGTTGATGGAATAATGGAAGAATATGAATCCATCATGAAGAATAGTGTTTGGGAACTAGTCCTAAGACCAATAGATAAATCAATTGTGGGTTCGAGATGGATCTTCAAGGTTAAGCATGCAACAATTGGAAGCATAAAGAAGTATAAGGTTAGTTTTGTGGCCAAAGGATTCTCTCAAGTTGAGGGAATTGACTATGAGGAAACCTTTTCTCCTATAGCAAGGTATGCATCAATTAGATAGATTCTTGCACTGGCTGCATAGATGGGTGGAAGACCCACTAGATAGATGTAAAAACAACATTCCTCAATGGTGTTATTTAGGAGGAAGTGTACATAAATAAACCAAAAAGTTTTGAGACATTTGATCGGGAGTCTCATGTGTATAGACTCAGGTGAGAATTGTACGATCTAAAACATGCACCCCAAGCTTAGTACACCAAGATCGAAAATTATCTCATTAGCTTGGGCTTCACCAAAAGTGAAGTGGATGCGAATCTCTATCATATTTTGGTAGAAGGTAAATTGATTATCATTGTTTTATATGTTGATGAACTACTATTGACAGGCGATGAGCAACTTATCAACGCTTGCAAGGAGGATCTTGCAAAGGAATTTGAGATGAAAGACATGGGTCTCATGCATTCTTTCCTTGGGCTAGAAGTATGACAAGGTGATGGGGAATTGTTTGTGTCTCAAGTCAAGTATGCTAATGAGATACTGCATAGATTTCATATAGGGAGTTGTAAGCCCATGGAGACACCTCTAGCAGCTAATTGGAATAAGGATAATGCCACTTTAGGTGAAGAGGTGGATGCTACCATTTACCAGCAGCTAGTGGGTTCACTAATGTATCTTGTGAACACACGAGAAGATATATGCTATGCATTCAACCAACTGAGCCAAGCTATGGTTAGGGTGACCAAATTATATTGGAAGGCAACTAAGCATGTTTTGCGGTACCTTAGAGTCACTATCTAGTATGGATTATTGTAAATACAGAAAAAGAGAGTGAAGTTGTGTGGATTCACATATGCAGATTGGGAAGGGAGTCCATCCGACCAAAAGAGTACATTAGATGGAATTTTCAGGGTTGGGTTTGCAGTGGTTTCCTGGTACAATAGGAAGAAAAGGTCTGTGGCACTAAGCTCGATAGAAGCAGAATACATGGCTACAAGTCAAGAAACATGTGAGGTGATATGGATAAGAAAGATACTTGTGGGATTGTTTGTTCAACTAATGGATCCAACTGTGATCTATTGTGATAACTAGACTTGCATTAAGCTCTTTGACAAGCTAATATTTCACGATCGATTCAAGCATATATATATCCAGTATCATCATTTACGGGACTATGTGTAGAGGTAGATAATGTTGCTACAATACATTCTGACAAAGGAATAAGATGCTGACATCTTAACAAAGGGTTTTTCAAGAGGAAAGTTTGAATTCCATAGGTGTAGGATAGGGTTGGTTAGTAATCCCTTTCTTGCTAAGAGGGAGTGTTGAGAAGTGTAGCAAGAAATGCTCAATTTGACTTTGCCTTGGTCAAATTGAGAAAATTCGAAATTTCCACATCAGCAGATAACTTGGAGGAAGTTAACTTGTGTGATATGGCTCTTGTCATTCAGTTAGCTCAGTAAATTCGAGTTAGAGGGCTTGGAGTTTAGTTAATCATGTGTGATTGCTAAATTCTAGGTTAGTTATTTCTAGTTGTGTTCAGTTAAACTAGTTCTAACAATTAATGGAACTAGTGGAAGGTCAGTTGTGCAGCGGGACAAAAATCTAACTCAATGATCATCTAGTTAACTGATAAATCATCTCAAAATATCTAGTGATTGCAATGAATTCAAGTTCCTCAGTTGTGGTGGATATTCCAAGGTAGTGTAACAAGCAGTTGTAAACTAGTTTGAGTTTATAGGTGTTGCATGCAATCAGATGATCAATCCTTGGGAATTGCGCAATCAATTGGAGGAAAATTCCTAAAAAATAGGGGCTAATTATTCAGGAATTGTGCAAGGAAATAAGGGCTCAAGAAGAAGCAAAAATTGGTCAATTCTGGGCCAGAGCTTCTCATTGAGGAGAGATATAAGTTATTCACTTGCAGGTCATGCTCAGAGTGGGCAAGAAATTGTAATACATTCGTATTTCATATGATTAATGAAAAGAGGCTTGAGGGTTTTTCCTAGTTGGGTTCCCCTAGAAAAATATTGTGCATGTGTGGTTTTACTTATTGCATGTTTGCAAATTTTGTTCTAAATTGTGAATTAAATTCCATAGGTCAGTAGAGTAGAATTGTGTCTCTTGATTTTAGATTAAATTTCTTGAGCAGTTGCAATTCTATCACCATATATCTACAATCCTTTACATTTTTTAGATCTTCCCACCATATATTAGCCTTGCCTCTTAGGCTGAAATTAGCTACCTTTTCCTTTGTGTTTTTTGAATAATCATGGATTCGAAAGAACTTCTTCATTCTCAATAACCAGGCTTCGTCATCCTCTGATTTCCTCATTTTTACATCAAAAGGAAGGAGGCTTGGCCTAAGTCCTCTAGTATGTAATCTCTTTCCCTTCTTCTCCCATGATGATGATGATAGTGATGAAAATGTGGCTTTCTATGAGTGTCCTCATACCGCTTCTCGTGGGTGCTTGAGTTCCCTTTTGGCCCTAGTTAATAGAGTTCCTCCTTCCACAATGTCTTCATTGGAAAACCAATGCTTCTTTCTATGTATGCTCTCATTTGCACCATTGGTTCTTTCTTCTTTCCCCAATTGGCTTCACATTTCTCTATGAATAATCGACGACTCACGTTTCCTTTTCCTTTGCACGTCTGATAAGCTTTGCAGTATGACTGCATTGACTTCAACTTACCTTTCTTACACTCTGACACACCTCTCATTGTCAACTTTAAAAATCCTTGATTCTGCTCTCAGGATTCTCAATGTGACCACCCAATCAAGAGATTCTGCCCCTCCTTGTTGTTCAACTGATATTTCCTATTCATGTCCTTTCTATGATTGACTAGAGCTATACTGAACCATATTGCTAATTTTCCTTGCTCTATTGGTTGTATATTGTACCACCCTTTGCTATTCACATGCTCCTTAAACTTAATCCCTTTGAGAATTAATGTCTTTTACGTTTTTTCATACACATATAACTATTATATTTTAATAAAATTTAGCTATGTAATAAACACAATAACCTTGTCTTGCTGATGAAAATCTGTTGTTGTAAATCTAGTTGCAACATTACACCTCAATTAGTGCATTAACGTCAATAAATCATATAAATCATCAATACTATGAAAATATCACAATAAAATATAACAAGAAACAAACATAATCAATAAGAAAACAACCATATTTCTAATGCTCGACATGAGGCTTTAAGATTTCACTGGAGCTCCCAAAGTTCAGTGTTGAACCTCACTTGTTAGTTTTGCAATGATTCCCTTCTTGTCCAAGTGTTGAACCTAGAAGTTTTGATACCAGTATATAACGTACCCCCTACTAATTCTAGTCCTAACTAAGGTCAGAAGGAGGAAATTAAAATGATGACCCAATCCGCAAGGTCCATCTATGGAAATGGGGTCTAAATTTTTTGACCTTTTTCGACTTCCTCAAAACTTAAAATGGATAATTCCGTTACGTCCATCTTGTTGAGACCTTTCCAACAATATAGAGATTTCCCCAAATCGACATATAGATCAAAATATATGGCCATTTAAATCTAACCTATCAAATAATGCCACATCATTTAGCTTGCCACATGGGCACCAAGTGGCTACCCTAGTCATTCGCCATGTCACCACCCAGGTCGTAAATCCACACACATGTCGACTCGTTCTTACCGGGGTCATGTATTAATCCTTTTTCCATTGTCCACACGGACCAACCCATACGTGCACACACACACACAATATTTATTCAAATGGGCATGAGTGTGGGCCCTTTGTGGTCACGTCACTGTGAGAGTTAAATCCAAAACATTCTACTACACCTTGCTCCAAAAATCTCTGGGGTTTGGAATCTGGGGTGATGTCACCGATCTTAAAAGCTGGGGCGATGCCATCCCTTGTCATGTCCTCCATGCCATGTGCCACATGACCATGGTTTCCATCATAGATTTTCACAACATTTAACTGGGGTCCTTCATCATTTTCATTTGGTAATAGACCCTACTACCAGATCATCCCAGGGATTTAATCCCAGGATTTTCCTATGGTGCTCCCCTCAGATAGTCTGGGGACTAAATTTCTGGGACACATGTGCGATTATTTGGTCTCCACTCTTGATGGTCCCGATTTAATAGCAAACCCCTTCCTCCCCTGACATCACTAGGGGGGTCTATGTTCATGGTAGCCTCGCTTGAATCCAATGACCCTGTCTCCTCTCTGCTCAATTGAAAGTATACAGGGGCCCATCCTCTTTTGGTACAAAGAAAGGGGGGAGGGGTCTAATTTTCGATCCCCATCGTCTGCTCACCAATGAATCTCCGCCATCGATCTACGCATGCTTTAAAGCACTTTGTCCAAGGTCACATGCACCACGTGACCCACCCTTTTGACTTATATACTACGAAGGCTCTCTCTCTCTCTCTCTCTCTCTCTCTCTCTCTCTCTCTCTCTCTATATATATATATATATATATAGATATATGTTGGGAAAATGTGTGCTATCCCTCTATAGATTTTAATAGGGCTCGACCTAACCGATTCAACGCATATATTTATATACATTAATCATATGATTAACACTATCCTTCCTAAGATTACAAATAAACACCAACCAAATGTACAAGCCAAATATGTGAATCAATATATCCTTGTTAAAATCTCTAGAGGGATAGTGCTATCATATGATTAACACTATCCTTCCTAAGATTACAAATAAACACCAACCAAATATACAAGCCAATTATGTGAATCATTACAACACAAAGAGCATTTTAGTGGCAAAAATTTTACCTATTCTCCATGCTCAAATAATTAGATTAGATTCAAGCTCAGAATGAACAAATAAATTGAACCATTCCTTCAACAGAACATTAAATATTACAAAGATATACCCATATATTAATACACAAGCCATTTAAACCAATTTGCAAACTCAGATAATTATAGAAAATAAATTATTCCTAAGAAAATGTTCATGGAACACTTCTGCATAGGAAATCACTTTCCTTATTATCAACATGTTCTAGTCAATATCATAGAGACCAAATATACCAACAAGTCTACATGGATAAATTACCCATTTACAAATATTTCATTCCCTTTATGCATAGATAGGCTTAATTTATTTCAAGATTAGCGCATCCATGAGTAATGTACCATATCACATGATCTTTACTCAAACATTTACATTCTTCATTATGCAAGAACAACACTTTGCAACATTAACATAACATTATTTCCATGCAAATAATAAAGACATAATAACAAAATCAATCACAAAACATAAGAGTGAAATTATCTTATAAGAGACCTGGCAACTGAGAGTGGGACTCTAACTCTCCACCCAACCATAGACAAGCTACAACCATAGTTACTTGTAGCTGTCACCCCCGAGCCAAATTCCAATGCTTGAGGTGGAGTGATTTTGAGGAATTTCAAACAACAAAACAATTGAAATGGGATACCACATGACCACACTGCCTTAATCCACTAGCTACACATGTTATCATTCAGTATTTTCAGGCATAGTCACATCTATGCCAGGATACCATAGTGCAGAGAGTTTTTAGCTCACATTGCATAGAAGCCACTTTTACCAAGTAACTCATTAGTGAGATCATGCACCAATGTTGTCAACACCTGGTGGTTCATCAACTTCCCAAAAACCTGGGTGCTTTGCTCCTAGCGAGTGGTTTATCAATCCACAAGTTTCCAGTGGTTTTTCAACTTTGAGTAAAGCCACTTCTATCCACAATGATTTTCACCAAACAAGCCTCTTCGAAGGTTCCTTGGCTACTTCACTTTCTTCAGAGCTCGATCACTATGTTTTGATCATTGATTTTCTCACTCTCTTCCTCTACGTGAGAGTGATTTTTTTTCCTCTCGACTACACAGGCGTGAAAATGATCCATTATCCCTCTCACAGACCTAATTTTGTGCTTGCTCACATGCAAACCATTTGTCTCCTTCCAATGCTCCACATGGTCAAACTACCTTGCAAAATGCATCCCAGTCCCATCCCTTAACATTTTGTCCTATTTGTTTACTGTTTGAGCTAAAATGACACCTGGGCCTATCCTTTTCTTCTTTAGTTAAATTTAATTCACAATCAACTCATTTTAGCTTCTCATCCAAACCATGGATGATGTATTTATTTTTTCTAATTCCTTAAGTAATATCCCTCCTCAAGAAATTGGAATCTATGTCCCTTCTCTTAGCCTTTAATTAATTACAATTTATTTACAAAGGTAAAAATATTAATGAGGGGATGTCACAATATAAAATATTGCTAGAAATGAGGCCATACTTGTATGATACTAAAGCAACTTCGTCAGGGCTATAGACACTCACTAGCAACAAAGTAATGTCGAGTCACAAGGAGATGGGGAACACAAGTATGTGAATGTTGATACGTATAATAACTTTGACCTTTTGACTTATTACATAACTATTGACTAATGAAATAGGCTCTGTGAGGACAATATTGAGTTATGAGTATTTGAAATTTTTAGTTTATTTTTGACAAGTATTTGGTATAATAGATTCTTGATTTTTTTTCAAAATTTTGAAGCATAAGACTAATATTTCATATTTTAGATAAATTGTTATTATATATTATCAATGGTCGAGATAACTGGTTCTTCAACTATGTTTCCGATTGTTGTAACCTATACAATAACTCACCAATATTATTTGATTTTTCATAAAATAATGAAAACCTTTCTAGAATTTTCTTTGCTTGATGAATTTATCCATTTAAGTATAATATTAACATGATTGGAAATATTTAATTTTATTTTGAATTTATTTATTAAGATTTTGTTTAATATTGTATGACATATATAATTCTTTAAGGTTTTTATGAGTTTTCATAATTTGTTTTAATGGATTTGTTTAATTAATTTACCCAATTTAATTTCTAGATTCACTCAAGTAGAATGCGCAATTTCATAAGGATTATTTTTTTTCAATTTGTATGTGGACCTGATTGGCAACTTGTCGAATTAAATGTTTCAAATGTCGAATACATCCAAATAAAAGTAATTTGGATTCAGAACAAATCTTAATAATTACCATAAATCATCGTGATACTAGATATCAATACCATGTATTCAGATCTAAAAAAAACTCACTGTAACACCATGTGAACCTACTAGGTACCAGAATAACAAATATTATTTTGAAACTTCTTCCTCAGTGTTTTTATTATTTACTTTTAATACATGGATTTCTAGAGGATAAACTTTTTAGGTTTCATATGATTGGTCAGTAATGATGACATGGCTATTGATGTGGAATAATGAATTATATTTTCACTTTGAGATTTTATCAAGATCTAGAAACAACTTAACCTTTATCATTATCATTTTTTCCAGATTCCAGATGTAAGATAACTCAATTTAATTGGACATGCATTCATATTTGAGAAGCTCATTTATTGTAAATCATCTAAACATCCCAAATGTCAATTAACTTAGCTGCATGTTGCACTTCATTTTGTTTCCCTGACAAATAATCATCAAATTGGATCTCTCTGTTGAAATTTGGTACCGGAGGACAAGTGGTTCCCTTAGGTTTTGATCTTTGGCCTAGGGAAAAGTGTCCAAAAGAATTTAATTTTTCTCCTAAAGTGACTTTATAATTTTATAAAGTTAAATCTAATTTAAAAGTGACTTTAAGTGATAAAGTTACTAAGTCTAATTTTAAAGTGACTTTTATAAAGTCAATGAAAAATTAGAAAGGAAAAGTGACTTTGGAAATAAATGACTAAGTGGGTCTTTATTAAAGTGGGGTGAATTAAAAAATAAAAAGTGAGATTTAAATGAGCATTTAATCTCAGCCTTAGATCTCAATCTATTTCAGCCATTGGATTTAGGGATCACCCAAAAGTCACTTGGGGTTAGATTAAAGGAGGAAAAGGAGGAAAATGAGTAAAAGGTCATTCATTCTTTCATGAGCAGATTGAGAGAAGGAGAGCAAGAGAGCAAGGGATATTTCTGGACAGTGAGCTGCGGAGTTTTAGCAGTGGAGTTTCAGCAGAGCGGAGTTTCAGCAGCGGAGTTTCAACATCGGAGTTTCAACAGCGGAGTTTCAGTAGGGCGGAGTTTCAGCAAGTCTGTACAGCGGAGTTTCAGCAGAGCGGAGTTTTAGCAAGGCTGAGTTTCAACAAGTCTGTACAACGGAGTTTCAGTAGGGTGGAGTTTCAGCAAGGCAGAGTTTCAGCAAGGCTGAGATAAGTTGTAAAAGTTTGCTTGCTGATTTTTGTTGAATATTTCTCTTACTGTAAAAAGACATTTTCCAGAAATAAAGAAGAGCTCTCAAATTGGTTTTCCCCAAGAGTTGTAGGGGGTTTTTCCACGGTCACATTGACCAAAAATCTCAGTGTTTAAATGTGTTTTAATGGCTGTTTATTACTGCTGATTTTTATTTCTGCAATTTCCAGCATTCTGTAAAATTTCTAGAATTTGTGTTTTCAGCAAATTTATTTTTTCCAGCTTGTTAAATGTATGGTTATGGGAAAGGGCATTTAACTATATGGGAGAAATAAGGAGAAACTGAAAACTGGGGTGGGAAATGAGAAATTTCTACATGGTATCAGAGCTTGAGTGCTGAAGGACAGTTTGAGACAGCAAAAGGAAAAATCACAGCTGCTGATTTTTCACTCAGAAAATTCCAGCAAGCTAATTTTTTCCATAAACAACAGTTTTATCTTTACTACAGCAGTGCTATTTTTCATTTTTAGGACAAGAGGATGTCATTGGGATTGAGGGTGGAGGATAGGCTGGATGGGCATACAAATTACAACATTTGGAAGGAGAGAATGCAGAGTATATTTGAGGAGGCAGAAGTCTGGAATATCATGGTGCATACCACACAAAACCCTGTTGTTGTGCCTACTGATGCTACTCAGTTGACAACTTATAATAAAAAGAACAACAAGGGTAAGAGGCTGATTCTAGACAGAATCAAAGACCATTGCATTCCTCATGTGAGAGGAAAGAGCAATGCCCATGAGATGTGGACAGCATTGTCCAATCTCTACCAGAGTACCAATGAGAACCGGAAGATGGTCCCGAAGGAGAAGCTAAAGAACATTAAGATGGGTAATGATAGTGCAGCTGGATATCTCATAAAGATTACTAATGTGAGAGATGAGTTGGCAGCGATTGGAGAGGCCATTCCACCTACTGAGTTGGTGTGGATTGTAGTGAATGGCCTCCCCCATTCATGGTTGAACTTTGCTGATGGGGTTTGTGCACGTGAGACCCTTCCCACATGGGAGAGGTTTTGGGATGATTGCATTCAGACAGAGATCAGGAAAGGTTAGCTTGGGGCAGCCAAGCCAGTTGAGCAGGATGAGGATGTAGCACTGGTGGCAGGAGGCAAGAAAGGCAAAGGGAAGAAGCAGGCTTCCACAAGCAGTGGTGGGGGCGAAGGCAAAGATAAAGGTAAACAGGGGAACACACAGAAGGACTATTCCAAGGTGAAGTGTTGGAATTGTCAAAAGATGGGACACTATGCAGTTGTGTGTCCAGAGAAGAAGAAGAAGAAGGGGAAGAACCAGGATGTGGCAGCTTCAGCAGAGATTGAGGACTTTGCAGGTCGTTTTAACTGGGAGTTTGCGTTCACTACGTGTGAGTCCTCTAGTGCAGGATCACCTGCCACACAGGTTTAGAGGGAGCATGCTTTTCCCTCGATTAGCGGAGCATCTTCAGGTATCTGGTATGTGGACAGTGGGGCTTCACGTCACATGATAGGAGTCCGTGAGTACTTCTTAGAGCTTTCAGAGAGTGGCACTGATATAGAGGTAGTACTCGGTGATGACAGAGTTGTTAGAGCAGTCGGGGTGGGGACACTGACATTTCAGAGGGAGTCCAAACCTCCCTTGAAAGTGTCAGATGTTCTTTATGTGCCAGGGATGAGGAAGAACCTCATATCTGTCTCAGCTTTGGAGGACAGAAGATATGAGGTAATGTTCAGGGGAGGACAGGTGTTGATGTATCCCAGGGGCACTCCAGTTGATTCAGCTAGAGTGATAGGTGTACGCCATGCAAAGGTGTACAAGTTTGCATTCCAGCCCCTTTTGGCATTGAGCAGTAGTATCGACAGCAGAGCTAGTAGTTCTGAGCTGTGTGAGATTTGGCACCGCAGGATGGGACATATGTATCATGGAGCCTTGAGGACATTGCGGGAGATCACTACAGGTGTGCCAGATTTCAGTACTGATCACTTTGATATTTGCAAAGGTTGTGCGATGGGAAAGTTTGCCAAATCCCCTTTTCCCAGCAGTGACAGCAGAGCGACTAGGATACTTGATTTGATTCATTCCGATGTGAGCGGTCGGATGTCTCATGTTTCCTTGAGTGGATTTGAGTACTATGTTTTATTCATTGATGATCACTCCAGGAGGACCTGGATTTATTTTTTGAAGACCAAGAGTGAGGTCTTCAAGCGGTTTCAGGAGTTCAGAGCTCTTGTGGAGACACAGACAGGTCGAAAGATCAAGTCCCTGAGGTCGGACAATGGAGGACAGTACACCCTTGGAGAGTTTGTTGACTATTGTGCGGAGTCAGGCATTAGGAGGGAGTTCACTGTTCCTTACAACCCCCAGCAGAACGGGGTTGCAGAGAGGAAGAACAGATCCATCATAGGGGCTGCCAAAGCCATGTTACATGATCAGGGGTTGCCATTGTTCTTGTGGGCAGAGGCCTGCAACATAGCTGTTTACTTGCAGAACAGGAGTCTGCATCGTGCCTTGGGGCACATGACTCCGGAGGAGGCTTTCTCTGGGAAGAAGCCTGATATTGGTCATCTTCATATCTTTGGATGCATTACATACTCCTATATACCCAAGGAGAAGAGGACCAAACTAGAGCCCACCGCAGAGAAGGGTATCTTTGTGGGCTACAGTGAGACCTCAAAGGCCTTTCAGATTTACATTCCTGCACAGAGGAGAGTTGTTGTCAGACGGGATGTGAAGTTTGAGAAGGACAGGGCCTTTAGGAGGTCACGGGAGTTAGAGTATCTAGATCAGCCAGACCCTCAGCAGTAGTTGAGTCAGTCGCAGGGATCCAGTGGGCAGGGATCAAGAGGATCAAGAGGATCAGGAGGTACATCTATGAGGATGTAAGGTCCATCAGTGAGCAGTGGATCACCGAGCCAGAGGGGTGGTGCTCCGGGCAACATGCAGAGCAGTTCACAGAGCAGTTCACTAGGGAGTCCACTGATGGATAGTTCACACGGTACCTCAGCTTCTACAAGTTCAGGTGCAGGTAGGAGGACAACAGACAGATAGTCAGGAGTTCAGGCTCCTGATGATGATGACGAGGAGGAGTTTCATTCTCCGGTGGGAGAAGTGCGCTCAGGGAAGAGGAAGCCCAAGTGGCTTCAGGACACCTTGAGAGATGCCTCATCTGTTGCTGAGCCGAAGAGGCCAGTCAGAGAGAGTAGACCACCTGAGAGGTTTTGTAGCTATATGGCGATGGTTACCAGCATCCTTGATTCTGAGCCTTCTAGCTATGAGGAGGCAGCTAGCCAGCAGGTCTGGAGAGAGGCCATGCAGGAGGAGTATTCTTCTATCATGAAGAATGATGTTTGGGAGGTGGTGCTGAGGCCTGAGGGCAAATCCGTGGTTACTTCCAGATGGCTTTACAAGGTAAAGCATGCTGCAGATGGTAGCATTGAGAAATTCAAAGCAAGGTATGTGGCTAGAGGGTTCTCACAGGTAGAGGGAGTTGATTATGAGGAGACCTTCGCTCCCGTGGCTCGATATACTTCGATCCGCTCCATTATATCGATAGCAGCAGAGATGGGTTGGAAGATCCACCAGATGGATGTGAAGATTGCATTTCTCAATGGCTTCATACAGGAGGAGGTGTACATTGAGCAGCCACAGGGCTTTGAGGTGCATGGGAAGGAGTCCCATGTGTGCAGACTGAAGAAGGCCCTTTATGGCCTGAAGCAAGCTCCCAGAGCTTGGTACTCCATGACAGATACATATTTGCAGGGGATGGGTTTCACAAAGAGTGAGGCAGATCCGAACCTTTACTTTATTGTGATTGGTGAGGAGCCTCTCATTCTGGTGCTGTATGTGGATGACTTGGTCATTACAGGTGCAGAGAGACTCATAGAGCACTGCAAGAGAGATCTTGCGACGGAGTTTGAGATGAAGGACATCGGCTTGATGCATTACTTTTTGGGCTTGGAGGCGTGGCAGGAGGAGGGGCATTTCTTCCTGGGGCAGGGGAAGTATATTGTGGACATCCTTAGCAGATTCCACATGGAGGATTGTAGACCCATGTCGACACCGATGATCACCAATTGGAAGAAGCTTCATGCTTCGGATTTCGAGTTGGTGGATCCCACATTGTACAGGCAGCTGATTGGTTCCTTGATGTATTTGGTCAACACTAGACCCGATATCTGTTTTGCAGTCAACACGATGAGTCAGTTTATGTGTGAGCCTAGGAAGGTTCACTGGGTGGCTGCAAAACACATTTTGCGGTACTTGCAGGGGACAGTGGATTATGGTCTGGACTACAGGCAGGGAGATGGAGTGAGATTGGCAGGATACACTGATTCTGATTGGGCAGGTTGTGCTTCTGATAGGAAGAGCACTTCAGGGTGCTGTTTTGGGTTGGGTTCAGCAGTAGTGTCATGGTTCAGCCGGAAGCAGCAGTCAGTAGCACTGAGTTCAGCGGAAGCAGAGTATATGGCAGCCAGTCTAGCTAGTTGTGAGGCTATCTGGCTTTGCAAGATGTTGTTTGGCTTATTTGGTCAGCCGTTGAGACCTTCAGTGATTTACTGTGATAATCAGAGTTGCATTAAACTCACGGAGAATCTAGTATTTCATGACAGGTCAAAGCATATCGGGATTAGATATCATTTCATCAGAGACTATGTTCAGAAGGGAGCTGTAAAGCTTGAGTATATTTCCACTGATGAGCAGGTTGCAGATATTCTTACCAAAGCCTTACCATGGGGCAAGCATGTCTACTTCAGAGACAAGATGGGTGTGGTGAGGAACATTTTCCTCGGTAAGAGGGAGTGTTGAAATTTGGTACCGGAGGATAGGTGGTTCCCTTAGGCTTTGATCTTTGGCCTAGGGAAAAGTGTCCAAAAGAATTTAATTTTTCTCCTAAAGTGACTTTATAATTTTATAAAGTTAAATCTAATTTAAAAGTGACTTTAAGTGATAAAGTTACTAAGTCTAATTTTAAAGTGACTTTTATAAAGTCAATGAAAAATTAGAAAGGAAAAGTGACTTTGGAAATAAATGACTAAGTGGGTCTTTATTAAAGTGGGGTGAATTAAAAAATAAAATTGAGATTTAAATGAGCATTTAATCTTAGCCTTAGATCTCAATCTATTTCAGCCATTGGATTTAGGGATCACCCAAAAGTCACTTGGATCACCCAAAAGTCACTTGGGGTTAGATTAAAGGAGGAAAAAGAGGAAAAGGTCATTCATTCTTTCATGAACAGATTGAGAGAATGAGAGCAAGAGAGCAAGGGAGATTTATGGACAGTGAGCTGCGGAGTTTCAGCAGAGCGGAGTTTCAACAGCGGAGTTTCAGCAGAGCGGAGTTTCAGCAAGTCTGTACAACGGATTTTCAGCAGGGCGGAGTTTCAGCAGGGCGGAGTTTCAGCAAGGCTGAGTTTCAGCAAGTCTGTACAACGGAGTTTCAGCAGGGCGGAGTTTCAGCAAGGCGGAGTTTGAGCAAGGCAAAGATAAGTTGTAAAAGTTTGCTTGCTGATTTTTGCTGAATATTTCTCTTACTGGAAAAAGGCATTTTCCAGAAATAAAGAAGAGCTCTCAAATTGGTTTTCCCCAAGAGTTGTAGGGGGTTTTTCCAAGGTCACATTGACCAAAAATCTCAGTGTTTAAATGTGTTTTAATGGCGGTTTATTACTGCTAATTTTTATTTCTGCAATTTCCAGCATTCTGTAAAATTTCCAGAATTTGTGTTTTCAACAAATTTATTTTTTCTAGCTTGTTAAATGTATGGTTATGGGAAAGGGCATTTAACTATATGGGAGAAATAAGGAGAAACTGAAAACCGGGGTGGGAAATGAGAAATTTCTACACTCTCGCCATCCATCCGAGTGTCATGAAGCACTCCCTTGCAAGTCAACAAATTATATACCTTGAATAAAGTGAAATTTATGGATCTCATGGTACAAAACCCTATTTTTGAGCATTTGCGCAGTTTTTTCTAAACAGAATCTGCACATGTGCAGTTTCTTTCACTATAAACTGTGCATATATGTGCAATGTCTTCCACTATAAAACACGTAGGTAAATCAACAAAAAGTAAAAATAAAAAGTGAGATCTAGAAGCATTGTTGGGCGAATCATTCCCAACCCCAACAGAAAGCCTCAAACCCATGTTTATTTGAGTCTAACCTCATTAAAAGAACTCTTTCCCATTCTTCAAGGAGTCGTCATCCCTCTTTTAGTGGATCTCATCCTTGGATTAAGGATCTTAAACTACTTCCATTTGGCCTATTAATCAAGCCATAGGTGGGGGAATTGAGGGAGGCTGTTGAGAGTAAGTTTATTCTGGGGTAATCAGGTTGGAGAGCTTATCATTCTTGGAGAGGATTGAGATCAATGGGAGGAGCTTCACAACATCAAGGCACATGTTTTGTAGCTCCTTTATGTTTCTAAAATTAATACAAACAAGTGTTTCTTCTCACTACATTGTTTAATGGATCAATTGATGAATTTCATGGATGGTTGATGTCATTTATATTTGTCTGTTGGAATGATGTTTGTTACTAGCCTCCTTGATCACCAGTTTGAATTATTGAATCATTTATGTTGCATATGCCTTTGATCCTTTGTTGTTTCCATGTGTGTAGGTTTGGATTCAAGCATGGAGGAGTTGCGCTAAAGCACAAAGGGGGATATTCATCAAGCATGCCATAATAATGCATGAATTTCCTTTTCCCACCTTGTTAGCTTATGATTCAAGAAAATATAGATTTAGGGAAGGAATTAGCTTGATTGTTTGTTTGTTACTAGTTTCCTTTAGGATCTAGGGAGATCGCTCTTGCCAGCAAGAGATATTTATCCGCCTAACAAATTGGCGACTCCACTGGGGAACTTCATGTTCTCTTCCATCTCCTTGTTTTTGATACTCGAACCGTTTTTAATAGCCTTATTTGAGTCTTGACAAGTTAATGATCTTTCATATTTTGTGAATTGTTTGGATTTTTTTTCTTTAAGTTTCATGACTTGCGCGGTTTCTGTTTATAAACAGAGCATAGATCTGCGCAGATTACCTTTAGCAACATTGCACATGCACATTGTACTACAATGTCTACCTATGCATACTTTGAGAATATTTTGAAAAAATAGCTTTTCCTCTTATTAAAGTTTGAATTTTTGTTTTTTAAAGTTTCATTACATTTGTCTATGACTCCAGTTAGTCTCTGTATGTTTGATCGAGTGTTGTGAAGGAGTTTTCTTGAGATTTTTCCATTTTCAAGGATTGAAAGGTAGGGTTTATCAAGAATTATTGTTTTGATGAGATGTACTTCTTGTGCTGCATTGAAAATAAGAGTCATTTTTATTCCAATACTGAAGTTTATTCAGAATTACACTTTAAGCATTGATTTCATAACATTCATTCAAGCATTTTCATTTTAAGGATTTATTTGGGTGTTTTGAATTTGAATTCCTTTGGTCATTGCTCAAATATTTGTCTCAGTTTCTTAACAATTTTTGCATGTTTTTGCTTTCAGTTTTGCAAAAAACAATTTCCCCCTCAATCGTCAATGGGTGGGGGGGGACTGAATTGTGTCTGAGTGTTAATTGCCTTTGAGTGTCATTATCTTTTATCTTTGGAATTTTCACTTGATTTCCTTTACTTACACTTGATTGGTTCTTTAGTTGGATTAGTGAGGGGAAATAATCTTGTTGTTCTTTCACTGCTTTGGAATCAACTTGTGTTTGTTTTGAAGAATTCTCTTGCATAGATTACATTTGCATGGTTAGAATTCTCATTTCATGATTGAAAATTGTGCATAGATTAAATTTGCATAGTGTTCACGGAAATTGTGCATAGATTACATTTGCATAGTTTTCAAGCAAATCGTACATAGATTACATTGCGTGGTTTGCCACTTGGAGCTTTGAATTGCATTGAAAAATTATAAGTGTTACATTTTAGAGTTAATATTTTAAATAAGAACCTCTTTACTTACTCTAACTAGAATTCATCGAAATGAAAAGATTACAAATTTCATATTTGATGCATTAGATTTTTGAGTCAAGTCATAATACCATCAATTTCACTTCCATTTACCCTTTGAGTAAATAACATCTTAATAACATAGTGTTAATAAAATTCATCTAGAATTTTTATTAGTTTTAGTGCTCTTTCCACCAACAATAGATTAGGTTGTAGGGATTTGGAATAGGAAAGGAAGTAAAATTTCCAAAGCTACAAATAAACAATATAATCTTGAGTTAGGGAGAGAAATCCAATTATTTCTATTTTGCTTTGGGAAGCTCTTCTTATACATGAGTTAAGCATAAGATCATGTCAGATCTGGTGAAGTGATTGTACCGACTTCATTGGCTATGATAGAGTGATTTTCATGTATTACAATGGTTCCGAAAGGTACTTGGGGTCACTTGAAAGTAAACCTCCAATTAACCACGTTGAGGAGCTTTCAAGGGGATTGAGCTTTGTTACTCTACCCTTGCGTGTATGTCTGATTTACGACTACCCCCCCAGGTAGAATTTTTATAGTCGGTAACCTTAGTGACCATAATCCTAGGGCTATTACCCGAGGTGACAACAGGGGGAAGGTCTTGCTATACCTGGAACATATGTTGACTAAACTCAGAATTTTTGGAGGGTAAGATTTGCTTGATATGGCATAAGCGGAGTTACTTGCACCATACCATTTCATTAAGAAGGTTGTCAGGGTAATTGGTTCCAAATGCTCATATCTATAAAGCTTTTCACTTTGATCTCTGCGACATTGGATTTTATCACCAATTGGTAAATATTGATCTCTGTGAAAGGTGAATTTTTATGGTTTGAATCCCTAGAATTTTTAGCGTGTGTTACTTTGTTTGTTTTTATTTTTTACAATACCTTAGGTGTGGACTGTGAATACTATTTAATTTTAATAATAATAACTTATTTGGATTGAATCCAATGGAAACAATGTCAGAATTTACCGATAAATACCTCCCTTTTAATGGGAATCTAATCCTTTTCCTGATTTTTCAAATGTCGACCCTCCATATATGGCTACATTGTCACTTCTTGGATTCGCGATAGGTTTACCTGTATGGTTGTTCTCAAATTCTTTAATTCCAAATACTCCAATTTTACTAGCTCAATCGAGTTTTTCACCTCAACCAATTTTACCATCTAAACATCACCAATATACTGTTGACCCTTTACCTTCTTCATCCAACATGTCCTCCTGCCTTTCTTCTTCTTCGCTTGGTAAAAGCCTTGATGCTAGTAACTAGGTGACTAAGAGGAAGAAGAAAGGGAAGAAGAAGAAGAAGCAAGATAAGAAATAAGTCAACCAACCAACCATGGATGTAAGTATTGGTAATGTTGAGGGAAATTCTACAATGCATCGTAAGCCCAAATAGCCTTGCAAGCTTTGTAAGGGTGACCATTTCCTTATCAATTGTCCTGGTATTCCTAAGGTTTTCGAAGTATGGCCAAATAATTCTCATAACCTTACTATTGATCCATCAACTAGTTATTCTCAGATCCCGGGGAAAAAGATTAAGGTTAGGTTTCCTTTTAGGTTATGAAAATGGACTCATAATAGTCACCTTTGCCCTCACATGGATGAAGCCTAAAAATCGTTAGAAAAACTTACTGTTTCACAATAATAACTTCCAACTAATTACCCTAAAATTTTTCCCCTTCTACCGTCAGTTGACGAAGTGATCGATCTAAATCCAAGTAAAGTCAATCCCGCTCTTCCATTTGAGGCACTCAGGTTGATGGAATATTTGTTGATCAAGTGGTCGAATCGATTCCATCATCGGTCGATCCCACTCTCCCTTTAGAGAGTGAACTTCATACTGCTCATGTTCTTCATGTTACCTCAAATTCTTCTACACATGGGGGAATTTCATCTGTTTCTTTTGAACGCCATCCAAGTAATGAGGCTATTTATTTTGATTGGAGTAGACTAATAGAACCTTGCCTTCCTTCTTCCACCCCTTTCCAAATCATTGTGAAGTCTTATGGTAATAATGTGCATCGCACACATGTATATGAATGTGCTTTTGTCAGCAGTTTATCCTCAACTACTTGGCAAGCTTTGGGTTCCCCTCAGCTTGTCCCTATTACTCATAATTATTATCTTTTAACAGAACCATTAGTGAACCTTTAGGTATCCTTCCTAAGTTACCTATTACCTTGGAAGGTAAAACTGTCTATATTGATCTTATGGTAGTCCAAGGTCACTTATATTTCAATTTTCTCCTTGGGCGAGACTATGTCTATGCCATGAAAATTATCATATCAACACTCTTTCACGTGATGTCCTTGCCTAACAATGGAAACATTGTGACTGTTGATGAACTCTCATACATTGATCTTACTTCTACTACCAGTCATACGACACCCCTTAATTTTCCTTATATGGAAGTGGTACCTACCCCGTCACGGGTTAATTAAGTGGCAACCAGTGTTTTCAGTTACCGATGTAAGCAAGCCTCTCATTATCTTCTCAACTTCTTTTGACTTAGATTAGTTAACTGACGTGGTCAAAACCTTAATGGGGGCACTTGCATATGATATTGTTCTCCCTATTGATTCCCTTGACATGTGTTCCTTCCAGGGAACTATTCTTCCATCTAATGAAGACCTTTTGGAAGCCATGATCAAGGGGTGTCCATTGAAATGTGTTTCTTCCATTTGGAAGCCATGAACAAGTTATCTGAGGATTCTTCTTTTATTGTGTCAACCTTGTTAAAAATTGAAAAGGATCACTGAAGATGCTTCTTTAAGTGTGTCAACCTCGCTAAAAAATGAAACAGATCCTTGAGTATATTTCCTTTACTGTGTCAACCTCATTAAATAATGAAACAAATCTTCATGAGGATAATTATTTTACTGTGTCAACCTCATTAAAAAATGAAACAGGTCCTTATGAGGATAGTTCTTTTACTGTGTCAACCTTGTTAAAAAATGAAACAGGTCCTCATGAGGATGGTTCTTTTATTATGTCAACCTCATTAAAAAATGAAATAGGGTCTTATAAGGATGCTTCTTTTACTGTGTCAACCTCGTTAAAAACTGAAATAGGGTCTCATGAGGATGGTTCTTTTACTGTGTCAACCTCATTAAAAAATGAAACAAATCCTTTTGAGGATAGTTATTTTACTATGTCAACCTCGTTAAAAAAATGAAACAAGTGCATGAGGATAGTCCTTTTATTGTGTCAACCTCATTAAAAAATGAAACAACCCTTTATGAGGATAATTATTTTACTGTGTCAACCTCGTTCAAAAATGAAACATCTCTTCATAAGCATATTTCTTTTCCTATGTCAAGCTCGTTAAAAAAGGAAACAAATCCTCCCCTATTTGAGTTGATTCTTTAACTAGATCTCATAAATGTTAAGTCGAGTCTTTCCAATCTCGTAAAAATGCCTTCATTTCATCCACCTATTAATAACTTGTAGCCTACTTATCTGAATGAAATGAAGTTTTGGGGGAATGTGCCCTTGTAGTCATTATGTTGGGGGTATGAAAACTTATCTCAAGCACAATTTTCTCTATTTCAATATTGTGTAAAAATGAAACCACCCTCAAGCACAATTTTGCTTTGTTTCAAGCTTGTGTAAGAATGAAACTTATCTCAAGTCCATTTCGGTATTATTGCAAGACTTGTTAAACTCATGAAAATCCCGAGTGTCTTTTTCTATCTTTTTAGACTCGTAAAACGTACATGAAAATGCCGAGTTCATTCCGTCTTTTCCTGCTCATTAATTAAATTGAAAGTTAGTAATATGAGTATATTTTGATGACTTTTTTGAACTCATTAAAACTTACGTAAAAGTGAAACCATAGAGTCCTCTTTTAAAGCCCTTTTGAGACTCTCAAAACATGAAAATATTGTCGAGCACTTGATTATTTGAACTCGTAAAAGTAAATGAACAACCGTCCACTCAGTATAAGTTTACCCCTTTTATGGAATGAGCTAGGACTGTTTATCAAAAAGGTATATGTTGATAAAAAATGGTCAATAGAGTTCTATCTTGTATTATTTTATCCTTTTTCAGAATTGAGAGACTAAACATACGAGAAAGAACATGATGGAGTTTACTTATGTTTTTCTTCTGACTCCCTAAAAGTGAAAAACATTGAGCTTTACTTTCTCTGGGCTCGTTAAAATTTTATGGTAAAAGAATTGAATGAGTTTTGTTTTTGTGTCTTTTTCAAACTCTTAAAACAAAATGACATCGAGTTACCCCTTTACTGGACTCGTAAAAATTAAATACTATAGGACTCGTTAAGCATGATGAGACCAAACAATTCGTTCCTAGGGTTCGTTAAAAATACTAAGATGGACTCATTTGAAGGATGAGCTTACAAGACAATCATATGTTATACTCATCAACATTGTAAAAACTAAAGAGGTACTTGCCAGTAATGGTGGGGGAAAATTGGGAAGAAAAGTTTGTTTCTTGTATTTCAGGAAGTTTGTCACTCTTGAACATGAAACTCTGTCACATATCTATTCGAGTTGGGGAATCCATTTGTCTCACATTTAATTGAACCTTATTGAAAGTCTTTAGTTGGTTCTAGGTATTATTGTCGAGTCAAATGACACAAAGTCCTTTTGTCGTGTCACCATTATGTTCAAGAGAAGTCAAAGCCTTAGTTCAAATTACTTTGCAATTTGTAGCCTTCAATCATATTGGCCATCCTTGAGTCAGTCCTTGCAAACTGCTTTTCAAATCTTGACATGAGTTTCATGTCGTAGTCCTTCTTACAACGGGTCGCTTCCTATCAACTTCAACTGATTATCTAGGAAGTTGATCTAGAAACCTTCAGTACCTTGAGGCCTACATGCCTTAATGCCAGGTTTCTCACCTTCGACGATAGCTTCTCATCATTGGCCTTTGATCGAATGATTCTATGAGTGTTCGACTTCAGATAACCTATTCACACTTCATAGATTGTACTAGTTGTACCTTGAGAGCCATTGCCATTATTGGTGGTTTCTCTCGCACTTGTTAATGATTCACATCATTAACCAATAATCATTTGGTTTCTTCCATGTTCAACTTCAAGGCATTTACTCACATGGTTAGATTCATACTATAGATCAAGAGATGGAGATCAAGACCCTAGATCTAGTTTCATCCATCTAGGTTGCGAGGAGTTTTGTATTCATGATTATACAAAGAGTTTTTGATGGTTGCATCGATCCTATATCTACTTTGACATGATGTATTTCCATACTATGCTTTAAGACTTTTATGTTCTGAGTATGGGAATGCCTATCTCAGTGATGATTATTATATTACATTGTAATCCTTGATTGATTGTTGCAAGTTTCCAACCATGATCTCTGATCCAATCCTTGATATGATAAAGTGATTCAGTCCTCAAACTTTTTTGACTTCGTACTTTAGGGGGGAATCTGTTATACTTCATTTTGTCACCATGACAAATAATCATCAAACTAGATCTCTCGCCATCCATCCAAGCGTCATGAAGCACTCCCTTGCAAGTCAACAACTTATATACCTTGAATAAATTGGAATTTCTGGATCTCATGGTACAAAACCATGTTTTTGAGCATTTGCGCGGCTTTTCTGAAAAGAATTCGCACATGTGCAATTTCTTCCACTATAAACTACGCAGATATTCACACTATCTTCCACTATAAACCGCATAGGTAAATCAATAAAAAGTAAAAATAAAAGTGAGATCTAGAAGCATTATTGGGTGATTTATTCCCAACAGAAAGCCTCGAACTCATGTTTATTCGAGCCTAACCTCATTTTTGATGGAACTATTTCCCATTCTTCAAGGAGCCCTCATCCCTCTTTTAGTGGATCTCATCCTTGGACTAAGAATCTACTTCCTTTTGTCCTATTAATCAAGCCATAGGTGGGGGAATCGAGGGAGGTTGCTGAGAGTAAGTTTATGCCGGGGTAATAAGGTTAGAGAGCTTATCATTCTTGGAGATGATTGAGATCAATGGGAGGATCTTCACAACATCAATGCATAGGTTTTGTAGCTCCTTTATGTTTATGAAATTAATACAAACAAGCGTTTCTTTTCACTGCATTGTTTACTGAATTAATTGATGAATTTCATGGATGATTGATGTCATTTATATTTGTCCATTGGAATGATGTTTGTTACTAGTCTCCTTGATCACTAGTTTGAATTATTGAATCATTTATGCTGCATATGCCTTTAATTCTTTGTTATTTCCATGTGTGTAGGCTTGGATTCAAGCATGGAGGAGTTGCGCTGAAGCACAAAGGGGAATCTTCATCAAGCATGTCATAATAAGGTATGAATTTCCTTTTCCCACCTTGTTAGCTTATGATTCAAGAAAATAAAGATTCAGGGATGGAATTAACTTGCTTTTTTGTTTGTTACATTGCATTTAACATGTATTTGGATTCAGGATGCAACTTATCTTAACTTGCTTGAATGTCATAGCTAAGAGATATCAAGAATCATTAATTGTATCCATATCCAGAAGGATTTCCCATGTGAAATATTGATACATCTCAAATGAAAATAATTATTGATATGCATTTCACGACTGATTTATATATGGATATTGAGGACAAGTGGTATGGTGTGTCCTTCAAATCATTCTAATATTTAGACACCTTAATAACATGAATTTTGTAATATATTTGAATGATTTCCTATGTCAGCTACTATTCATATACTACGCCAACTTCAAACCAATTATGTGAGATCTACATTGCACTATAACTATCTTATGTGTCAAGGTTGAGGTGTGCACGTTGAAGTGGAACATGAAAGAGAGGGGTTTTTGTATACTGACTAGATGTACAATCCAAGTTAGAATTATTTTAGTTAAGCTGTCAAGTATATCATATACTATGTTACACACTAAACACACTATGTTGATTAAATGTTATAAACCATTATTTTCATTTCACCCAATCAATGTGGTATAAACCTTCATAATTATGATAATAAAAAATATCTAGTCACCAATTGAAATTAACATACAATTTTCCTGAAATCTATCAAACATATATCCAATTTCTCTAGGGATTAAATTGGGCCAAGTACAATTTTCATAGGATTAATAAAAAATATGAGTTGATTCTCTCTCTCTCTCTATTAGGGTTATCTTGGGTGGTTGGGAGAAAGGAATGAAATCCTCCCCACCTAGGTCCAATTCATGCAAGTAACATGATGGATGTCGACAACATATGTATATTTCTCATATGGAATATACAATGTTTCACTTGAGAAAAAAATATAAAATTTGTAAATAAGATTTTTTTTAGTTAGGTAATGTGAGTCTTGAGATGACTGACATGCCTAAATTGTGGCTTGAGTAGCCACGACCCAAGGGAATCAAAGCCGTCAAAATCACCCTGGGATCACACCTTCCCTCGGCCACACTAGGCCTTACCATGTCTAGATTTTTTCCCATATAGTTTTGAACCAATGACCTTATCACCATGGAGTTTCATAATAGACCACACTTTCACCATCCATTCTATGCCCCGTAGGAAAAATTCATAAATGAGATTAACTGGATAGTATATTTCAATTTTTTTCTAGCAAATTTCATTAATTAATTTGTATTATTTAAATTTGTGTAGATTTGTAGATAGAAAAAATAATCCTAGAAATATAGAATGTGGGAAGAGTAAAAAATAAAGGAATAATTGGAAAAATGAATATTAAACATATGCTCATGGACAAATAATGATATATATTCAACATCAAGAAGTGAACACAAGAACATGTAACCATTTATTTTTTATACAATGAAAAGTACTCTGTTAGAAAAAGAAATGATTTGTATCATTATCATTGACTAAGAGGAATAATTAAAGGAATTTCCAAATGATTTTTCTTTTCTAAATTATTGATATTTTTATAAAAAAAAAGTTTTAGGAATTTGAATGAAAATGACCAGTGTTAGATGTTTCACATTGTGTTGTCATTGATGTCAAAGGGGATGTCCCAGACAACAACAATATCACTCATGATGACTAAGTGTTATGAAATCGGCTTACAAAAAGATAGAAGAGATAGATAAACACCTTCAAAATAAGCCTCTTCGAGGGGAAAACCTCCTTTACATTACACAAATGAACAATTATTGGATGATACAAATGACAAGACCTCTTTTCTATATATAGGAGTCTAAGGGGTCATAATATAATCAGAGTTGACATAACAATAATAATGTAAGGGCACAATACTAACAATAGTGGGCTTCTATGGGGTATAATAATAACAATATGGGGACTACATGGGCACAAAAATATAATAAGGGGGTTGTACTAATAACAATAAGGGGTTACACTAGTAGTATAAGGACCCAACATGCCCCTCTCCTTCAAAAAGTGTTGTCCTCAACTCTTGAGTAGTTCTTGATGCTTTTGTATAAAATTCTTGTCCTCCTAGGTGGAATGTTCAGTGGGTAAGTTCTTCCACTTGATGAGATACTCTGAAATTGATTGATTTCGTAGCTGTCGGGTTCTTGTTTCTGTGACTGCTCCAAGTTCCAATATGATTTTTCCTTCCTCGTCAAGTTCTGGCAATATTGTTTGAACTGGGACCTTCCGTAACTTTTGAATGAGTGGCCACACTTGTTCGTCCTTCTTCCATTCATGCCTTGCTTCATTTATCCAATGCCGTTGGATAATAGAAATAGCACAAAACAATGCTTCCACATCCTCATCCTTTGTTGAGAGTGCATCTGCAACAACATTCTGCTTCCCTTTTTTGTAGATGATTTCAAAGTCATAACCCAACATATTTGTGACCCATTTTTTATGTTCTTATAAAGATAATCTTTGTTCTAAAAAGTATTTAAGACTATCATGATCCATTTTTACCTTGAAGTGTCTTCCCATTAGGTAAGATTGCCATTTCTGAAGTGCATGTAGTATTTCCAACATTTCCTTCTCATAAATAGCTTGCTTGAGATGTAGCTGTAAAAATACCCAATCGCCTACATCAAAACTTCTTTCACTGCGATGTTGACCTTCCTGTTGTTTCATTCAATTTTGCACAAAAGTGGCATTATCCTCTAAAAGTTGCAGAAATTGTTGTTGATGCTCAATGTGATATTACACTGCTTAAATCTTTTTCTTCTTGATATGTCCTTCTATCTTGAGAGTTTGAGGAGTGGTAATTTCTTCCAATGCATTACAAGATATGGTCGGATTCATTTCTTGATGCCTGGTGTGATCTTTCACTTCTTGAACATTTTTCTTCTTGATATGTCCTTCTATCTTGATAGTTTGATGAGTGGTAATTCTGGCCAATGCATTACAATATATTGTTGGATTCATTTCTTCTTTCTCGATGTGATATTTCACTTCTTGAACCTTTTTCTTCTTGATATGTCCTTCTATCTTGAGAGTTTGAGGAGTGGTAATTTCTTCCAATGCATTACAAGATATGGTCGGATTCATTTCTTGATGCCTGGTGTGATCTTTCACTTCTTGAACATTTTTCTTCTTGATATGTCCTTCTATCTTGATAGTTTGATGAGTGGTGATTCTGGCCAATGCATTACAATATATGGTTGGATTCATTTCTTCTTTCTCGATGTGATATTTCACTTCTTGAACCTTTTTCTTCTTGATATGTCCTTCTATCTTGAGAGTTTGAGGAGTGGTAATTCTTCCCAATGCTCTACAAGATATGGTTGGATTCATTTATTCTTTCTCTAGGGTTGGTTCCTGGTGTATATCCTCTTCTTTTGATGTTTCTTGATACTTTTTTGCCTCCTCTTCATAATCTATGTAAAATAATTTCTTCTCAGCACACTTATGACCTTTAGTGTATTTTCTATCACAATTGTAACAAATCCCTTTTTCTCTTTTTTCTTCCAATTGTTGTGGTGTAAACCTTGTAGGTTGTGGAAGGCTAGGATAAAAAACACTTCCATAATTATAGTCGTGAGTGGTGGGATTCCTTGTTTCCATAATTTCGCTTTCAATTTTTCTTGCCAACATGATTGCTTTCTCCAATGAATTAGGTTCCCAAAGACGAACCTCATGTTGAATGTTATCCTTTAAAGTCCCTATGAAGACATCAATCCTTTGCTTCTCTGGAATATCATTTACCCTTATATTCAATTTTTGAAAGTCCTCAATGTGATTTGCCATTGAACCCTTTTGTTTGAGATTTATCAATTGGCTAAAGAAGGTGTTTCTCTTTGTATCCTCATAATGTGCTATCATTTCCTCCGTGAAAATTGACCACGTGACAAGTGGTTTACGAGAAAAAATCCCTTCATACCATAAAAATTTATTTGGTTCTAAATATAAAGATGCAATACGTACCTTTTGTAACAGTTTCACCTCATGTAGATCAAAATATTTCTCCATATGTAGTATCCAATTTAATGGATCCTTGCCATCAAACTTCCTCATATCGCCTTTTCTTTATTTTAGGAGATCGATCTTGAAACGACTGTAACTCTGTAATTTAATATCTCCAAGTTTTGAAATTGTGTCCTGTAGTAGCCCTTTGAGCCCTCTTTCTAACCCCACAAGTCTGATCAACATTGGATTATGTAAGGAAGATTTATGTCAAATCTCCCACGATGACCTGATTATAGACTGGTTTAGTAGAGCGAATTTGTACAAAGTTCCACATGTCACTATTTCAACCTTAGGAATTGAAACGATACACAGAAAACTACGGTCCATCCTCTTTTTGTAACTTCTTACAAAATTTCAATCTGATGCTCAAAGAGAAAGTTATGACGATTTTCCCAATGTCACCTATTTTGTATGTAATTCGGGAGCCTGCCAAAACCCTAAATTTCTTGGACTATATCTCCAAAAATATAACAAAACAAGATCTAAAATTCAGGCCCGAGCTTCACCAAGTTTGCAACTCAAATGGGTTTTAATTCCAGAGTCTGAAACGTTGTAGAAAAATAATTATATCAAAAATTCTACGATGACTTGTTTGAGATGGAATTTTGGAGCTTGCAAAAACCCTAAATTCCTCAGATCAAATATCTGAAACTGTAGCGAGACAAGATCTAAAATTCAGATCCAAGGTTCAGAATGATTTTGTCTCAAATGGGTTTTTGGTTTATCTTCTGAAACATCGCAAAAAAAATTATATAAAACATTCCACGAAGACCTGTTTGTTGCAGCGAAACCCTAGAATCCAAAGCTCTGATACCAAATGTTATGAAACCGGCTCTCAAAAATATAGAAAAGATAGATAAACACCTTCAAAATAAGCTTATTTGAGGGGGAAACCTCCTTTACATTACACAAATGAACAATTCTTGGATGATACAAATGACAAGATGTCCTTTCTATATATAGGAGTCTAAGGGGTCATAATATAATCAGAGCTGACATAACAATAATAATGTAAGGGCACAATAATAACAATAGTGGGCTTCTATGGGGTACAATAATAACAATATGGGGAGCACATGGGCACAAAAATATAATAAGGGGGTTGTACTAATAACAATAAGGGGTTACACTAGTAGTATAGGGACCTAACATTAAGGAAGCAACAATACACTCAATGAGGTAACGTTACAACTAGGTCTCTTATTGGATCTCATCAAGCGAAAAAATTATCTTGAAGTTAATGAAGTTACTATGTCTCAACGATCATATAAATAGTATGGTTGTGCATGTATCATCAATATCTTTCCAATGGTATATCCTACTCTAAAAGATTCCTCCAAGATGAAAATTTATGGCTATTTCAAAATTTAGTATTAATTGTGGACACAAACTATAAGACAAAGCCCAAATTATTGATGTGTTAAACATAGCACACCTTTCACACACATCCACTATCCATTGAAAAGATCAATGATTGATATCCACCAAACTTGCATGATGTTTAACTAATTAAAGAGTGTGCAACTTTCCACTAATCATATGACTCCATGAATTGATTGAAAAATTGGCCCATGGTTAGCCAATTTAGCCTCGAGACCACATGGTTCATATGTGTGTGTGTGTGTCTGTTTTTGTGTGTGACCAATGCGATCAACTATCCATCACTCATCCCTCACCTTATGAGCTTTGTAGTCATTTCAATATGTTGATTTTTGTTTCGTATTGATTTCGAATGGGGAAAGTGAAGTCTTTGTGTTCTAGTTTCTCAAGTATGTAGTCTACAGAGGTAGGCCACATGGACATGAGTGTATACTCAAGTTTTTGCATGCAGAGGTAGTCCACATGGACAAGAGCGTATACATAATTTTTGCACACCGAGGTAGCCCATGTGGACAAGGTGTGTATACACAAGTTTTTGGATGCAAAGGTATCACACATGGATAGGGGCATATACAGAAGTTTTGGGATGCAAAGGTAGCCCGCGTGGACTGGGGAATATATATAAGCTTTACATGTAGAGGTAGTCCGCAGTGGACATGGCACATATACACATTGTTTTTGCATAGTTTTAGCATACATGGAGGACAACATTTATATACAAGTATAGGCCATGGTGGACATGCCATGCCGACAAGTAACGAGTTCATAACGTATGGTATTCACTGAAGTTGAAATGTGTACTGACATGTGGCCATGCACCACCCTGACATTGAACCATAATGTGACTACATTTTAATATGAGGAGATGGTTGGGAAAGGACCACCATGTATCTCATTTGGTGTAGAGCTTATGTTGTGACCTATGAGACTCTAGTTCGAGCCTTGATGATTGTTAGGTCGTATTTTTTTTTGTCTAAACATTATGTATATCATTTTGTTAAACAATTAGAATACAAATGGTGAGAATTCTATCACACTAGCACCATAAGATGAGCATTTTAGAGAACAACACCCAGAAAGTGGCATTTTGTAGATAGGTTAATTTATTATATAGTTTCATATGGTTTTTATGAGTTTTTGGGGTCAATATTGGTCCAAATTGGATTTCCAAAGAAGCTTTATGATTAAGGATTAAAGGTGGATGCATCAAAGGAATGGAATTCCTTTTTGACACTTATTTGATGGTCACAATCTCTTTTGCATGTTTTGAGGGTTTATGAGTAGGTTTCAATAGTTTTGGATAGATGGTGAAAATAGGTTTCAAGAAGGGGTTTGAGTGACCAGATTGTTGAATTGGTTGGAGAAAAGTATGGAAAACAATATGAAAACCAATAATAGTGATCGATATTACTGTTTGTGACAATGATTCCAATGATAAAGGCTATATGTTGTACGTATATATATATATATATATATATATATATATACATATATACATATATATACATATATATGTATACATATATATATATACAGATATATATATATATATATATATATATATATATATATATATATATATATATATATATATATATATATATATATATATATATACATATATTTGTATATGTATATGTATATATATTGAATGGAAAAAGAAATTTTCAAGAAAAGATAACAAGGGTAGGAAGATGATTTTCTTCTCCTATTATTACCATCCCATCATCTTGATGACTATATGCTATGAATTTTACTTTGGACATCAACTTTCGATAGAGCTTCAACCTATTCCCATTCACAAGAAATAAGTATGACCTTCATTAATGGTTTTAGTTAACTAATCCATTCTAAAAAACAAACTGTATTTCGTAAGGTCCCAACCATTGAGTTGTGAATTTCCCTTTGGAATCTTTAAACCTTAAGTTGAAAATGAGAGCCCAATATCCCAGCTAAAACTTCCTCCTGTGGATAAATATATCATGCCTCTTATTTCTCTATTCCTTCACCACATAGTCTATTGGATTGCATCTTACCCGATCTCATCAAGCTAATTTAATTACAGTAACCTTTGTTCCTGTGACTTGGTCAAATTCATTTCTAGCTGGGCAATAGTATGAAAAGTATTAACTTGAAATTCTGTTGGAAGTAGGACTTGTTTCCCGTAAATTAATTCATATGGGGTATATCCTGTATTCTCCACCAGGTCATTATGTAAGCCCAAATCACTTGAGTTAAGCAATTTTCCTAATCCCTATGATGAATTTGCATTGTTTTTGTGAGAATGGATTCCAACACCTTATTGATAGACTCCACCCGACCATTTTATTAAGGATGGTATGGGGTATAAGTTTCATGCCAAATTTTATACTACTCCATGATAGATTTAATGAGTTTGGATGTAAATTGTGCTCCTTGATCCATGATGATTTCCCTAGGCATGCAAAATCTAGTAAAATTTTCCTCATAAAGGGATTTTGCCACTATTTGGTCATTAACTTGGGGTAAGGATTTGGGCTCAACCCATTTTGTGACGTTTTCAATACACATGATAATACATTTCTTATTTTTTGAAATTGGTGTGATTGGGCCTACAAAATCCAAGGCCCACTTCTCGAATTGTTTGATCATCACCATGTAATGGAATTTAATTAGCTTGCATTGGTTGTCCCATTCTTTGACAATCATCACACTACTGTACATATTTCTTAGCATATTTAGAAAGGCTGGGCCAATAATATCCAGATTGCAGTATCTTATAAGCTATTTGCTTGCTAGAGAAATGACCCCCACAAGGCTCATTATGGCAAGCCTTTAAACTTTTATTTCAAGCATCTCGTCCTCCTAGATATACCTTTGAATGATAAGTTCCACTCCCATATGGAACAAGTCACCATTAATACAAGAATATGAGGCATTCCAACTTTTAATTTTTCGCTTCTCTCAAGTCGGTAACTATGGAGGTAGCTTTACCATTGATAAATAATTCACAATGTTTACAAACCAAGGCAAGTGAGTAGATACTGCAAACAACTAGTAATCAAAGAAATTAACATCTATAGGAGAAACATCACCTTCATTCCGTAATTTAGAAAATAAATCAACAACCATATTCTCTTTACTGGGTTAATTCGCAACTCTGACATTAAATTCCCGCAGTAGCAAAAGCCACCTCATGATCCTGCCATTAGTTACTAGTAAGTTCATCAGGTACTGTATGGATGCATGGTTAGTGTGGTTGAAAACTTTGTAACTTGTAATATAATGCCTGAATTTATTTATAGAATGCACTGACACTAAGAACTCCTTCTTGATCATAGTGTAGTTCAACTCATCCAAGGTTATATTCTTACAAAATCCTAAGCTCATTAACCAAGTCATATTTGAGAAGGACACTGACTTACTTACAATCAACCTTTATGAATAAGGTGGATCTCTTGACAAGGAATGCTTTACTAATTGGCTAGTGTTTAGTGGAAGCTCAAAAGAAATTCTGCTATTGTTTATAGGAATGGGGACTACTCTTATCCTTTCCTCTTCAATAATAAATGTGTTGTAATCTTGTAACACCTTCCTGTATCTCAAATGGATGTCCTACACTTCTACAGGAGTAATAATATAAGTAGGGGAGGGATGCAACTTAGCTTGCAAAGCAGACTGGACTGGCTTATTATTTGGGTAAGTAATGGGCTAGATAGATAACTGGTTTGGTTGAGGAGGTTGGGGTGATGACAATTGCAACTGTTCAGGCCATGTGTTCGAGGGTTGTTGATGTGGTGCAACCATTTATGGTGGATAATATTTTGGAAATTGCTATTGTTGCATTAACTATTAAGGCTATTCAAAATAAGGATGTGGAGTCCCATAACCAAACCCTCTCCAATCCTGCTTCTAAGGTTGATTCTAAGCTGGTTATTGGGGCCATACTTTCCATGGTGTTGCAACATTCCATGGTACATATTACTGTCCAGATAAATATGAAAAATGTGTAACATAAGGATCAAAAGGCATACCTTGTGGTCAAGGCTACCATGGATTTTTAGTTGCCAATGAGTAAAGTTATTTTTATAATTGATTATATCCATGGTACACTTCTTTCAACCTTGGTAAGGATGGAAAACTATCTGTAGTATGTTCTTTCTTACAAATGGAACAAATAGTAACATTATCAAGAGGAAAATATTTCCTTGGGTGCTTCTTCCGACATCTACATAAAAATATAGAAAGGGCCCATGTTCTTCTTCTTGTTTGTTTTTAAAGCTTAAAGTTTCAAGTTGCAAAGTAAGTGTACTAATTATATCAGCTTTAAAGTTCTCCAACAAGTTTCCCAATTCAATCCTAGTTACACCACTAGAGGATGCCTTAACAGTTTTAAGAAAACAATCTCAAAGACCCTTTCCAACTCAGCTCTACATTCGGGAATACCTCCAATATATATAAAAAATTTCATCAAAGGACATTATAGAGATATCCCCAATCCCCATTAAGTTAAGCATGCTCATAGATTCTTCAAAAACACCCTTTAAAAATAGATTTATTTGAGTTTCAGGGTCTAGTTTATGTTGTCTAATCATGTTGAAGATTATATAAAAATATCTATAAGTTAGTGCTCTAGTTTCTCATCCTCCATTTGCACCATCATAAAGATCTCGTCAATCAACTCTATAACTTTACAATAATCCTATTTTTTTAAGAAATTGTTTTCTCTTTCTCTCACAGGTTGTGATAATATTTTCTAGTAATCCCATGAACCATCATAGGGAAATTTATTTAAGAGTAGTAGGGAATAATTTCAATCACTATGCATCAGTAGAATAGTCCATGCTATGACACATGACATGGAAGAGTCAAATAAGACGTATTAGGATCCTCACTTTCAAATCCTTGGAGTCATGGGAGTATTGAAGGAGAGATGTTCTTCATGTGAAAATTTTTAGTATGATCAGAAATTGGAAAACAAAAGTTATCTCATCCTCATTCCTGTCCTGATTTCCTCAATTGTTTGTTTCACCTTCTCCTTCAACCGTATTTCTGCCCTGAATTCAGTCTCCAATGGTGGAAATTTAAATTCGATAATTGGGTTATTTTGAAAAACATACTCTACCTCGTGTTCAAATGATATTTCGACTTTTGGACCAAATGAAGTGGTGACATAATTTATTATTATACAAACTACTGAAGTTTCCCAAAAATTCACTTGAATCTCTAGCATTTTTCCTTCTTTCTTCCTACCCAAATTATTACATGCTAGTAAGTTGGTTGCCGGTGTTTTCTATGTTTTTATTGTACTACCTGGAGTATTAAAATTTCACTTTACCCTTACCTTTTTTACCTTTTCCTTGGCTCATATAGTATTGACATCATCTAAATCTAATGAGGTAGGAAAGCCACTAAAGTGGATGTGTAGGTTCTTACCTCTCATCTTACTGTCCCTGCCTCTCTGTGCTTTAATATGCTTTGGTACTATAGACAAGGAAATCTAAACAAACATATGACCAATTAAGGCCAAGTTCCTTGGCACCTTTGTAGCAACAACACAAAAACCATTGGGTAATATAATTGCTTAAATTTCTACTCATTTAATAATCGATCGAGGCTCATAGGCTGATGGGGTGTCAACAAAATATATGAAGAAAGAGGCGTGATTGGTTATAAATCAATAAACAATACAAAAATCTGCTATAAACACACTTTTTAGGAACTACATTTAACATAGATTCACCACTTTCATGCCACAGGAACATAAAAGTAAATAGAAATATTAAAATATCATTTCATTCATCAACATCTTGGAGGTGTCTAGCATGTTTAATGATTCCTGTAACTTAACAATCAAATGCAAAGATCACACTATGATGAAAATAACCATTTATACATAATGCAAAAAAATCAACTAAGAGTTATTGATTCGAGTCTTGGGAGATCCTCATGCTTGAATGAATTGCTGGGCATGGAGCCAAAATTAGGCATAATTGTTTGCCTATAGTGGCTTTCGGTAGTTCACCTGCTTTCAATAGTTCAACTCAATGTGCATAACTAGTGTGCTTCTAGTAGTTCATTAATAGTTGCTAGTCTTGGAACTTATATGAGCTGCAATGCCCGGGGTTAATCAAGAAAATCAAATACACCAAAAACACATAATTAATTGATGGGAAAATGTATTTAATGATAGTTAATCACCTTATTAAACTCATAACCATTAGGACCATAAAAATGACAAAAATAATAGCAAAGTATAAGAAAAAAGGGAAACAAAACAAAAGATGAAAGGAAAAAGGGTGTCCAATGTATGCAATAGATAGGTCAAAGTTGAGACTTATCACCTACCTCACCACCTACATGATCTAGGTTTTTCGAGGGCATGTCCAATCTCAACTATTAGCATCACATAAGCCAAGCTGTGGTAGACCCCTTCTTATATATGCAGGTTTCACAAATCGACTTACTAAATTCATCAAAGATTGCAACACCATGTGCACTAGCTAACGATCACAATTGTTAGGGTCACAAAGCACTGAGAGAAGTGGTAGTGTCTAAAGACATGGTTGTTGTGTTCCCAATAACCACTGGGAAAACTTAACATGGAATACCTGTAACTTGATCAAGTTGAGTTTACTTGATACACCCTAACACAAGTGCCTTATTAAAATATTAATAATATGAAAGGAGTTCGCGATTAGTGGATACCCATTGCATATGGATTAGACATACCACACAATCGAAAACATAACCGCATTTTCTAATAGGACATCCTCAACTTGATGGGAAGGATTCCGCTTCTTCATAATCATTATCATTATAGGGTTTTTTTCCATTGGTACTTTTGTTAGCTTGCAATTTTGTTAAAATGTTTCTAGTTACATTTATGACTTACTGTTTCTATTAGTTTGAATTTCATGCATCAATATGTTTTTTATTATTATTTTAAATTTTATTTTTATGCAGTATCCTTGTGTGCGATTCATTTTTCTCCATTTGTGATGAGTCTGTTAGATCTTTTCTCCATTTCTATAGTGCTCTATTTGATCATGGATTGTTAAGGAAATCGAGCCTTGAAATCTACAAATGAAAACACAGGCTCACATAACAAGGCCACCTCAGCTCAATGGCTAGGCTTCATCATCCGTGACTATTTCCCATTAGTTTGTTCACATGCTTGCAGTCTGTTAGGAGATTGCTAGTGACATAGGTTGTCTATTATTTTGATTTTCATGTTAATGTTATTGTCCCCTATACAAGTTACTCTCTAGATTCAACATTGTTATTCATTAAAAGTATGCTTTTTACACTAAAGGTTTATGTCAAATCCAACACAATGCTCTAGCTGATCGATTCCTTGCAAAGATGTGCTTTATTATAGAAATGAAAAGAGAAAATGGAAAATACTCTCTAGATTCAACATTATTATTCATGAAAAATATTTTTTTTAGCACTAAAGGTTTCTATAAATCCAGCCCCATTGGTTCCTCATAAAGGTGGGCTTTATTCTAGTAATGAAAAGAGAAAATGTAAAATTTCTTTACATTTATATTTTTCTTATAATGTTTTTATTTTTAGGGAATATATTCAAATATTATGATGTTAAAGGATGTTTATAAAATATATTAAAAAGAATAAGTTAATCTTTTTATAATTTGAGTTTTTGTTTGTTTGTCAAGTTGTTTGGCTTGACTCGTGGCTTGAGAAACCATGACCCAGGGGCATCTAAGCTATCAAACAAGCCAACGACTTGAGAAACTGCAACCCAAGGGCATCTAAACTATGACCCAAAGGCATCTACGCTGTCAACCCAAAGGCATCTAAGCTGTCAAAATCATAAAAAAAACTATAATTTGAATTTTGAATCTTATTGTTTTAATTTTAATTTTAATAATAATAATAATAATTATTATTACTCATATCACTTGTAGAAATTAAACCTAAGTAGAAATGTTTCCCTCCCTCCCTTCAACCACCTAAAAAAAACTTCAATTAACTATTTTAAAATTAATAATAATAAAAAAAAACATATTTTTTTCAAATTATTCATTTTATATACCATACCTCAAACAAAATCTTAATATTCAAAGTATTTTGAATATAAATCTTTATCAATAACTAAAATATTAAATTCCTAATAAGTATTCATTATTATTTTAGTATTTTAGTGTTATATTAATAAGTGGGATAAAACCCTTCCTCAGAATCGTCCCTGAGTTAAGAATGTGATAAAAGTGACCTTTATTTCATATTATATATTCTTAATTTTTTATTAGTTTATTGTTATATTAATAAGTAAGATGAACCCTTCATTATAACTCTTCATTTTAATTGGAAACTTTTATTACTGGCTTCTTTAGCAAATCATAGTTTCCAAGCATATTCTTGGTCGAGATGTTGGGCCAAGTAAAAGTCATGTAATTATTTCAAATTTCATTTTAAATGTAGAATTTGCAAAAAAATGTATTTTTAAAAACTTTAATTTATATGAACATTTAATAAATCTAAAGTTAAAAATAAATTTATATTCATAATACTTAAAAATTCATTAAAAATACAATGAGTAAGATGAACCTTCATTATAACTCTTCATTTTAATTGGAAACTTTTATTGCTGGTTTCTTTAGCAAATCATAGTTTCCAAGGGATCTCCAGTTAGTATACGAGCGGAATCAGTTGATGTATCAGAGGTAGTGCTGGGGTTGTGGATGTTGATGTGGCTGAGGAACGAACAGATCCGAACTCGGATACAAACACGCTCGGGCTCTCCCTTTCCTCAAAACACGAGTTTTCTGCGGGCTTCTTTGAAAAAATCACAATTACGATCACAATCTGCTGGCTTTCCGCGGGCCTGCCTCCAAAATCAGTAGAGGATCTGTATGAATGGGCTCGTCTGTTGATGCGGCTGTTGACCGCCTGTTAAAGGTTAGAAAACTGTAAATTTTACTGGGAGGAAGAGTATTCGCTGACAGCCATTTTGTAAAAGTGTCCGGGAGGAAAAGTATTCAGAAAAGGCTTTTACTAGCAATTTGGTGGAGAAAAAGCCCATCATTTTGTCATTTGCTTAGAAAAGGTTAACATTCTTTTACAGGGCTTTTTCATTCTTCCGCAGGGGTATATATAAGTTTGGGAATCATCGATCAGCTTTGATTCAGATGGCTCCCAGTTTGGCGAAGATAGCTGTTGATTCAATTCCATTTGCCTCTGGGGGACAAGCTCCTGGAATTTCTCCTCGCTAAACGTCATTGGAAATGCAATTGGAAAATTTTATTGTAGGTGCCAAGAGACAGAGGAATATGCCAGAACCACCTATGCATGTATTTGTTTGGAAATGGATTTCAGCCCAGGTTTCCCAGCGGAAATAATCCTAACAAGGAGAGACTATGTGTGGAAACAAAAACTTGATTATGAAAGTGTCCTCTTCAGATGTTGATGTGGATACTGCTTTCTTTGACACAGGCCATCTAGCCAAAATTGCCCAAAAGCTTCCCAGAAAAATTCTGCTAGAAAGAATCACCACAGATCTACATGGTGGGAAGGAGCACAAAAATAACATTACACTGTCATCAAGGAAGAGTACTCTCCAGAAAACCAGGGAAGAAAGTAACAACTCTCAAGACAAGCAGGGGGAAAGCCCCACCCAACAACGAAAAAGTGAACTTGACAACCCCTCAAGCAACAATTAATAAATCTTCATTTAACAGCAAAGCAGATCTCCCAGACCAAACTTCTTCTTTGACTCTCTTCAAAAGGACGAAGACAACAGACAACCCCTCAAGCAACAGTTAATAAATCTTCATTTAACAACAAAGCAGATCTCCTAGACCAAACTTCTTCTTTGACTCTCTTCAAAAGGACAAACACAACAGATCGCGAAGCTAAGAGACCAATGTCCCAAGAACCAAAAGAGATAAAGGAAATGCAAGATAAAGGAGGTTGGAAGACCGTAGAGAAAAAAAAGAAAGTTACATCTTTTATAAAAATGAAATGTAAAAATGAAAAAGTCTAAAGTGTTTTTGTTATTTAAAAAATTCCTAATAAAATACTTGTGTGTAAATTTAAATTCACTAGATATATAAATTAATTATATAAAAATATAATTTAAAAATATTAAAAAAAAGATTACACAGAATTATTTTCAAAATAGAGAAAGGTTAAATTAATGGAGAAAACTTTAATAGAAAAAAGTTAAATTATTGGAATGGCTAAAATAATTATGAAGATTAAACATAATTACGTTGAAATTTAATGATAAATAGGTAAAGGTTATTGAATTAAAGCTTTTGTGATGATTATCAAGTGTTTGAGACATGTTTTTGATGATAATCACATATAAATTTATTTATCTACGCGTTTCCAACCAAAAATATAATAAAAAATTCAGAACAAGATGAAAAATTACCATTAATACAATGAGAAATTGTATTAATGGTAAAAAAATAAGAGTGTTAAAATAAGAGTGTTAGGAATTGTTTGTTATCAGATTGGCGTGGTAAAAGAGTCTCGCACTGTTTTATATAATGTAAAAAGATCAAAACAAAGCCAAACTCTTATTACAAGGGTGATGAAATTATAATGGGACTCAAGAAAGAGGTTAAATGAAATGAGATCAAAGAACATAATAATAAACTGTACCTGCTATTGAGAGAGAACACTAATCTCCATGTTGAAAATTTGAGCTATCTCCTCCATTGCAATGAAGTTCGCTTGCTGCAAATGCTGATTCAAATCTAATTGTCTCCAGCCGAACGTCCTCCTCTATTAGATATAGACTGCACAGGTTGATGCATAGTTTCAGATACAAAATGATTCATACAAAGATTAAACTTATAGGTAATCTTACACTTGAAAAAAAGAGCATCGTGTTTGGAACAACTCTCAAATATATATAGTTTTGTTTATAGTCGAATGACTAGATTTATCGGATTAATTTTTTTTATTTAATCAATGTAATTTCAGATTATCAAATTTATCAAACCAAACCTTCCTACTTAATTATTATACCATGGTAACCATATTCACCACCGCATAAACAATCTTACCTGGATAATTGATACAGAACAAGTGGAGGGCAGGGTGAAATGTTTATGAGAATTGATGTATATATAATACATATTATCATTCCCTCCAACGGATACATCGTTTGCGGCCTTTTCGCCTTCCTAAATTGAACGGTTGCAGACGGTACAAATTCGTTATCACTTCTCAGCGAATTAGGACTTGGTCTGCCTCTGTAACTGAAACTGAAGGGTAAACCCAAAAGGCGGATAAATCAACAGACGAAACTGTTAACCGATCAGTAATCTGGTAAATTCAAAATGTTGCTTTTATGTGTTTTTTTCAATTTGAAATCATGATGTTTTTTCAGTTTCTATTTATCAATTTAGAAAGATCCTAGGAGAAAGCTTACCTTGAGTTAAGTTGATTGTAGATTCTCTGAATATTGATCACGCCCATATCAATGCTTATTGATCGCGCCTATATCAATGCCATTCCGAAATATTCAGAAAATCTGTAATCTACTTATTTTTTCAGAAGGAAAATCTAAATGTATTATATTAAGGTGATATAAAGATCTACAAAAACGGCGTAGCCACAGGCAGATATGTAGAAATGGATCAAGAAAAGCAGTGGAGGCGATGCCTCATGCAAGAATTTGTACATGCCAGAATATGAGTACCATAAGAGATTGATAACAAATATAGGAACCCGAAGCTGCTGTATTAAAATACACGAAAACTCAAATATATCAACCTCTATAACATCCTAATGTATCATAATTGCATCATCAAACGGCAACTTTTCCCGTCTCATTCACATTTAAAACCTAGGTGAAAGGCTAATAATAGACACTCCAAACCACCCGCTATAAGTCCCGGTTTTTTTTCAGTTTCTGTTCATGCTTTTTATTTTTCAGTTTCTATTCATGCTTTTTACCAAGGAGGTAGGTCCGATTTTGCCCCGATTGACGCAAGAAATAATTCCTCCCGCCAAGATCGAGATCAAAATGTTGAAAGCCCACAAAGGCCTCCGGAAGTACACGACCCATTAAAAGAAATGCTCCAACGATTTTCTTCGTTGGTTCAACATTGCTGCGCGTAAAATGGTTTATTTTTACCTCGTTTAATTATAGTTTTACCTGCGGAAAAAATGGTATATCACTGAGGGTTTCTTGGTTTCGCTAACAGTGACTGTAAAACAGCGCTGTGCTTTTTGACCGTTGTAAAATGCTATTTTCAATAATTGTAAACGTGGGTAGATGTTTGGGACTACATAGTCTAAAGCAATTTTTTACACTCTTATTTTATTAAAAATTAGATTTTTTTATTGTATATCAAATCAGTTTAGATTAATTTTAATTTTAGATCTATTAAATTCTTAGAGAGATCATTTTTTTTAAATTTTTTTTTTACGATTTACGAGGATGTTTTCCTTTGACAGCTCCCTGTGCTACACGGCTCTTTGCCTACCGGGGTTGGTCCTTAAAAGCTCGTCTACCAAACGGATGTGAGGAGACATGCCCGCCCAACAAACACACTGTTGGAACTTTGCATGTTAAAAGATTTGATCGGGAGGCTTGATAAATCATGGGTTCAAATGGATCTAGGTTGATTTTATTGATGATGATGATGGTGGTGGTGGTTAACGTCCACTAAGACCAAATTTTGGTCTATCAGACCTAAAGAAACAAATTATTTAGTTTGATTTAAAATTTTATTTCTATGTTCAAAATGCTTGGAGAGAAGCCTCTCAAGCTCACTATAATTTTGACATCTTAAAAGGCTAGGGAGGTCAGTGTTGTGACAAAGATTATGAAATTGAGATCTAATGTGGTTGTACTCGGGGCACTCTAAGAGGAAGTGGTTTTTATCCTCGATGTTCCTATTCTCATAGAGTTGGCAGATCCTTTCCATCCATGGTTTTTTAGGAAGTGCCCAACGACCTGTTTCACTAGCTCATGAGAGTTCGTTCTAATCTTCGCTATATTAATTTTCTTCTTTGAGCTATTTAAAACAAAGAGATACTTTTGATCTTCTAAGATGGGATTGATGATCTTCTTATAATAGCTTAATTTTCTTTTAGCTGCTAAATCTTTCTCACACCACATTTTTTCTTTGGACTTAGAAGTAACAATATTTTTAATGTTATTAATGTTTTGCAATGCATCATTCTCGTTGATCTCTCAATAGTTTAATTATTATTTATTAATTTTATATTTTATTTTATTTATATTTTTAGTTTTATGTAATTTGACCAAGTCAAAATATTGTATTGATAATTATCATTATTATTTTTTATATTTCAGTGTATTTTTCTTTTTACTTTTATTTTGATTGAGTCAAAATGTTTAGATGACATTACATCTCTACACACTCGGCTAGAGAGAGTCTTTCTAGCAATTACTTTTAACCTTTTCTTATTTTTTAATTGAGTCCATATGTAAATGCTTACAAACATGACACTACTACAACATCTTCCTCATACCTTTTTACTTATAATTTTAAAAATGTTATAAAATAAAATTAAAATAAAATAAACCACATTAGATGTTTTAGTATGATGATGAACCACATTAAATGGTTTGAAATGTCAACCAAATCTCAATGATGTGATTAATTCAAAAGATCATTATTAAAATAAAATGTTTATAAATATTTTGATTTTGAAATGAGTTATGTATTTTGGGCAAATGGTATTGATAAACTATAGTATTGACCCATGGTATTGTAATAAAACCTATTTACAAGTTAATAATATTTATGATAAAATGGGGTGAATATCTATGCTTAAGAATCTTGCTATATTGTATGTTTATTGTAAGTATTAAGTTTTAATTTTAAAATGTTATAAAATTGAATTAAATTAAAATATTTATAAAACAAATTTATTTTGAAATGAGTTATGGTTTTTGGGTATGTGGTATTGATAAACTATAGTATTGACCCATGGTATTGTAATAACACCTATTTACAAGTTAATACTATTTATGATAAAATGGGGTGTATATACATGATTAAGAATCTTGCTATATTGTATGTTTATTGTAAGTATTAAGTTTTAATTTAAAAATGTTATAAAATTGAATTAAATTAAAATATTTATAAAACAAATTTATTTTGAAATAACTTATGGTTTTTGAGCATGTGGTATTGATAAACTATAGTATTGAGCCATGGTATTGTAATAAAACCTATTTACAAGTTAATAATATTTATGATAAAATGGGGTGAATATCCATGATTAAGAATCTTGCTATATTGTATGTTTATTGTAAGTATTAAGTTTTAATTTAAAAAGGTTATAAAATTGAATTGAATTAAAATATTTATAAAACAAATTTATTTTGAAATGAGTTATGGTTTTTGGGTATGTGGTATTGTTAATCCATGGTATTGTAAGAAAACTTATTTAGAAGTTAATAACATCCATGGTAAAATTGTGGTGAATATTCATGGCTAAAAATTTTGTTATATTATAAATATTGAATTTTTATGTGTCTACTAATTGAATTTACATATGCTTGTGGAATCATTATTTTAATTCATATGGTAAAACATATATTAATTTATAACTACATTATATATTTTAATGTTATATGTATATTATGATTTTCTTTTATAGGTTTTTAATTTTATTAATTAAAAAAAATACAATTTAAAAAATATTTGCAAATCTAACGCCTACACATCTATCCTATACTAGGTTGTAAAAAGCATCTCGGGGAAATTATTCTTAATAATAATAAAATATTGATTATAATTTTACTTAGGGTTTCAAAATAAAAAAGTGGTTAATTATAACATTTTTTCCAAAATCTTTTCTGGGATTAATCACACACGATTTTTGGTGTCAACATTTAGAACCCTCTATAAATAATATAGTGTTTTATAACACTTTATACTAATGCATTTTATATTTTCATTTTATGTTTTTAAATGTTTAAGCATCTCAACATTATTTATTTTTGGTGTTAGATTAGGTCCTCCATCTATATCTTGATGAAAGTTGACACCAAAAATCCCGCGTGTGATTAATCTAGAAGAGATTTTCCAGTCATTATGAATTATATAGAATTATAACAATTTTAATATTTATTTTTCATTCAAAGTTAGTCTAATCTTTATATCTAAAATATTTTTATTTATAACAATCATTTAATTATTATAATCATTTTATAACTAATGATATGAGCCTTCCTCTCTAATATGTAGGTATATTTGAATATGGAATTTGAAGAGTTTGCCTAGTCCTTTCTTTGGCATCATAGTCCTAATGATTTCTTTGTTCTCCTATTGTCTTGTGAAGGTGTTTAATTTTTTTTTGGATATTCACTTATAGTAATATGGGATGTTCTCCTCGGTAATATATAAGTGTTTCAAGTACCTTTTGTTGTGTGAGATTCTTGGGATTAGTATCCATACTCAGTCCTTTTGAGTCTTTGTTTCTCACTTCTCTCTATGAATGTCAATTTGGGTCTCTTTGTTCCTATTAAAGGAGAGAATATCAATTTGGATCTCTTTGTTCCCTATTAAAAGAGAGAAATTATCATGGTGGGCTATTTGTTCTCCTCCACTTCTCCTCTAGTAATATATACATGTTGCAAGTTATTTTTGCTCTATGGGAATTCTTGGGAGTATTGTCCTTACTCTAGTCCTTTGAACATTTATTGCTCACTCCTATCCATGAATGTCAATTGGGGTATCTTTGTTCTTTTTAAAGGAGAGGAATTTTTTCGCAACATGTCATGCTCATATTGAAGCTGATTGTTGACCTTAGTGTTTGGTGTGTAGGATAGGCATTTTGGTTTCCTACCTCTAGGTTCATTCTTAGAGGAAATATTTTGGGGTTTCCTTCTTTTATAGATCCCTCTATTTGTTTCAATTTTTTAGATATAGATAAGAAGAACAAAGGAAGACAACTCAACTAGATTGGGCCAAAGATATAGGAAAGTTGCATTACAATATTTTACAACATCAAATTCATCATAGCCAGATAGTCTCTACCTTAACCATGAAAATGAAACTTCTCTTAGAACATAGGACTCATATGCAAAGTGCCGAGGATGAGCATGCCTCTCTTCCTCAACAATTGAATTATCTTCAATTCTCTCTTCTCATTCATCAAATGGGTTGGTGTTGTCTTGGGATTTGAGTTAGCACTGATAGTGTTTCTATTTCTGATTTAAATGTCATAGTTCCTCCTATGGAGGAAAATGATTTGGGTAAATATGACTACCTTCTCTCCCACAACTAGTGTTAATTTACCTTAAACATCTTAGTATTTTTTTATAGAACATCTTTGTGATCAAGCATGTTGATTTTGCAAGTCCGCTTGTAAGGTGGCTTTGATATTTTTTTGAAAACAAAACCTACCTCTTAGCCGCTTTCAATAGCATCAACTACCATCTTTTTCATTTTATTGTATGGCCTTGTTTCCACACATGAATATTTAATATAAATTTTCCACATTACAATAATTTTTTAAATTTATTATTGTATATATATTTTTTTCCAAATCATATTTATTTTATAGAAATAATTTTTTGATTTATTTTACCTAAGAAAATATTTATCCATTCACTACTTATCATTGCGTTAAAATTTGAGAGAAGAAATTGAAAATGTTATAAATTTATTTTAAAAGGATATTAGCAACTATCAAAATATCTTTTCTTCATTATTGTTGATGGTGCTGGATGCCACCAACATACAGGGGGTCTCCCCATTGTGAAGTCCTAACTAGGACTCACACCGTTTGGAGTAGGAGCCCCATCCGATTATATGGCTTGACCACCATTTGCAAGTGATTTAGAGGTATGCCTTGGCCACAACACAATACACAATAGATCATAAACACAACTTTGGGGCAACAAGTATGTAAGATTTGTGTGACACCAAGTGTAGAGTGTAAAGGGAGATTATATGAAAAAAAGACAGATGGGCCTCCAATAGGACAATAATAGTACTATCCTAAGAGAGATGCACAAGAAAAAGAGAAAGACTTGTTGATTAACCTTGTTATATAACAATTTGTCACTATCCCTGTACTCCCCATTCCACGATCTTGGAGGACCTCTACAGTGAACCCTACATGCTTTTCGATCATGAAGGAACTCCCATTATGTCCCTCTTCATGAGCATAATGATTCCCTTTGCATAATTTCCCAAGAATATTCCTTTTACCCTAGTTTACAAGGCCGACGCTAATGACCAGTTTCCTCCTCGTGCTAATTTGCAGAGATTAAAGTAGGACTAGTGCCGTATGACGCTACTGAGCCTTTTCTTAGTCGCGTCGATCCTCTTTTCACAAGTGTTTTAAATATGGAGTCGAAGCTTCCAGGTCTAGAAGCTTCATAATAGATGTCTGGTAAATGGTTGGGCTAGATGGATCCAAGGAAGTTAGTTTGGGCTCCTTTCCCCTATAGGATGGATCCAAGGGATAAGGCCTTCTTCCATGATAAGAGGAACCATCTCCCCTCTATCCAAGCTATATAAACCCCTCCTTTTACAAGCTTCACTAGTTTCAGTCCTAGTATTTTTGGAGCTTGAACAATCAGCAAGACATCTATAGCTTGTAGCTCTCTAGTTTATGTTTGAGGGAGAATAGTGTATTTGGTTTGGTTTGAGACTAAAGGGAATAAGCATTAAAACTTCCATTGTTGGGGCTATCCATGAGATGCTAGCAGAAGTGTGCAAACTCAAATACGTCAGTGGAGACAAGAAACATTAAGGCATTGGTTGTAATCTCTTTCTGAACTTATATGAATACAACGATTGATTGATTTCCTACATTGAAGTGTTATATTACATTTGATGGCTTAATGTTCTTTGACCTGTTAAATAGGTTGAATGCAATTTGTATCCTATCACGTTTGCTATTTTTGTTTGTTTGCTTGTTTCAAGTATTCGAAGGAAGGAAATGAAAAGTAGCTGGAGCAAGGAAGCAGGATCATCATCAAGTGGAACAGAATTATAAGAAGTAGGCCCTCTTATTTGATTCTAGCTTAAGGAAGTTTTCCATAGATTGTTTGTTTTTGGCTAGACCTGCTCTCTCGGACTAGAGGAATTGTTTGTGTTTGCACTGAGAATTTAACTGCACTACAAATTGGCAACCATACTGGGGAGCCAATCCTTCTATTTGATTGATTGTCATTTTATGGTTTTGTGTGAACTTTTCTAGTATCACCATTTCCCTTTAGTTTTATCCGCTTTTCCTGGTTTACTGCTATAAGTCTAAAATTTACAGTGACAAGTATGGTTTTAGCCTTTGAATTTTTTTTTTTCCATGAATCCTCGGTTAGCGCGTTTATTTTTCTAACAGTCATGCCGATTAGCACGAGTTTCTTTAAAACAGTCGCGTCGACCCCCTTCTAACGCTTGTTATCAGTTAGGCAGTCACGCCAATTCCTGTAGGAGAAGATCGGGGTTTCCCCTAGATCATAACCAGTGTGTCTTGCCCTTCTGATTTCTGTCTCTTAGTTTTTTCTGATTGTTTTCTCCATGACTGGAAAGCTTCATTGGCTTGGTTTATGTGCTTGTTTGGTTTGCCTTTTCTTCACTTGGTTTCTTGAGTCCTTGGATGGTTTGTAGCCCTAGGGCATCTAGGTTGTCATCCATTCACTTGTTTGTGTGCTCAGCAAGTCAAGTTGTTAGTTAAGTTGCTCCTTGCATTTCGTTTTTAGTCTTTTTGTTGCTTTGATTTCCATTTAACAAGTTTGAAAAGTTTTGTTTGTTGATTAAGCGTCTCTTTTCGAGCATAGATCACATTGCTCATCTTGTTTTCGGTTGAGTCTTTGCATAATTAGTTTGGAAGGAATTCTCTTTTGTGATTTGCATTTGCTTGAGGTTAATTGTTTTGAAAACTTTTCATTGAAGTGTTTGCGAAAGATTCATTTTATCATTTCACTGAAAAATAAATAATTCTAGTTTGCTGAATCAATATGTTACACTAGTTAGCATCATTGAAGACTAGAGTTGCATTATCATTTTCATTGGGAAAGAAATGAATTATCTTTACTAGTGAGAGGACTACTTGAAGTGCATTTGATAGGAAAGATAGGAATTTGAAAGAGTTTTTCATCATTTTGTTTTCAAAAAGCGAAGTAGTGAAAAGGTCATTTTTCTTTCAATTTCTTTTTTGTTGCATCAAGTGTGTTTTCTACTCTCATTAATGTAAACAATTCATTGAATTGAAAGGGTTTGTCTAATTTAGTTGCATATAGGAGTTTTTCGAGTCACATCGATAAGGCCTAAAAACTGAGACATAATTTCAAGATAAACTTTAAAATGTATTCAATTAACCTAAGACACATTTGAAACCTAACGATCACATTTATAAGGTCTAGGTTAGAGATGTGTTCCGACACCTTTAAACCTAGCAGTTGTCATTCGCTTCGACACTAGACATCACTAGTATGGACTTGTGCTCCCCGTACTATTATGTATATAAAGGGAGAGCCCACTAAGTTGCAATCCTTTATCCATAGGAAGCCAAGTCTGCCACTTTGTAAATGTGATACACCGAACACAACATTCAGGGAGATTTGCCTGCTCGTACTTCTCGGTTTGCCTAGAGGTATCTTGTAGTTCACGGTTACCTCATAATCCTTTTTGCCTAGATTATTCTGAGTAGTCATTTTGATCTTTTTGACTCCCTAAATATAAAAGATCATCCGAGTGCTTGTCCTTTTGAGCTAGTTTCAACCTGAAAGTGATAGAGTCAGCTTTGCTTCTTTCTTGACTCTTAAAACATGAAAGAGCACCAGTTTTTTTTTTGATCTTAAAAAAATTGATTGCCCATGATATTATAACATTCCTCTTAGTCTTTTTCCGGACCACAACGTGAGTATACATTTAAATACATTTTAAAAGCCTTAGAATGAATCTCTCTCTTTTGGTTAATTGAGACAAAGTCATCATGGCTAAACCATCAGGTTCGCTTAGTTCCTCTTCCTCTCCTCTGTCTAAAAGATCGTATGAGGAGCCTTTTCCTGAATTACCGTAGTACCTTGAGGACCAAGGTGTTGAACTTGGAATTGTTCTGAGCATTCAACCTTTGTCATCTCATCCTCCTCCTCCCTTGAATACTGGGTCACTTTCTGACATTGGCCCGAAATCTCCGGATAATCCTATCCAGACTCCCGAGATTCCGCTAACTTCTGAAGGTCAGCTCAGACTGGTTGTTTATCCTTCAAATCCTTTGTTCGATCCTATTGTGATATCACCACAACGTCCGTATAGTTCGTACAATCAGCCGGATATTCCTTTGGAATTATCCCCTTGAACATCTTCAGTTTTTTGTCGTCATTTGTTTTCACCCATGGAATCAGAAGGCGAAATCCTAGTCTCCTCTCCAGGTCACTCGGAAGTTTCCACTCCATGCACAGTTGAGAAGCAGGAATATCCTTTCCCTCCCGAAGGTTTCCCTTACACGGGAAGCATTCCGACCAATGTTCATCTTGAGTTACCGCATAATTATGTGACTTTAGCTCAGTTGGTATCAGGTACGCCTAGTGCCTCATCACTATATCACAACCCTATCTGGTCATCTGGCCTACCTATTCATTCAGAACCTGGTCTCCCAACTGATGGTACATTCTGTAGTTACTTCAGTTCCGGTGCAACCCACCATTCTGAATCCTCTTGTTTCTTCTGTCCAAGTAACCTGTCCGGTTCAACCGATGGTCTCGAGTCATGTCACTGTCAGTTCTTCAATCCCTCCAGTAAGTGGATAGGCTGTGCCATTGCCTGGGGGGAAAGTCTGAATGTTTCTATGATGTATGGCATAACCAATGTGAATGGCTCACAAGCTCACATGGTTGGAATGAACCAGCCCTCTTCAGGTGACATTCTAAATCCTGTTTCCCCGGCTGGATCGAGTAATGTCTAGTACCAAAAGCCGAACCATGTTGGTCCATCTAGGTCAAGTAACGTCCAATACCAGCAGACTAATGTGGCTCACGTTTAGTACCAACCTCCTTATGTTCCATATGGTTCACAAGCGATGGTTAATTCACCTTACACCTCTCAGCTTAGACCTTATGCCCATCTTGGTTCGTCCACCGTGCCTAGTGGATATGGCCAGATATAGTTCAGGAACTTTCAAGGTGTCATTCCGGGAATTGTTCAAGTACCCTTCCAGCAGCAAGGGCCATCCATGCAGCAGTAAGGGCAGATAATGTTGCAGCAAGGACAACTGCAACAACCGCAGGGGAAACCCTTGCAACCGTTGCAGCAAACCATGCAGCCACAAGTGCAATATGTGCCACAATCCTCCTAGACTATGCCTTCGAAAGGTTAACCTCTATAGCCACAGGGACAACCTTTACAGACGCAAGGTCAGCCCTTGCAGCAACAAGGTCAACTTGGGCAGCAAAAACCCTTATATTCATATCAACAGGGCCAACCTTTGCAAGGGCAAGGTGCGGGTCAAGTCCTACAGCAGCAGGCACAAAATCCTTATGTCCAAGGGTAATGAATTCAACATCCTTTTGTCGAAGGGAAACAAGTCCAAAATCCTTATGTCCAAGGGAAACAAGTGCAAAATCCTTATGTCCAAGGGCAGTAGGTCCAAAACCCTTTTGTCTAGGGGCAACAGGTTCAAAACCCTTATGCTTAGGGACATTAGGTGCAAAATCCGTATGTCCAAGGCCAGTAGGCTCAACAACCTTTTAACTCATATGTAGCTTATCAGCAGCCTATGGCTAGAAAGTTTCAACGCTTTCAAGGTCATAATCCTCCCTATGGGAAAAATCAGATGCCATATGGACAAAACCCTCCACTATGGGGACAAAATCCTTACCAGCAGTGATGGGTTCCGCCGGCTAGGTCCGCTTATTGACCTCAAATTCGTTTCAATACCCAATTGTCGTTCTTGGCCACACTAGAGTTTCCAGATGTGTCTAGACTCATGAATGAACCAATTCTTCATTTGCTATACTGGCCTCCAGTTCCATCCAAGATATCGAGCGATTGTCCAAAGTTTGAAGGAAAAGCAAAAGAGGATCCACAAGCCCATGTGATGACATATCACCTCTGGTGGTCCTTGAATTCCTACGTTGATGATTCCATTCATCTTTAGCTTTTCCAATGAACTCTTACAGGTGTTGTAGCCAAGTGGTATATCAAGCTACCTCGAAATACCTATCATGACTTTAACACTCTCACCATGGCCTTTCTCACACATTTCTAGTTGCCAGTTTGCTATGAAACTGGCACCGATCTATTAACATCCCTCAAGTAAGACACTACGACCCACATTTCTGATCACATCCATGAGTGGAGACGTAGGCGTCACCTGATTAAGTTTGATATTGTTGATCAGTTGTTGGTCGAGTGGTTCACCAAATCATTCGTTAGCAAAATTGCTGACGACATTACTATGGGTGGATGCGTCACTGAGGAACAAGTCATCATGCGTGCCCAATATTTAGACCTCACCTATTCACAATTTGACATGTTATACGATATTTTACCTGATGCACCTAGACCGTCATCTGATCTAGAGGAGGAATATTTTATGACACTCTTCTTTTTGACTCAAAATGACAATTACGACACTTTTTGCATCAAAAATGACAATTCGATTAAGCTACTTTTGACGAAGGATTGTAAATGATGAACAAATACATTAAAACATTTAATAATCCTAATTAATGGAGGCTGAAAAATGTAAAGGAAGGAGGCTTCAGCAATGAGAGACTGATCATAAGTAGTGAAACAACTGAATAGAGCTGAAAACAAGGAGGAAAAACCCAAATTTCAAAGAGAGAAATAATATTACTTAGTCATCGCACCTGTGCTTCTCAGAAATAGGGATGCATCTCACCTGCTACACACGGGAGGTGTGATACATACTGGTTTCCAGTTATAGATAGTGCGATGGGCCAGGGAGCGAAACTGAGGTGGGTTTTTGCTCAAATTTGCAGTTGAGTTCAGTGATTTAGGCTGAGCTACTATGAATAGTAAAGAACAAAGTACAGGGGTATGATCTTGGGAGGTTAATGAGCTACCACAAGGGCATCTAGTATGCTTGTAAGTTATATTTTTAGTTCATAAACTAACCTGGAGATTGACTGAAGCAGCATTCATCTACTTTGCAATTGCATAGCAAGAGAAGTTCAAAGGCTATCTGGATAACTTCAGGCTCCGTCTGTAGTTTATAAAGAAAACAATAATAACAAACAAACAAACTATTCACTCCCTAGCGGAGTCGCCATTTTGTTTCCGGGAAAACTAGTGTATTTCGATCGGTTAGTCCCACTAAGATTGGTAGCTATCTTAGAAACAAACAATCAAAGTACTTTGCAATTTCCTTTATGTATGATAGATAAGAGAGAAACAAAGGGACCAACCTGGAACTTCCGCTTGACTCCTTGCTTGATTTCTCTCTCCCTTGATAGAGCTTGCAACTCCTCTCCTACTTGCCCTGCTTAGAGAATACCTATAGAGACAAAGTAACAAAACACCATCAAAGCATCTTGATCTATAATATCATAAACAATGCAGAATCAAAAATACATTGATCATACAATTGCATTCACAAATAACAAGATTCACAAATACACAATTGTATAGAGGAAAACTCAAACAACTTTATTAATAATAGAAGAGAGGATTAAAACCTAGCTCTCTAATCCAGCATCATCCTCCCAGCATCAAAGCCCTCTTCACCTCATGAAAATCAAGATCACCCAACAATACAATGTTCTCTCTCAAAGACAAACTAACAACACTTCCTTACAAATTACAAAATTCCAGCCTCCAGATCTCTCAAATGAGGGATCCATTTATAGATATCTATAAGGGTGTGAGTCAGCTCTGGGATTTTGATTAGTGTCATTCCATTGATAGTTCTTGGTTCCACTTGGAGATTTCATTGATCTCTTACTCATCCTTGGGTGAATTCAGAGAGGCAAGTTTCATAGGATAAGTTTCTAGAAGATTCCATGAGCATCCACTTAGCAAACTGTTTCAGCCATTTGTCCATTCTCGCTCATCGTACCCTACATAAGGCCTCTTCAGTATGCATCGCACTTGGCTAGTATAGGAGCCAGTATGCATCGCACCTTGACAGTGGAGTAGTCAGTATGGTTGAGTTTTGGCCAGTTCTGAGTGGTTTTTCAGGTGGAACTTCTGGGAAATGATGTAATCAATTGACCATGATCCTTTAGGGCATGAAACAACATTTTTAGGGATTAAAGAGCCCTTGGTTTATCAACATATGTTATTGGGATTGAAGTGCCCAAATATTTCTATAACAGTTGCCCCCTAAAGCATTAAGTCGTAAATCTTTTGATGTTGGATGAAATGCTTTATCATGAGGATCCGAGGAATTCGAACTGGAAGGTGACCTTTATAAGATATAATACAATACATCATCATCATATTAATTTCATGATCTAGATGAGGTGGGAATTCCCATGCTCAACTTTATAAATTCATTTTCATGTACATAGAATAGATAATCTTCTGCAGTTGCAGACTGGTGATTCTTCATATGAAGGGTCATCGTCCCTGGCTTGGATGACCATCTATGTAGCTTCTTTGTACATTTGATGTCTTTATGTTCCTAAATATATCGTAGTCCGGATGGATGAAACTAGATCCGAGGTCTTCAAACTCGTTCAATCCTCACCCGATGTACAAGTCGATCCATGTGAAAAGATGTTTTGAAGTCAAACATGGAAAGACATCGCCTGATTACAAGCCAATGATGTAAGCTATTAATAGGTGCGAGAGGAATCACCGATAATGATAATGACCCTCAATGTACTACAGTACAATTTACGTGGTGTGAATATATGGTCCTATGTCAAACACCACGTAAAATATTTCGGTCGAAGGCCATTGATGTAAACCTGTCGCCGGAAGTGAGAAACTTGCCATTAAGGCATGCAAGCTTCAAAGTACTGAAAGGGTTGTTTCTAAATCAACTTCTTGGATAATGAGTTGATGTCGACAAGAAGTGACCCATCGTAGGAGGGCCTTAATGTATCCCACATCTACGACACGAAACAAAGCAAATGATTTTCTGGAGGTGAAAACGATCTGATGATACAACGTTTAGAAATGGCGGTCATGAAAAATGGAGGGTGAAGGTATTGCAGTGGATGAGGCGTTAGCTGGATGGTGAATTATCTGAATGACTTCTCTTGAACATACCAGTGACACTGAGATGGATTGGTAGCGTTAACCCCAAAAGATGGATGGTACAGAGGACCACTGGTGATATGACCGGTGAATGGAATAACCCAACTCGACTCAATCATGGTGATGGAGTGAAAGTGTCATGTTCAAGAGTGACCTGCTACCAATAAAATTCTTTAAGTTTTCTTCCCTTTTTCCCCAGTCATTGCTGACCAGTGACTCTTTATTTTTTGTCAAGCTTGAGGAGGATAACATATGCTTGTTCTATAATTTGCCCTTCAGGCAAATTTATCGCTATGTTTTAGCGAGCCTAGTGACAGTGAAACTCGTTCTTGTCTATATGGATGAGTTTGTCGCTATTGTTTTAATGAGTTTAACGACAAAGACAACTCGGTCCTTTTCATTTTTAGAGAGTTTGAAAAGGGATGAAAATGAAACTCCAGCAGTCCTTTTTCATAGCATAATCCCTTAAGTCTGAAAAAGTATAAAATAATACGTAAGGGATGATTTTTCGATCACTTTAGCGAGCGGAAAAAGATAAGCGCTCGATCTTTTTGTGGGATAATCCCTTAGGTCCAAAAAGATTAAAATACAAGAGGGATGGTGCTTCCCCTTTATTTAATGAGATGGAAAGGCCAATAGCTTGAAAATCTTTTCATATTTAATGAGTCTAAAAAGAGTTTAAAAGAGACTCATTTTTTGAGGAACGAGTCCAGTGTTTTCGGGTAACAACTGGTTCCAGGTAAGTTTGGAACCTCTCAAAACATGGTGGTGTGAAGAGCGTGGCTAATAGAACCACTCATCGCAGCTATTCCTCAAAAGGGTAAGCAATCAAGTGGAAGCGTATGATCGGCCAAAAGAATGGAGGTGATGGCAGAACACAACCAAGGCTCAAAAGGCCGATAGCATGGCAATCACAGAGGTTGTTTACTGAAGGCAGGTTTATCTTTTAATGAGCTGTAACCTTGCATTAACATATGCTCAGTGGTAGGTTTATTTTTTAATGAGCTTGAACCATGCGATAACATTGCTCATTGCAGTAGTCAAAGATGTCTCTCATTGGTAGGTTCATTTAGTGAGCTTGAACTCTACGATAACATATGCTCATTGCCTTTTTATGTAGGCTAGAAATGATCAAAATACAAAGCTAAAAAAATAAAAAGCTAAGGAACTACTGAGGTTCGGTAGGATGGCCTTGTCTTTCGTCTAGACAAAACCCTTCCTTTGGTCCGTCTAGTGTGCAGACATTTCTGGACCAACTGCTTAACCTAAGAAGTTAAAACTAAAAAGCTAAAAAATCTAAAAAGCTAAGAAAAGAAATTGGTCATATTTTCACTTGCATAAAAAGGTTTGCATGCCCCCAGGCATCGAGAAAAGGAGAGTTTCCAGGTCACCATATGGAAGTCACTGCGGTTAAGCAGGATTGTTTCGTCCACGGTTAGACAAAACACTTCCTTGGCTTTGTCCACATAGTGGACAAAAGTGAATGGTGTTTCAGACCAATCACATGACCTACGAGGAAATGGTTGTTTCAGACCAATCACATAACCTACAAGGAAATGGTTGTTTCAGACCAATCACATAACCTACAAGGAAATGTTGTTTCAGACCAATCACATAACCTACAAGGAAATGGTTGTTTCAGATCGATCACATAACCTACAAGGAAATCTATCTTTTCAGATGGGTTCATCTGTCAAAGCAGACCAAGGTGCATGCCCCCTAAGCTTCGTTACATTCACCGGACTACTTGCCGCAATCAGGTGGATGGAATGAAGGTTGAAGAGACACTCTTGATGTAGAGAGACCATTTAGGGTTGATGTTTGACTTGAGGCTGTGTTTGAACCGGGAAATGAAAGTTGATCGATAAGTTGTACCATTTTTCCTTCATACGGGAAACACATTACTTGAAAGAGTGTGGAAACAATAGCTTCCATGCTATATATATAGTCACGTACAAGAAGTAGATTGTAATCTAATGGTCCTTGGACTACCATCACGTTCAAGTGAACGGTTTTCCTTTTCAAAGTTATTGGCAACTTTGGAAGGATCCCTAATGGTCGACTAGTTCCTTTGTCAAAGCCTGATAAATTTTTAGTAACAGGCATAAGCGATGGCGAACCAAGTTCTTTTGAAGTAGTTGAGGAAAGGATACTCACTGAAGCCCCTTCATCTATGATAATGCTAGACATGATCATTTTGTAAATTGTACTATGATCCGGAATGGTACATTAGATGGAAGGCGGGGTCTTGCTAGTTGATAAAAATCAAAGGAAACAACTAGATTGCTTGGAGGGGGTACCGGATAAACGGTTGAATGAACCCCTTGAACTGGGGAATTTTCCTCTTGTTGTAAACGAACGGGTGAATTGCCCCCAAGTTCATCAGACTCTGTATTAACAAAAAGAATTTGAACGGTATCGTTCTCATTCTCTTTGGAAATTGTATCACTTGAAGGTGGACCTTCTAAAGGCAAGACTAGGTCGACTGCCATCTCAACCTACTAACTTTGGTCCAGTATGGACTCAGAAGGTTCACTCTCAAGGATATGCGTTTCGACTGACGATTGAGTTATGTCAGTCATATTTTCAACTAGTAAAGGACTTGGTAAGAGTTCCTTGTATCTAGGTGGAGTTGCTGCGGCGAAGCAGGATGGTTATCCAAGACCCTTTTGGCTTCGTCCAAAAAAGGACAACGGTGAAGGGCATGATCACCTTCACATAACCTACATGGAAATCTGACCTTTCCTTTCTATTCATTGACTTCACTATTACTAGTTGATGGTGTGCTGTCAACATGATTACCAGAGGTTGATGACACCTAATGGTGTGAATGGGGAGACCATTCTCTCAAGATCCAAGGGATGCACAGACATTCGCGATGAAGGTGGTCTCCCTTGCAAATTATGCATGGAGATCTCCGTTTGGAAATTTCGATGTGCGAATTTTCACCAGATGCTGCATGGTTGCCCCTTTTCTTAACTGAATTCTTCTTTTTCTCCTTCCCTTTCTTCTTCTTCTCGGTCACCTGGTTACTAGCATCGCTACTTTCACCAAGTGAAGAGGAAGAAAGGGAGGGAGAAAAAAATGAGGTAGAAGGCGAAGGGTCAACTTCAGTATCAACTGGTTGCTGATTCGATTGCTGAGGAATCGCAGTAATTTGAACGACATCAGTTGAGAATAGCCATACTAGCAGACCAATTGTGATTCCTGGAAGGGACAATGTGGCCATATACGGAGCACCAATATTTCCCCAAGAAGAAAATGGACTAGGATTCCACTCAAGAGGGATTCCTTGATTGGTGTACTCCATTATCTCAACCTAAGATCAACTAAGGAATAGGGATGTTATTCCGAATTAAATAAATTTTAATGACACTTTGACACAACTTTGCTTTCTCAATTTTTAAGAGTCGAGAAAAAGCTAAAGATGACTTTAGTTGCCTTTGATTTTTAATGAACCTGAAGTGACAAGTGCTTAGATGGACCTTTTCTTTTAAGGAGTCAAAAAGGAATGAAAGTGACTACTCTGGAGATCTAGATAGAGGGATTACCAAACCAATTGTAAAACTGCAATGTACACCTTGGTGGTAAATTAAAGAGAAATTACCAAGGACTTATGTACGACAGTCAATCTTACCAAATGTTGTGTTCAATGCATTGCGATCGATAGGGCAGCAGACACAGCTTCCTATGGATAAAGGATATCAGCCTATTGTGGTCTCCCAATATATACTTGACGGTAAGGGGAGCACAAGTCTGTGCTAGCACTTGTCGTATGAAAGAGGAGGAATCACCCAACCTTCGCTGAAAATGATGGTTACTAGATTTTATGACACCAGAACATGTCTCTAGTCTAGACCTCTAGATGTGTTGCGTTAGGTTCCAAAGCGTTGTTAAGTTCATTGAGATTTATTTTAAAGTTGATCTTTCTTAGAATTTTGTCTTTCAAGGTTCACCACGCGATTTAGATGTAAAATTCCTAAATATGCAATCTAAAATGATAAACAATCGTTGTTTTCTTTTAGCAAAGAAAATCCTAGCTACTAAGGAAAGAAGATTACGATTCTTTCAACAGAGAGCAAAGAGCACACACTAAATGCACTTTTCCTAAATCATTTTCGCACACAGTCTAAATGCAAATGCATGTATTTGTTTTTCATTTCCTTAATGTGAGAATGCCAAAAAGGAAAACTAAGTATAGATCTAAACTATTTTCTTCAAAGCAACATTTCAACAATTTCTTTTCAAAATGAAAGGAAATCTAAATGACACTTTTCGATTTCAAATAGAAAATTGATTTCTACACTTCAAATATTAACAATTCAAATCAAATACAATGACAAAAGTACAATCAACTATCTAGAGGAGGAAGATTTTACGACACTCATCTTTCTGACTGAAAATGACAATTACGACACTTTTTGCATCAAAAACGACAGTTCAATTAAGCTACTTTTGACAAAGGATTGTAAATGATGAACAAATACATAAAAAATTTTAATAATCCTAATCAAAGGAGGTTGAAGGATGTAAAGGAAGGAGGCTTCAACAATGAGATACTGTTCATAAGCAGCAAAACAACTGAATAGAGTTGAAAACAAGGAGGAAAAACCCAAATTTCAAAGAGAGAAATAGTATTACTTAGTCATCGCACTTGTGCTTCTCAGAAATAGGGATGCTACACATGGGAGGTGCGATGTATATTGGTTTCCAGTTACAGTCAGTGCGATGGGCCATGGAGCGAAACTGAGGTGGGTTTTTGCTCAAATTTGAAGCTGAGTTCAGTGATTTAGGCTGAGCTACTATGAACAGTAAAGAACAAAGTACAGGGGTATGATCTTGGGAGGTTAATGAGCTACCACAAGGGCATCTAGGATGCTTGTAAGTTATATGTTCAGTTCATAAACTAACTCGGAGATTGACTAAAGCAGCATTCATCTACTTTGCAATTGCATAGAAAGAGTAGTTCAAAGGCTATCTAGCTAACTTCAGGCTCCGTCTGTAGTTTATAAAGAAAACAACAATATCAAACAAACAAACTATTCACTCCCCAACGGAGTCACCATTTTGTTTTCAGGAAAACAAGTGTCTTTTCGATCTGCTAGTCCCACTAAAATTGGTAGCTATCTTAGAAACAAACAATCAAAGTACTTTGTGATTTCCTTTATGTATGATAGATAAGAGAGAAACAAAGGGACCAACCTGGATCTTCCGCTTGACTCCTTGCTTGATTTCTCTCTCCCTTGATAGAGCTTGCAACTCCTCTCCTACTTGCCCTGCTTAGAGAATACCAGTAGAGACAAAGTAACAAAACACCATCAAAGCATCTCGATCTATAATATCATAAACAATGCAGAATCAGAAAATACATTGATCATACAATTGCATTCACAAATAACAAGATTCACAAATACAAGATTGTATGGAGGAAAACTCAAAGAACTTTATTAATAATAGAAGAGAGGATTACAACCCAGCTGTCTGATCTAGCATCATCCTCCCAGCATCAAAGCTCTCTTCACCTTATGAAAAGTAAGATCACCCAACAATACAATATTCTCTCTCAAAGAAAAACTAACAACACTTCCTTACAAATTACAAAATTCCAGCCTCCAGATCTCTCAAATGAGGGATCCATTTATAGATGTCTGCAAGGGTGTGAGTTAGCTCTGGGTTTTTGATTAGTGTCATTCCACTGATAGTTCTTGGTTCCACTTGGATATTTCATTGATCTCTTACTCATCCCTGGGCAAATTCAGAGAGGCAAGTGTCATAGGAGAAGTTTCTAAAAGATTCCATGAGCATCCACTTAGCAAACTATCTCAACCATTTGTCCATTGTCGCTCATCACACCCTACAGAAGGCCTCTTCGGTATGCATCACACCTGGCTAGTGTAGGAGCCAGTATGCATCGCACCTTGATAGTGGAGCAGTCAGTATGGTCCAGTTTTGGCCAGTTCTTAGTGGTTTTTCAGGTGGAACTTCTGGGAAATGATGTAATCAGTTGACCATGATCCTTTAGGGTATGAAACAACACTTTTAGGGGTTAAAGAGCCCTTGGTTTATTGACATATGTGATTGGGGTTGAAGTGCCCAAATATGTCTATAACAATTGCCCCCTAAAGCATGAGGTCGTAAATCTTTTGATGCCAAGTGAAATGCTTTATCATGAGGATCCGAGGAATTCAAACTGGAAGGTGACCTGTATAAGATACAATATAATACATCATCATCATATTATTTTCATGATCTAGCTGATGTGGGCATTCCCATGCTCAACTTTATAAATTCATTTTCATGTACATAGAACAAATAATCTTCTGCAGTTGTAGACTGGTGATTCTTCATATGAAGGGTCATCGTCCCTGGCTTGGATGACCATATATGCAGCTTCTGTGTACATTTGATGTCTTTATATTCCTGAATATATCATAGCCCGGATGGATGAAACTAGATCTGGGGCTTTCAGACTCATTCAGTCCTCGCCCGATGTACAAGTCAATCCATGTGAAAAGATGTTCTGAAGTTGTACATGGAAAGACATCGCTTGATTACCAGCCAATGATGTAAGCTATTAACATGAGTGAGAGGAATCACTGATAATGATAATGACCCTCAAGGTACTATAGTACAATTTACGTGGTGTGAATATATGGTTCGATATCGAACACCATGTAAAATCTTTCGGTTGAAGGCCATTAATGTAAACCTGTCGTTGGAAGTGATAAACTTGCCATTGAGGCATGCAAGCTTCAAAGTACTGAAAGGGTTGTTTCTAAATCAACTTCTTGGATAATGAGTTGATGTCGACAAGAAGTGACCCGTCGTAGGAGGGCCTTAATGTATCCCACATCTACGACACAAAATGAAGCAAATGATTTTCTGGAGGTGAAAACGATCTGATGATACAAGGTTTAGAAATGGCGGTCATGAAAAATGGAGGGTGAAGGTATTGCAGTGGATGAGGCGTTAGCTGGATGGTGAATTCTTTGAATGACTTCTCTTGAACATACCGACGACACTGAGATGGATTGGTAGCATTAACCCCAAAAGATGGATGGTATGGAGGACCAATGGTGATATGATCGGTAAATGGAATAACCCAACCTGACTCAATCATGGTGATGGAGTGAAAGTGTCATGTTCAGGAGTGACCTGCTACCAATAAAATTCTTTGAGCTTTATTCCCTTTTCCCCAGTCATTGCTGACCAGTACCTCTCTATTTTTTGTCAAGCTTGAGGAGGATAACATATGCTTGTTCTATAACTTTCCCTTCGGGCAAACCTTTCAGTATGTTTTAGCGAGCCTAGCGACAGTGAAACTCGTTCTTGTCTAGATGGACAAGTTTGTCACTATTGTTTTTACAGGTTTAACGACAAAGAAATCTTGGTCATTTTCATGTTTAGAGAGTTTGAAAAGGGATGAAAAGGAAACTCTAGTAGTCCTTTTTCGTAGCATTATCCCTTAAGTCCGAAAATGTATAAAATAATATGTAAGGGATGATTTTTAGATCACTTTAGCGAGCCAAAAAAGACAAGTGCTCGATCTTTTTGTGGGACAATCCCTCAGGTCCAAAAAGATTAAGATACAGGAGGGATGGTGCTTCCCCTTTCTTTAACGAGCTAGAAAGGCCAGTAGCTCGACAATCTTTTCATATTTAACGAGTCTAAAAAGAGTTTAAAAGAGACTCTTTTTTTGAGGAACGAGTGGTGTTTTTGGGTAGCATCTGGTTCCAGGTAAGTTTGGAACTTCTCAAAACATGGTGGTGTGAATAGGGTGGCTAATAGAACCACTCGTCGCAGTTATTCCTCAAAAAGGTATACAATCAAGTGGAAGCGTATTATCGGCCAAAAGAATGGAAGTGATGGCAGAATACAACCAAGGCTCAAAAGGCTGATAGCATGGCAATCACAGAGGTCATTTACTGAAGGCGGGTTTATTTTTTAATGAGCTTGAACCTTGCATTAACATATGCTCAATGGTAGGTTTATTTTTTAATGAGCTTGAACCATGCGATAACATTTCTCATTGTAGTAGTCAAAGATGTCTCTCCTTGGTAGGTTCATTTTTTAGTGAGCTTTAACTCTACAATAACATATTCTCATTGCCTTTTTATGTAGGCTAGAAATGACCAAAGTACAAAGCTAAAAAAACCAGAAGCTAAGGAACTACTGAGGTTAGGTAGGATGGTTTTGTCTTTCGTCTAGAAAAAACCCTTCCTTTGGTCCGTTTGGTGTGCAGACTTTTCTGGACCAACCGCCTAACCTGAGAAGTTAAAACTAAAAAGCTAAAAAATCTAAAAAGCTAAGAAAAAAAACTGGTCGTCTTTTCGCTTGCATAAAAATGTTTGCATGCCCCCAGGCATCGAGAAAAGGAGAGTTTCCAGGTCACCATAGGGAAGTCACTGCAGTTAAGCAGGATTGTTTCATCCGCGGTTAGACAAAACACTTCCTTGGCTTAAGTGAATGGGGTTTTAGACCAATCACATGACCTACGAGGAAATGGTTGTTTTCACATAAATTACAAGGAAATGGTTGTTTTTAACTGATCACATAACCTACAAGGAAATGATGTTTCAGACCAATCATATAACCTACAAGGAAATGGTTGTTTTAGACCGATCACATAACCTACAAGGAAATATATCTTTTTAGCTGGGTTCGTCTGTCGAAGCAGACCAGGGTGCATGACCCCTAAGCTTCATTACATTCACTGGAATACTCACCGCAATTAGGTGGATGGAATGAAGGTTGAAGAGACACTCTTGATGCAAAGAGACCATTTAGGGTTGATGTTTGACTTGAAGCTGTGTTTGGACTGGGAAATTAAAGCAGGTCGATAAGCTGTACCATTTTTCCTTCATGTGGGAAACACATTACTCGAAAGAGTGTGGAAACAATAGCTTCCATGCTATATATATAGTCACGTCCAAGAAGTAGATTGTAATCTAATGTTCCTTGGACTACCATCACATTCAAGTGAATGATTTTCTTTTTCAAAGTTATCGGCAACTTTGGAAGGATCCCTAACGGTTAACTAGTTCCTTTTTCAAAGCCTGATAAATTTTGAGTAACAGGCATAAGCGATGGTGAACCAAGCACTTTCCAAGTAGTTGAGGAAAGGATACTAACTGAAGCCCCTTCATCTATGATAGTGCTAGACACAATCATTTTGTAAACTTGTACTATGATTTGGAATGGTACATTAGATGGAAGGTGGGGTCTTGCTAGTTGATTCCAATCGAAGGAAACGACTAGACTGCTTGGAGGGGGTACTAGATAAACGATGGAATGAACCCCTTGAACTGGGGAACTTTCCTCCTATTGTAAAGGAACGGGTGGATTACCCCCAAGTTCATTAGACTCTATATTAAAAAAAAGAATTTGAACGGTATCGTTCTCATTCTCTTTGGAAATTGTATCACCTGAAGGTGGACCTTCTGAAGGCAAGACTGGGTCGACTGCCATCTCGACCTGCTGAATTTGGTCCGGTATGGACTCAGAAGGTTCACTCTCAAGGATATGCATTTCGATTGATGATTGAGTTATGTCAGTCAGATTTTCAACTAGTAAAGGACTTGGTAAGAGTTTCTTATATCCAGGTGGAAGTCGTTGCGGTGAAGCAGGATGGTTATCCAAGACTCTTTTGGCTTCATCCAAAAAAAGACAACAGTGAAGGGCATCATCACCTTCACATAACCTACATGGAAATCTGAACTTTCCTTTCTGTTCATTGACTTCACTATTACTAGTTGATGGTGTGCTGTCAACATGATTACCAGAGGTTGATGACACCTGACGGTGCGAACGGGGAGACCATTCTCTCAAGATCCGAGGGATGCACGGACATTCTCGATGAAGGTGTTCTCCCTTGCAAATTATGCATGGATATCTGCATTTCGAAAGTTCGGTGTGTGGATTTTTTCCAGATGTTGCATGGTTTCCCCCTTGCTTAACCGACTTCTTCTTTTTCTCCTTCCCTTTCTTCTTCTTCTCGGTCACCTGGTTACTAGCATCGCTACTTTCACCAAGCGAAGAGGAAGAAGGGGAGGGAGAAACAAATGAAGTAGAAGGCGAAGGGTCAACTTCAGTATCAAATGGTTGCTGATTCGATTGCTGAGGAATCACAGTATTTTGAACGACAGCGGTTGAGAATAGCCATACTGGCAGACCAAAAGTGATTCCTAGAAGGGACAATGTGGCCATATATGGAGCACCAATATTTCCCCAAGAAGAAAATGAACTAGGATTCCCCTTAAGAGGGATTCCTTGATTGGTGTACTCCATTATCTGAACCTAAGATCAACTAAGGAATAGTGATGTTATTCCAAACTAAATAAATTGTAATGATGCTTTGACACAACTTTGCTTTTTCAATTTTTAAGAGTCGAGAAAAAGCTAAAGATGACTCTAGTCACCTTCGATTTTTAATGAGCCTGAAGTGACAAGTGCTCAGATGGACCTTTTCTTTTAAGGAGTCAAAAAGGAACGAAAGTGACTGCTCTAGAGTTCTAGATAGAGGGATTACCAAACCTATTGCAAAACTGCAATATACACCTTGGTGGTAAATTAAAGAGAAATTACCAAGGACTTATGTACGACAATGAATCTTCCTGAATCCTTTGTTCAGTGCATTGCGATCGATAGGGCGGCAGACACGGCTTCCTATGGATAAAGGATATCAGCCTATTGTGGTCTCCCAATATATACTCGACGGTACAGGGAGCACAAGTCCATGCTAGCACTTGTTGTATGAAAGAGGAGGAATCACCCAACCTTCGATGAAAGCGATAGTTACTAGATTTTACGACGCGAAACACATCTCTAGCCTAGACCTCTAGATGTGTTGCGTTAGGTTCCAAAGCGTTGTTAAGTTCATTGAGATTTATTTTAGAATTGATCCTTCTTAGAAATTTGTCTTTCAAGGTTCACCACGTGATGTAGATGTAAAATTCCTAAATATGCAATCTAAAATGATAAACAATCGTTGTTTTATTTTAGCAATGAAAATCCTAGCTACTAAGGAAAGAAGATTACAATTCTTTCAATAGAGAGCAAAGAGCACACACTAAATGCACTTTTCATAAATAATTTTTGCACACAGTGTAAATGAAAATGCAAATGCATGTATTTGTTTTTCGTTTCCTTAATGTGAGAATGCTAAAAAGGAAAACTAAGTATAGATTTGAACTATTTTCTTCAAAGCGACATTTCGACAATTTCTTTTCAAAATGAAAGGAAGACTAAACGACACTTTTTGATTTCAAATAGAAAACTAATTTCGACACTTCAAATATTAACAATTCAAATCAAATACAATGACAAAAGTACAATCGACTATCTAGAGGAGGAAGATTTTACGAAACTCTTCTTTTTGACCCAAAATGACAATTACGACACTTTTTGCATCAAAAATGACAGTTCGATTAAGATAGTTTTGACGAAGGATCGTAAATGATGAACAAATACATAAAAACATTTACTAATCCTAATCAATGGAGGCTGAACAATGTAAAGGAAGGAGGCTTCAGCAATGAGATACTGATCATATGTAGCAAAACAACTGAATAGAGCTAAAAACAAGGAGGAAAAACCAAAATTTCAAAGAGAGAAATAATATTACTCAGTCATCACACCTGTGCTTCTCAGAAACAGGGATGCATCTCACCTGCTACACATAGGAGGTGTGATGCATACTGGTTTCTAGTTACAGACAGTGTGATGGGCCAGGGAGCGAAACTGAGGTGGGTTTTTTTCTCAAATTTGCAACTGAGTTCAGTGATTTAGGCTAAGCTACTATGAACAGTAAAGAACAAAGTACAAGGTTATGATCTTAGGAGGTTAATGAGCTACCACAAGGGCATCTAGGATGCTTGTAAGTCAGATGTTCAGTTCATAAACTAACTCGGAGATTGACTGAAGCAACATTCATCTACTTTGAAATTGCATAGCAAGAGCAGTTCGAAGGCTATCTGGCTAACTTCATGCTCCGTCTATAGTTTATAAAGCAAACAATAATAACAAACAAAAAAACTATTCGCTCCCCAGCGGAGTCGCCATTTTGTTTCCGAGAAAACTAGTGTCTTTTCGATTTGCTAGTCCCATTAAGATTGGTAACTATCTTAGAAACAAATAACCAAAGTACTTTGCGATTTCCTTTATGTATGATAGATAAGAGAGAAACAAAGGGACCAACCTGGATCTTCCGCTTGACTCCTTGCTTGATTTTTCTCTCCCTTGATAGAGCTTGCAACTCCTCTCCTACTTGCCCCACTTAGAGAATACTTGTAGAGACAAAGTAACAAAACACCATCAAAGCATCTCGATATATAATATCATAAACAATGCAGAAGCAAAAATACATTGATCATACAATTTCATTCACAAATAACAAGATTCGCAAATGCACGATTGTATGGAGGAAAACTCAAATAACTTTATTAATAATAGAAGAGATGATTACAACCAAGCTGTCTGATCTAGCATCATCCTCCCAGCATCAAAGCTCTCTTCACCTCATGAAAAGTAAGATCACCCAACAATACAATGTTCTCTCTCAAAGACAAACTAACAACACTTCCTTACAAATTACAAAATTCCAGCCTCCAAATCTCTTAGATGAGGGATCCATTTATAAATGTCTACAAGGGTGTGAATCAACTTTGGGCTTTTTATTAATGTCATTCCATTGATAGTTCTTGGTTCCACTTGGAGATTTCATTGATCTCTTACTCATCCCTGGGCAAATTCAGAGAAGCAAGTGTCATATGAGAAGTTTCTAGAAGATTCCATGAGCATCCACTTAGCAAACTGTCTCAGCTATTTGTCCATTCTCTCTCATCGCACACTACAGAAGGCCTCTTTAGTATGCATCGAACTTGGCTAGTGTAGGAGCCAGTATGCATCGCACCTTGATAGTGGAGCAGTTAGTATGGTCCAGTTTTGGCCAGTTCTAAGTGGTTTTTCAAGTGGAACTTCTGGGAAATGATGTAATCAGTTGACCATGATCCTTTAGGGAATGAAACAACACTTTTAGGGGCTAAAGAGCCCTTGGCTTATCGACATATGTGATTGGGGTTGAAGTGCTCAAATATGTCTATAACAGGCATGGTTATATTATTGTTTTTGTGGATTATTTCACCAAGTGGGCCAAAGCGATGCCTACATACTCGGCGGATGGTAAAAAGACAACTCAATTTCTATTCAATCATGTTATTTCCAGGTTTGGAGTGCCTCAAGCGATTGTCACCAACCATGTCTCCAATTTTTGAGATTTCATGATGGATGAGCTCACTTCTACATTGGGTTTGTGCCATGATGGCTCCACCCCTTATTTCCCTCAGGCCAATGGCCAAATTGAAGCTATGAACAAAGTCTTGGTTACGATGCTTCAGTGCACCATTGGGATGCACAAGCAAAATTATCATCTCATGCTCTTTTCAGCTCTGTGGGCTTACTGAACCTCAACCAAACACGCAACTGGATTCACACCATTCCAGCTAGTCTACGATATGGAAGCAACTTTAGCGATTGAGTGCGAAATTCCCTCACTTAAGTTGGCTGTTGAACTTCTCCCCGAGACCTCACCTCAAGAAGAAATCCTCTTATATTTAGAATGACTGGAGAAGGCTCGTTGTTGATTGCTACTTTAGTCATCGAAGTACAGAAAAAGTGGGTCAAGTCCCATTTTGATCAGTCTATCTCTCCTTGAACTTTTTCTGAGGGTGATTTGGTTCTTCTGTATGATCAGGCTAATGATAAGCTGGGGGCAGACAAGTTCAAACCCATGTGGCATGGGCCCTACATGGTTAAACGTGTGTTACAAAAAGGGGCTTATGAGCTAATTGATTATGAGGGCAATCCCTTAGACAAGCCCAGTAATGGGCTTTATCTAAAAAAGTACTATGCCTAAGTCATCTTGCATGGCTACTTTTGTATAATAGTGTGTCATTCATTTTTGTGCAGTGTGGTTTGGTGTGTTTTTTTGCATGCATATTTCCTGCTTATTATGTTTTTACCTTCTTTGCAGATGTCTGTGTCTCCTCACATCGGTTTTGCTGATGGTGCTTGCCATAGTACCTGAAATATATCATCCGCGACATTGGCCATTTATGATCCCCATGGTGAGTTGGTTGATCTTCAAGGTCTTTGTTTAGGTAAAAAAACTAATAACATTGTTGAGTACAACACATTTATTGAATTGTTGTCAGAAGCTATCACTCTTGACATTTGGGAATTGGTTGTCAACCTTGATTCACAACTTGTTGTTCTTCAACTCAATGGGAAATATTCCGTAAGAAACCTTTAGAAATTGAGAATGTATTTGTGTATTCTTCTATTGGAGAGAAATTTTGATTACATTACATATCATCATATTCCTAGGCATATGAATACATTGACGGATGCATTAACTAATTATGTGTTGGATAGACATTTGCGAAACATGTGAAAAAAAAAAAAAAACATTTGTACCATAATAAACAAGGAAATATATATATATATATATATATATATATATATATATATATATATATATATATATATATATATATATATATGTCGATAATGTTTGTCATACATCAAAACCCAAAAAAATAATATGTGTGTTCAAATACATCTGTGGCTCACAGGCCTAAAAAATTTAGAATGCTAGACCTATGAACTACTCGGCATGGTGCTCATGGTAGCACGTAACTGCTCTTACTAAATGAGTTAGCAGTGGGTAGATATGGTCTGATACCCCCATTATGTGCCTTTGATACTAGCGTGGGATGTCACCCACCCGGGCATACTCTGGGATACCGTGGGTAAATCCCTCAAGGTTCCACGCGATCTCCTCCTCGTTATCAGTTCATTCCTGATAAGGAGCGATATCGAACTACCGAGCAACGTGCTTGGAAATCTGGGACATCCCGACAGGACTCTTTGGTCCTACATCTTCATTTACAAAATCTAAATGTCATGAATGCATGTATTTAAAAAAAATAAAAAAGAAAAATTAAAATTGTTTGTTTTTACCTCCATCGTCATAATCTTCTCCCTTTAGGAGCGGCATATCTGGATCACCGCAGAAGTCGGTATTGCTATAGGGTCAATCCTATACTACGATCAGCTGTCGTCGTGGCCATGAGAAGAAGGCGAGCTTATATGACATATGTTGGCCCCCGGCAATCCTAGGCATCAATGCACTCCAACGGACCATCCATGGGTCTCGTGGCAATGGCAGTTCCACCTTAGCAAGCTGGTAGTGAAAGAGCAGGGCCCGCTTCAAAAAGAATGTCACTAGAACTTAACTGTAGTAGAACTGCTTCAAGTTTCCTGCCTTGGCTTTTGATATTTGGCTCTTCATGTTTACCTTCATGGCCTCTGCCCAGTTGAAGATAGTCAATGATGTACAGTCAATAGCATACTGAAACTTCGACTTGTTGGACTCATGTTGTTTAATCCCAAGCCACTCTGTTGATGGTCAACAACAACACTTTCAGCACAAGATCCTGAACACTCATGATATTTATCTTGCCTCTCTTTGATTTTAGTGCTTTCGGGAAGTTTTTTGTGAGAAACATGTTTAGCCTAGACCCATACAGATTAACTGCTTCCCCTCTTCGGGACAGTCCTGTGATGAAATAAATGTCGGAAGTTTACAACTCTATTTCTTGGTCTCGAATCATAAAAACTTACCGATTGACATCCCAGAGACTGATAAAATACTGCAACAACTCGGGTAGAACCTGAAGACCTGGTGTGAGGAAGAATTTGAGGAGTCCACAGTTCCTCAAGGAATTCAAGCAATTTGGGTCTACCATTGCTTGTGTATCAATTTCCTCATTCTCACGTTCCCTCCAAGCAACCATTTTTCATGATGTTTTCCTTGAAAAAAGCATAAAATCAAGTTAATGATCATCCTTGGCTAGAGAAATTTAGATCAAATCAAAGAAATTGGGCAAAAACTTGAAACTTTTATGTTCACATCTTCAGCGCAACTGTTTTAAAAATAGTAGTGCCGACGGTGCACTTGATAGTGTTAATAACCCCCGATTGGTGTGATTCCATGCTCGGAAATCGCATTGACCAAAGGCAAATTTTGTTTTGCTAAATCCTCAATAAATCCAAAAATCAGTTAAAAACTGGAAAAATGAGGATTAAAATGAAGCTAAAGGTCTTGGCTATTACCTACAACTGATGGATCATCTAATGGCCTCCCAGATCTCCCATAATCTGCTCCTGAAAATCTAGGGCACAAATGGGTGAAAAGTTCTCCACACAAGGTAAAATGGTAAAATGGTAAAAATTAATTACTTTTTCCTCCTTTTATTCATTTTTTTTTATGAAATATTAGGGTATTAAAAGTAATCTTGACCTATTTGCCTTAGAAATTGGATAATGCATCTACCTTTTGTGCAGCGACAGGTGACATATTACTGATGATGGCACGGGAGTCATGTTTAAGCTCTTTTCTCAACTTGTAAAACTCAAATGAAAAGATCACCAAGTATTTTTCCTTTTTAACTCGTAAATTAGAATAAAAATGGAGGGGGGGGGTCTGCTCTTAAGCTCTTTTCCGACTCTTTAAAAATTAAAGATTGTCGAGATCTTGTCATTTTTAACTCATTAAAGGCTACGAAACATCATTTACGCAGTATACATTTACCCCTTTTTCGGGCTGGGATAAACTATTTGCGAAAAAGGTACTCGATTGAAATGGTCAAACGGTTCTGTCAAGTATCATTTTCTACCTTTTTGGGCTCAAGAGACACAAATATACGAAAAGGGACCATGTCGAGTTTTCCTTTCCGTATCTTTTTGAAACTCTCTAAACATGAAAAAGATACCGAGTTACACCTTTGTCGAACTCGTTAAAACATTAAATGACATCGGATTCGTCACCATGATAGACATGAGCTTCTCCTTCCTAGGGCTCATTAAACTTACTAGGTCGGATTCGTCCAAAGGATGAACTTACATGTAAGCACATGCTATCCCCTTCAAGCCTATGATAAAAAATAATTGGGGTACCTGCTAGAAATGGTGGGGGAAAATGGGAATTTTATCAATTGTGTCGGCAACTCACTCTTGAACATGACACTTTCTGTTTTGTGTTAGGTTGGGATATCCTCCTTTTCATCATATACCTTCCTGGATTGGGCCATTCATTTTTTGTCTTCCATTTGATCTCTGCCATGTCATCATGACCACCAATCCTATGGATCCAAAAGCTGCCAAACTCTGGAGTCGGGTCGCTGATATGTTGAGTTAGTCCTTCTGCAGTTACACTTACTCTTGATTCTCTGTATCATCTGAAATCATTTGCATCCCTTTGTCTCATGTCTATAATGTGGGATACATCATGGCCCTCCTTCGACATGGTCGCTTCTTGTTGACTTCAACTCATTATCCAGGAAGCTGGCAGAGAGACTCCCTTCCATTACCTTAGAGCATGCATGCCCTAATGGCAAGTTCTTCACACTCGGTGACAAGTTCACATCATTGGATTTCGATTGGGTGATTTCACGGGTGTTTGACTTCAGTTTTTTTATTCACATTCCATGGACTATGCTACTGGTACGTTGAGAGCCATTGTCGTTATTGGTGGTTTCTCTCATGCTTGTTAAAGATTCACATCATTGACCGGTAATCAAGCAACTTTCTAGCATGTTCGACTTCAACACGTCCATTCACATGTTAGTATTTGTATTTTGATCGGGTCGTGTTGGAGCGCAAGACCCTGGGCTTAGATTGCACAAGTCTATGTTGCTAGGCGATGTGACATGATCATGCTGATATACATGTCTCTTTCAGATGGATGGCTACGATCATACCATGAGTTGCTATATGTGATCCTTCTCCTTATTGGATGGCTACGACCATACCTTGGTTTCGATATGATCCTATGTATTGGATGGTTGCGCCTATGCCTTGCATCCGTTTACATGATCATTCTCTGGATGGATGTGTCCATGCCACGATTCATGTATCTACTTGTAAAGTATTTCACCCCTCACTCTAGTTCGGCCTTCATGCTTTAGGGAGCATTTGTTACACAACATTTTGTCATTGTCCCTGTACTCCCCATTCCACAATCTTGGAGGACCTTTATAGTGAACCCTACATGCTTTCCCATCATGAAGGAACTCCCATTATGTCCCTCTTCATGAGCAAAATGATTCCCTTTTACATCATTTCCAAAGAATCTTCCTTTTACCGCAGTTTACAAGGCCAACGCTAATGACCATTTTTCTCTTTGCGCCAATTTGTAGATATTAAAACCAGGACTAGCGTCGTATGGTGATACTGAGCCTTTTCTCAGTCATGCCAATCCTCTTTTGGTAAGTTTTTTAAATATGGAGTCGAAGCTTCCAAGTCTAGAAGCTTCGTAACGGAAGTCTGGTAAATGGTTTGGCTGGATGGAGCCGAGGAAGTCAATTTGGACTCCTTTCCCCTATTAGGATGGAACCAATCCAAGAGATAAGGCCTTCTCCCATGATAATAGGAACCATATCCCCTCTATCCAAGTTGTATATACCCCTCCTTTTACAAGCTTCATTAGTTTCAGTCTTAGTATTTTTGGAGCTTGAACAATCAACAAGACATCTATAGCTTGTAGCTTTCTAGTTTATGTTTGAGGGAGAATAGTGTGTTTGGTTTGGTTTGAGACTAAAGGGAAGAAGCCTTAAAACTTCCATTTTTGGGGCTATCCATGATATGCTAGCAGAAGTGTGGGAACCCGGATATGTCGAAGGAGACCAGCAACATCAAGGCATTATTGATTGATTTCCTAGATTGAAGTGTTATCTTACATTTGATGGCTTAATGTTACTTGCTTTGTTAAGTAGGTTGAATGCAATTTGTATGCTATCACGTTTGTTGTTGTTGTTTGTTTGCTTGTTTCAAGTATTCGAAGGAACGAAACGAAAAGTAGCTGGAGTAAGGAAGTAGGATCATCATCAAGTAGAATAGCGTTCTAAGAGGCAGGCCCTCTTATTTGATTTGGGGGTTTCTCCTGGTATTAACTGCTGTTACCTTCTCCATGGATATGGTGATTGGATGATCAGGATCATTGGGAAAGTACCTCCGCCTTTCCTACACAATAATTTTTTTCAATTGGTCGAAGGTAACATTATATAAATCCATGACCCTATCATTTGGTGGAGGGGAAATTTCCATTTCACTGAATGGAAGATGGCCACCGGTGAGAGGAGGATCTTATGTAATAATTGGTTCGACATCTATCTCTTGGGCCATTTGTTCTTCCTCCATCATCATTGTGAGAAAAGGAACGAGGAACCCTCTCCGTTTATAGCTGCACACTCTTGAAACTCTTTATGAGATGTTGTCAAGGTATAGTATTACCCTATGGGGAGATATGAGGACAAGTATATACATTGGATCACAATACGACAACAAAGGGACCAAGATGTACATGAGTTCACAAATATTTTCCATACTTTACACACAAAGATGTGTATGAAAGACTCTAAGTGACACTTGGTTCTCAAGTACCATGGTTGTCTTCACAAATACATTTAGGAAGAAATGGAGTTCATAGACATCTCCTCGCTTGATGCAGTGTACTGATATGCTTCCAAGATTGAAAAAAAATTAAACAAAAGAAGCACGACTTTGGATCTGTGAATCAAAAGCAAGGAAAGAGCACCCCCAAACCATAGAACAAATGCCATAGCCAGGGTGGAATGGCCTAGGACAACCCATCGAAGCCGCAAACAAAAAATGGCACTACAAAGATAAAAAGGATACAGTAAAGTGTGTGAGTTCCATAAGAGCCCCCAACATAGGTGAGTGTCATGCCAAGCAGTCATTGGTGGTTGAGCTAAAAGCTTTAGAGTCTAATGCATGTTCTGATTCTGAGCCAGAACCCGACAAGGGGAATGACAAGGGGAGGTATATTATTGATGCCGAACCCAGTGCCATCATTGCTACCACCAAGGTCAACAAAATTACCGATCAAATGAGAACTATTACCTCAAAATGAGAACTCTAGCCAAAAAACACAAAAAGAACACGAAAAAAACAAGCTGAAAAGGAAAAGTGTTGATGCTGGTAAAACATTTTTTTTGAGGTAAATTTTCAACATTTTTTTAAAAATGGTAGTAAAAACCAATTTTTTTTTGTGCATAAGACACCCTGAAAATGAAAAGTGTTGATGCTAGAATAATTTTTTTTTTTTTTTTTTTTTAAGGGTAAATTTTAAACTTTTTTTAAAAATGGCAGCAAAAACCAATTTTTTTGTGTGCAAAAGACACCGTGAAAAGGAAAAGTGTTGATGCTGGAATAACATTTTTTTAGGGTAAAATTTTAACTCTTTTTAATAATGATGTTAAAGATAAAATTATCATGACTCCGAAAACTTTAAAGTTCCAACGATTTTCAAGCATTACATTAAAGTTAAAATATCACATCTTTGAAAAGCCTTAAAATTCCAACGATTTTTAGGCATGACATTAAATATAAAATATCACATCTTTGACAAACCTTAAACTTCAAACAATTTTCAGTCATGGTGCTAAAGAAAAAATACTTATAGTTGTTTTCAAGAATACCATTAAAGATAAAATATCATGACTTATATAAACATTAAAACCTTGACAATTCTTCAACCATGTAGTTAAAATCAAAGATTATGACTACAAAAAACTTTAAGTTTTCAAAATATTTCAAGCATGACATTATGGAAAAATTTTATGACTAAAAAAGCTTTAAAAATGAACACCTGAATGAAAGAGTTATCATACCAAGAGTAATTTATTTTTTAAATGCTAAATGATTAGTGATTTTAAAATCTTAGCCTAAGACAACTTGATACATTGCATTTTTTTTTTAAATCAACCATCAAATTGACATGCAATGTAGGCGAACTTGACCCACTGTAATGAAAAATTAAAGACGAACCATGGAATTGACACATTGTGGGGGCAACCTTGATTCATTATAACAAAATTTTTAAAATCAACTATTAAATTGCACACAATGGGATTGGATTGCTAGTTGAGCATTGACATGAGTACTTCAAAAAAATAAATAAATAAACAAAATAATAAATAAATAAAACTGAAAAATAAAAAAGAAAACAAAAATTCAAACATTAAAAAAAAAAACACAAAAACAATAACAAGTAATAAAACATTTAAAAAAATTAAGAAACATGACAAAAAAATGAAATATAAAAAATATATAAAAATGACAAAAGAATAAAAATAAAACCATAAAAATGTAAAATAAACAAAATTAACTTGTAATATATATCTATATATATATATATTCTAACGTATTAAGTGTAGATATATTTTTTTTAAATGTTGGTATGTTTAAAAAAAAAAAAAAAAAAAAAAACATGACAAAAAATATCAAATATAAAAAATATATATAAAAAGGAAAAAAAAAACCATATAAATAAAAAAACCAAAATTAACCTATAAAAATAAAAAATTTAAATAAAAAAATTAAGAAAAAAACAAAAAATATCAAAAAATAAATAAAAAATGGAAAAAAATTCAGAAAAACGAATAATTTAAGGGGAAAAATTAAAAATTAACAAAAAAAACATCAAAAACAATTTTTTTTAAAGTTAAAAAATGAAATACAACTTGAGTGGGCCTAATGGTTAAGAGCATGTGTTTCCTCCTAAGAGGTCACAGGTTCAAAACTAGACAGGGTAGAGTATGTATGCCTTCATAGATTTAGCAGTGATATCGTTGTGCAGAGGTGGGTCCCTTATTTCTTGTGTTGTCTCCCCTTGTTTGTGGGATAAGGGAGAAGTCCAAAAAGCAAGATAAAATGGTTGGCATGACAGAAACATTAAGAAAAAGAAGTTTAAGATAGCAGACCTTGTTCTCCTCTATGATAGTAAGTTTTTGAAATTCCCAGGGAAATTCAAAACACACTGGTTAGGCCCATATGTTATTAAATATATTATTGATGGAGGCACAATACAGTTAGCGAAGTTAAATGGAGAATTAATTCAAGGAAAAGTGAATGGCAGTAGATTGAAGTTGTACAGGGACAACCCTGTCCCTACAACTTCACCCTAAAGAAGAAAGAAGGAAAGTCTTAGTGTCACATGCAGTTGAAAGTGGACACTGGACTATAAACTACATTGCAAAGAAAGCTTCGACAAAGAAATTACTTCGCTATAATCAGGAATATGTTGAAGTTCACAAGAAGCCGCAACATAAGACAGAGGTGCACTATAGTAGGGGACATGTCGAAGTTTGTTGGAAAAGTATAAATATGACTGTTAAAAAGAAAAGAAAAGCGTCAAGTTTCATTTAGGACGATAGTTGGTAGAATTTAATGATGGATACGCATTTAATGACGCAATTTGAACAAAATCGGGACAATAAAATCTAATGACGAGGTCCAAAGAATACAATTGTTATAAATAGCCGACTCCTACTCAGATTAAGAACTTTGCTAATCAAGAGTTTGAAGAGAGTAATAGTGTGAAGCAGTTGCACATATTTCTTGCATGAATATCCTATTGACTGAAGAATTTGTGCAAATTTTTATCGAGAGAGGTATAAAAGGACTTATGGAAGCAGCCGCCACAAAAATAGCTAATACACTCGCAGCAGTAGCACTTTCAATAACAGCACCGCTGCCACAGAAGCTGCGGACATCGCCGAGGGAGAAGTAACCCAAGGAAGTAAGAACCAATAAAAAGAAAAACAAGAAGCCTGCCAAACCTGTGAAGCCACAGAAGAAACCTCAGTAGGTTGACATTGAAGAAGAAGTGGAGGAAATTCAAGCGGAGGAAGGTGGAACAACATTCATCTCACCTCTTCCCACATATATCTTGCCAAGAAATCCTATAACTAAACCGATAAAGGATTCCAAGGATGTGAAGTATGGGATGTTCACACCTTTATTGCCAAAGGAGGTTCCATTTGAAGGAGACTTTTGAGAAAAATACCGCAGCTGAAATTCACAGATAATGATTTTAATGACCGAACAAAGTACTCGCCATTCACACCAAGCCAGTACTTGCAGTAGGTTCACTACCCAGATAGTGAAATGACAAGATTAGAACCACAACGATGGGTAAATGGGTTGACGTAGTCAAGACTGCTCAACATGATAAATGTGCTGCACTTCGACAGAAGTTCGTCAAACATAGCATGTGTTCGACAATTGTTGATGTTAGTACATGACAGACACCTGTGGATGGGGAATAAAATCCCCACAGATCAAATTTTGATATGGAGGATCATGAGTTAACATACCAAGGGCGGAACCTTATGGAGGAGTTCATTGGGAAGGACCAGAAATGAGCCTTAGAAGAAAGCATGAAGCAGAAGTATGGATTGGTGAAAGGAAACAGGGGCTATGACATAAACTTAATTAGTGACCAATAATTCTAGTTCGCTGCACACATTCTAGCTGGGAAATTATGAGGAAGTGTAGAGAAAACAAAGTTCCTGCGCCTGTGGTGGCTTTAATTGCGTAGTGTACAAATGGATTTCAGTATGGGCTATGTATTTATGAAAGAAATTCCTGGACGACTGCCACAAGGTCCAAGAGAAAGGTACATCTTTTCATTATAGCTGGTTACTATTGATCATTTCTATGTTGACATGGAAAGAACTGGAGGATACATAGTTTCCTTTGATAGAAGAAGATGTATGTGAGGCCATGAGGTATGCTTCGCTATGGCATACCAATCAACCATCACACACACAAGAAAACAAAATATTTTTTATATTATATCAGATGGATCTGCACATGTTGGTAAACTAGTATCCAAGCCTCTTGCCAGGTTTATACAAACAATACAGCCCCATGGCGAGGTTTAAGGCATATTTTCATAGATTGTACATATAGGCACTCAAAGACACGAAGAAGAAATGACATGCATTGCCATATATGGTCAAAGAGGATGACCTACTAGAAGTAGTGCAAACATGGTCCGCAGATTAGATGACTCCACTAGCGGAGGCATGAGACAACGTAACAGAAGAAGAAGAGTTGGACACTTCGCACCATGGCGAAGGCAGTGGATAAGAAAAAGAGAAGGAATTAGAGGAATATGAAGAGGAATAAGAACACCACAACAAATAAGAACATCATGAGGAAGACCCTAAAGGAGGTGAGGATACAATGAAGCAGACAAAGAAGATAGAAATAAATAAATATGTCATAGAGAAAAGGAAAGGCCAAGGTGAAGCTTCGAAGGCCATAAAGAAGCATAAGGGGATAAGTCAGAGGAGGTCATACCAATGGTCCTCATTGAGGGATACTTGGACCAAATTGGGGACAAGGTTCAGGAAAAATCACAACAAAATCTTGTAATAGGGTGGAAGATCGCTATGATGAGCTTATCACAAGTGTGCAGGAAAGGATCGCGGTGTTGAAACTTTTGGAATTGTCAATTAGAAAGCCTGCAAAGATATAGGAAAGGATTACAGAAGGAAGGATGATCATGCCTACCCTTGCAGCAAGGCTGACACAGATACCTGTAGGGGCTATACAATTTGAATCAACAGAAATTCAACAGCAGGCCAAGGAGTGGACACACATAAACATGAACATCGCAGTAGTGCCGCTGCCAAGGTTACATAAGCTGCATGAAGAAATTACAAAGGAATTAAAGCTAAGGGAAGAGCGCACATCGTAGCTCAACATATAGGTGGAAAAGGAGCAGGCTGTGCTGTCACAGAAGCTTGACCAAACAATAAAAGAGAGAGATTAGATAGAAAAAGAATACCAGTAGTTGAAAGATGCAGTAGAAACAACATGCAAAGTAATTCCTAACATGGAGGTCTGCGAAGAGGAATCAACAAAATAAAAGGTAGCAAAGATCGGCCTTGTAATCAAGGAGCAGAAGGATAAAGTTGCCACAACACAGTTTGAATACGAATTTAGAGTCAGTGAGCTGCAATTGAAGCTATATCCAGTTACATCGCATGATGTAAGAGACTAGACGAAGACTGACCTAAAGTTAATCATGGTTAGCATCTTTGTAACATTAACGGACTACAAAAAACTACTAGACGAGAGTATGCATATTTGGACTTCACTGCAGGAAGATCCAAATGTTAAGAAAATTCAAGAGGAGATGCAAAAAAAGTAGTAGTAATTAGAGGAAAGTTGAGCAAATATGAAGACATTTCCTATATCTCGGAAGATCACAAAGATCAATGAAGCGAAGGTGCTACATAAGAGGATCGAAGAGCTGAAGAGGGAAGAGAAGACATTGATAGAAAGAAATCATCCTTGGCAAGACGAGGCCATTCAACACTCACATATAGTAAATAAGAAGCTTCAAGAGCTTTGACAGAAGGAGGCAACATTTCTACAGAAGGATGCAGAGAATGTAACAGAAGCATTGTTGGAGGAAGCATGTCGTGAGGATAAACAGATGACAGAAGTGCTCCAATAGTTCCACCAAGCTTATAAAAGCATTGCATAAAAGATTAGAGGCATAGTAGCTAAGTGACTCAGGATGAGTCACAGATGAGCGTTGAGGGCCTACTGGGCGCAACCCAACTTGGCTAGATTTTTTGCAAGAAACCTGAGTTTTGTGGAACACACAGTAGAAAACATGTCGTGGAGTATGAAGTGGAATGAGTAGGAGAGTAGAGGAGCACAATAAATACCACGTAGCAAAGTCACCGCGCAACATAGGGGCTTCACAGCGAAGCCCCTCCCTTTTTGTAAAAAGCATAAAATATTGTAAAGTTGTTGGTTTTGGGCCATAATCCCTTGTATTTCGGAAATCATGGCATCGGGTCCATGGTAATGTAGTGATGTAATCCCTCATGTAATAGTATATATAGGGATGAATAATATAAGAGGAAGACATCTATTGATCTAGATCTATGTTTAGGTGATATTTTTGTAATATGTACTTCAAAGAAAAGGCGAGGCTCCACCACTGTGTGCGTGGAGGCCTGGATCTGCAGCTTAGTGCACAGACACCCCGCAACTGTGTGCGCAGGGAAGAACTATTTTTTGTACAGATTATATATTATAAGCAATAGTTCTTGTGGACATAGTCCCACATTCGTATGAACCATGGTAAAATCTATGTCTCATGTGTTTATTTTCTTACTATCTACACTTTATTTCAGTACTGTGAAGTTTATGGATGATTATATTATGTTTAAGTGATGAATTTAATTTTACGAAGTAATCTACAAGTGTGAGATAGCTGATATATGCGAACCAATTTACAAGTGTTCAAACATAAAGAAAACATAAAAATGCCACATCGTAACATCCCTCAGGCTGTAGAAACCTAGTTCTACATCCTCCCATAATCACTTTAGATGAGTCCGTGATTTGCTTCCAAGTAATTTCTGAGAGGGACAATGGTTGAGGGTTTTTTTGGTGAGCAGTAAACTTTAAACCTTGGTCAGCCAAACCTAAGCCAATAACTAGTCATGACCATCGCCAACTGGGATTGGAATTCTGTCAAACACTTGGAATCAATGCAATCTATAGGACATGAATACAAAATAGAGCATAAATGACTGATAACTCATATGAGACTTGACAAGAAGGATCACCACCCTCTTCCCTTAACTATTTTGACACCAATCAGGTCTTTCATCCATTATCCTTTCAGTTACAAGTAAATACATGAAATAACCATGACTATAACCAATCATATAACCATGCTTATAACCAACATCAGACCATTTAAATAACAATGATATAAAACCCATTAAGGCCACATAATAACAAGTATAAAATAAAGAGAACTTAGATTTTAGTAAACATAGGAAAGAACCAACCAGGTTCGAGACTTCCACATACCACCCGACCATCGACATGTCTGAACCAAATATTTCTTTCATCCAACCACTCCTGTGCCATATGCCAAGCATGAAAGTGGGATCTCATGGATAAGTCAATCCAAAAACAACCAAGGGAATTCAGAGGTTAAACCACCTCCACCTCACCAAACCGTGATATCACCAAAACCAACACCAAGATCAAAAAATGAAACTGAACTTGGAATGCCTCTGGACTCCATCACTATCCTTGAGGAATTTTTTGTCTCCTTGTCTCTCAGGTTTACCACAATCCACACTAGATCACTAAGCCATAAATCGAGACTCCACCCTCTAGCTTTACTGTGTATCCCGCCAAAATTGGTCAAGGGATTCCTAGGCCTTTGGGAATTTTCCTGAGACCACCTCCGCCATGATTTCTAAAACCATCAGAAAATTCAAAAGCTCAAGATTGAGAAACAATCCCATCGCACCATGGCTATTCGGAAAAAGGCAAGGCAAGGCTAAAAAACACTATGATAACTCAACAAGTCCATGCCACCGATAGCCAGAAAACCAAATACCAACATGCAAAGCCATGCATGTCAAAACTAGCTAGGAAATCATGCATGCAATATGTTACCTGCAAGTATTCCTCTTGAAGCTACTTGATCCTGATCTTCCTTTCTTTATCTTTGCTTTCCTTTCTTTCCCTTCTCCTTCCTTTGCTTTATTTTCCCTTCCTTGCTCCACAGCTATAATTCTACAAGAAAACTCTAAGTGTCCAAGAGTGTGAGAGAGAGAATAATGAGAGAGCTCCAAAACCAAACTAACAAAAGGTTTGAGCAAAAGCCTGCCCACTGATCCTCAGAAGCATTTTTATCAATGGGGCCTCCATTTTCTTCAATTTCTATTATTTTCCTTCATTTTCCTCCTCACATGCAACCTATGACCTTTCACCTTCCTTTTCTCCTATTTTCCTTTATTTTCATAAATAAATGTGCCAAAATACCTTTTTTTCCTTTCTAATGCCTTAGCCATTACCTTTTCCAATTTCCCTTAGCCATAAACACATCCAGTGATGCCCACTAGGATATCTTTACCTAAAATTCAGCTTGGAATAAGTGTCCCTTAACCATGGTCTTATTTTTCGTTTATTAACTTTTATTACATGAACTTTTAACCATGGGTTGTTACAGTCCTCTTATAGGTGATCCTTTTCCTCTCTCAGGAGGTCCTTATCCTCATTCTAGTGCAAGGTAGTCTTTGGATTGATATTATTATGCACCGCCATTACCTTCCTCCATATCTTGCGCATGGTAAGTATCAATAGTCCTATCATGCATCAACTCCACTGTGCGACATGAATGAATATCATGTTCAACGAACTTGCAAAAATTAAAAAAGGGGTTCCATGTTGAAATTTGGTATTTTTTCATCTTGGGACAGTTGGTAGGAAATCTCCCCCACACTATAAATATCACACTATAATCCTCTTCCTTAGGCTAAGGGTTTTTCTACCCCTCTAACATCATAGTCTATCATTGTCGAGCATTCATTTCAGTGGTGACCTTCTCTCCTGTATATAGTACACCACACTTCCTTGTGCTTTTCGTTTCCCTTCATTAGGTCTTGTAATTGTAATGTTGTAGAAACTAATTATGACGACGTCCGTGTCATTGTTGTGCCATTGTATTCACTTGTAGGTGTAGCCTCCAATCACATGGTTATCTCCAATGATTCTAGCTGGGAAGTTACTTTCTACTACAATAATGGAATTCTAAAATGTGGTAACAATCATGATATGAACCATTCTTGATGTTGTGTATTGGGAATCTAAAACATCAACCTACCCATCAATACAATAAAGTGTTATCCATAATCCAAATCAGACTCACAAGCATTCTTCTTACTCTATTTCGTCTTTTTTACACACTATGATTCAAAGTTTGGCTTCTAAATTCTTCTTTCCATCTATGCACTGAGAGAAATAAGGTCAAAGGAAGAAGTGAGACAAGAGATGCAAGGGATATTGGATTTTTTAAAGCAAGTTATTGAAAGAGATGATTTAGGAGCCACAAAGGAGGTAATCACACAATATATTGTATAGCCTATGAAATTACACATAGAGCTCTCAATGCTATCACAACAAGTACAAACTGAAAAAAGGACCTTAATACTTGATGCCTTAGAATGTCACACAAGGTATGATATTGAAGTATAGAACAAGATCCCATTAATCACTACCAAATTCAAAGCATGGAAAACATATTAATATATAGATATACAAGTGAAATATCTCGACCTAGCCATCATACATTTCGTTCGATGAGGACATTTTGTTTCTCAAATTTCATTGTAATTTATATTTTACAAAAATTGCAATAGAATTTAGATTAGAAAATCATGTAGAATTCGAATATTGATGAGCATAGGTGAAAGATCATGGTAGCTGAAAAGTCACCTCACTTTGTATAAATATATCCTTATGGCTAGATATAGAGGGATTTTAGTTTTGGAATTCATTTGAGAACTTTTTTTTGAGAGCTGATACATCCTTTTGAGAATTCAAGTGGTAGCTTAGCATCTCCACTATTAGACTAGTGGGATAGGATTTCGAATGACCACTTTTATTTTTGAACAAATCGGCCATATGCGCAAGGGTTTTTGCAAGAAAGAAAGGCATGTTAACCAACTTTCCATGATGCAAGTGGTCTAACAACTGGATGTGCTGGTAATAAATAATGACATACCTTCCTTCGCACATGAAAAATCTCTAGACAAGGAATGCAACATCTTTCTAGGGTTGTGGTAATGCCCTCCTATCAAATCATGTGCTTATCTTCTGCAGTTGTTCACCTGCCTCAAGGAATTGCCGCACAACATCAAGCTAGGGTTTTCAGGGTGCAAAAAACTATTCTCCCATCTGGGGTAACCCAATCACTTCCACAATTGCTTCTTCTGTCACATGCACCAATGTCTCTGCTACCTTGGATCTACCCTCCCTATAATGCATGGAAAATTCTAGAGCTATGTTGTCGTCATACCCCTAAAACCTACGAATATACTCTATCCAACTGGCCTATTAAAAAAATGGTTTAACATGTGGAAATTCGTCTAGCAATTCTTCGCTACCTTCTCTGCAAACTCTTGAGCCTCCCAATGCCTTTATTCATAGTTCAGAGTGGATATGGCTATGTTTGTTCTCTGAAAAAATTTGAATATGGGATAACGACACAATGGAAGATACGAGGTAATGAGTGTTGGGTGTGGAGCATGATGATCTTATTTATTCATAGGTATCGCCACATTGGAGCCCAGTTTGTAATGTAGTGGCAATTCTACCCTTTAATCATCATCATTAGGCGAATGATCTGACGATAGAATTTATGTTAATTTAGGGATTTTTTCCCTAGAAGACAACCCCTTGGTATATATGAGGGAATTGTATTGCAGCTATGTATATGTGTATTCTGAGCAAGAAAGGCAGAGGATACTCTGTGAGAGTGAAGAGGAAATTACAACGGATTTTCTGTAGGTTGTATCTCTTCATTTTTTGGATAATATAAAAGGAAGGACTGGTTGTTTCTGAATGGACATAGCCCAAATTGGGTGAACCACGTATATCTATGTCTCTCTTGCTTTATGTGTTTTCTGTGCTTGTGTTTCTGCAATATTTTATGTGTTCCATTGCTATGTAACATATAATTTTCTAACAATGAGTCCAGTAATATTAAAACGTGGCATTATCTATTGCAATAGAAATACCCAGCCAGGTGTTGCCGCAATGGTTGTAGCTCATTTTCTATCGACTGTTCGTTGTTGTCGTTGTTAGGGGATATTTTTTCATTGTACATAGTCACGTGTTTCCACAACGATTGCCTGCCATTTGGCACCAATCGTTTGTCGTTGTCATAGTCAAGGGAGATTTTCCATCATAATAATTTAAAGTTTGATTACGTGCAACTTTGTGGGCCCATGCAACATTACATTCAGTCCTTAAATTACTTTCCTTAAAAAGTACTGGTTACAATTTATTAGTTATCCTTGAATGCATATTATAATTTTTCATGATTATCAAGTTATATTCATTTATTTGCAGGTTTTTCATATTATTTTCACTGTTTGTAGGATTAGATGTTAATGTTGTCATGAATGTCAGAATGTGCTTCAATTCAAATCACCCAATCTTGTGGCTATAAGTGTTGATAATGGAGAAATTCACAACAATTGAATTGTTTGTTTCAATATTTATACAATTCTATCCCTTGAGGTTGGATCTATGGATTGGAAAAATGCAAGATATCACAATTGAATTTTGCAATTAACCATGTATAAAGGGGAAATCATGATTGATCTATAAGTTATGTTGGTTGTCTTTTAACCAAGGGTATCTCACATAATTTTTTATTGAAGGGGCTTCTTTAAGAATTTGATCTCATTAGAATTTTATTAGAGACTTTTATAAATATTGCATGTGCTACTCATGGATAATGAATGAATGAATGTTACTAGAAGTTGGAAATATTAACATGTCTTGAAGGCACTCTAAGGTCTCTTTTTGTAACATCTTTTGGAGACCTCTATTTGATAATACAAATATTTATTTTGCTGCTCATTTTTGGGTTCTGTTTAAAGTGTTCTTAACTGATAAAATAATATTTATAAAAAGAAATAATGATTCTCCCCCCACCCTTCCTAGTATTTCCAACAGATACACAAAACTGAATTGTAATGAATATGACACAACTAGAATGAAATGAAATGTTAGACACAACTGAACTGTAATAAAAATGAGACACCTGAATTGTAATCACAATGTAGTTCCATTTATAGCATTGACTAAAAAATACATTTTTTACATACATGTGTTGAGATATAAAAAAAGTACCAAAACATAAAGTGAGCCCATCTATAAAAAATAGAGCTCATATAAATACATAAAAAAATTATGGACATAATGGTTTTTTATGCTACTATAATCTATCACAAGAAATAAGAACACCATAATAGAACTCCCACCATAATAACCTCAATAGAAATCACAAGAACAATCCATTCATTAACACACCATGTATATCAATGTCTGTCAATGACAATTGGTGGAGCACATGCTAGACCCTCCACATATCTTTCACATCCATGTCCATTGGATGCTACTTCACTGAGTATATCATAAACAACCCTTTGTACATCTGATTGGTAAGTTACGTTAAAACTTAGAAATTGTGAAGCAATGTTTTTGACTTGTTTGTGGAGGGGTTTCAAATTTTCTTTTCTAACTTAGTAAATTACAATCATTTGATTGGTTATCAACTCTGAATTGGCCTAAGTAACAATGACACTTCCACCATAATTCCTTGCTTCTCTTAGCCCATCAACCAGGGCAAGATAATAGGCTTCATTATTTGTGGTTGTCCCAGGAATTTATCTACTATTTTGATAGACATGGTGTAGTTCTTAATTATGAAGCACAAATCTATTCTGTGCTTGGCCTCGGTTTGGATGGCATCAAACCTGGATGGTCAGTGTCCACTTTTGCACCATCTGCAAAATAAGAAACAATTAAATGAGAAAAACAATTTAATGAAATATTGTTAGATTGTTAAAACAAGGTTGCAGCAACTCATTGTTGCAATAGCAACAACTCACTATTATAGTGGCATCAACTCACTAATGTAGTGGATACAACTCATTGTTACAGTTTCTACAAATTACAGTTACAATGGAAAAAACTCACTGTTATAGTGATGACAACTCATTATTACAATGGCGGAAACTCACTGTTACAGTGGTGGCAACTCACTGTTACAGTGGTGGAAACTCACTGTTCTAGTGGCGGAAACTCAATGTTACAGTGGCGAAAACTACCTGTTACAGTGGCAGCAACTCACTATAACAGTGAGTTGTTGTAACAGTGAGTTGTCACCACTATAACCCTGAGTTACCGCCACTATAACAATGATTTTCTGCCACTGTAACAATGAGTTTCCACTAATAGGATAATATCAACTATAACAGTGAGTAATATAACAAAATCACTATCACTTTATCAATAAACCAAGTTAACATGATAGCTCATATTAACATGATTGGTCCTCCCGCACTAGGTTAGCATGATAAATCATCTTTGTAGCTCCAGCTTACTCTTTAATTCTATAAAGATGATGAATTTTCCAACACATGCATAATGCAAATATGAATCAATAAAATTCTTTGTGATCTTAGCTATAATAAATATGAGAATTGTTAGATGATAGAGATGTATCATCAATTTTTCAATTAGAAATTATAAAAAGCTAAGAATTTTCTCATTTGTTTCTATGGCACACTAATTCCATGGCCATTTAAACAATTTTATTAGTCTTCTCTATATTTCCTTTTTAGAAGCTTCAAACCATTGTGAATTTCCTTCAATAATACAAAATTCAATATGAAAATGAAACAATGTCCTTATGGCAAAGTAAGACTCCTATGGAAGTACCTCCACCTATACTTGAATGGAGGATAAAAGCAATATTCAATATGAAAATGAAACAATGTATTTATGGCAAAGGGAGACTCATATGGAAGTACCAATACTTGAATAGAGGAAAAAAACACATGAAACAGAGGAATAACAAAATCATAATGGAATTTATATTAGAGTAGGTATTAAGATAATTTTCTTATCAATGATTTTATATTAAAAACAATTTTCTTAGTAAGATCCTTTTATTTTTCTTTGAATTTACATTATTATATATAAATATACATATCTAATTTTACAACCAATTCTATATATAAAAGTTATGAGGGTTAGTTCAATTGGTTCAATTGGATCATTTTTAATTTTTTATATTCTTTGATGTATATTGGTTCAATGAATACTGAAGTTTGATGTTGAGCCAAACTAGATCACAAGACAATGAAAAGGAATAAACCAACATATACCTGAATAGAGGACAAAAACACATGCAACAGAGGAATAACAAAATCATAATGACATTTATATTAGAGTAGGTATCAAGATAATTATCCTATCGATGATTTTACATTAAAAACAATTTTCTTAGTAAGATCCTTTTATTTTGCTTTGAATTTAGATTATTATATATAAATATACATACCTGATTTTACAACCAATGTTATATATAAAATTTATGAGGGTTAGTTCAATTGGTTCAGTTGGCTCATTTTAAATTTTTTATATACTTTGATGTATATTGGTTCAATGAATATTGAGGTTTGATGTTGAGCCAAACTATATCATAAGACAATGAAAAGGAATAAACCAACAAGAAAGTTTAAGTAAACTAGATGAAACAAAATTGGAGTTCATGAAGCCCACCAGAAAATTACAGACAATTGTGACAAATGAGTTTCTACAATGGTGACCAGTGAGTTGCCACAATGGCGACCTAGATAAGTGTTGTTGCGGAAACTCACTCGTCACCATTGTGAAAACTCATTTGTCACCATTGTTTGTAATTTGCTGGCGGGCTTCATGAACTCCAATTTTGTTTCATCTAGTTTACTTTAACTTGCTTGTTGGTTTATTCCTTTTCATTGTCTTGAGATCTAGTTTGGCTCAACATCAAACTTCGATATTCATTGAACCAATATACATCAAAGTATATAAAAAATTTAAAATGAGCCAATTGAACCAATTGAACTAACCCTCATAATTTTTATATATAACATTGGTTGTAAAATCAGGTATGTATATTTATATATAATAATCTAAATTCAAAGCAAAATAAAAGAATCTTACTAAGAAAATTGTTTTTAATATAAAATCGTCAATAGGATAATTATCTTGATACCTACTCTAATATAAATGTCATTATGATTTTGTTATTCCTCTGTTACATGTGTTTTTGTCCTCCATTCAGGTATATGTACTTCCATAGGAGTCTCCCTTTGCCATAAATACATTGTTTCATTTTCATATTGAATATTGTTTTTATCCTCCATTCAGGTATAGGTGCAGGTACTTCCATAGGAGTCTTCCTTTTCCATAAGGACATTGTTTCATTTCCGTATTGAATTTTGTATTATTGAAGGAACTTCACAATGGTTTGAAGATTCTAAAAAATAAATATAGAGAAGACTACTACAATTTTGTAAATGGGCATGGAATTAGTGTTCCATAGAAACAAATGAGAAAATTCTTCGCTTTTTATAATTTATAATTTCTAATTGATGAGACATATGCATCATCTAACAATTATCACATTTATTATAGCTAAGATCATGAAGACTTTTATTGATTCATATTTACATTATGCATGCATTGGAAAATTCATCATCATTATAGAATTAAAGAGGAAATGGGAGATACAAAGATGAGCTATCATGTTAACCTGGTGCGGGAGGACCTATCATGTTAAGATGAGTTATCATGTTAACCTGGTTTATTGATAAAGTGATAGTGGTGTTTTTCTATTACTCATTGTTACAGTGGCTATTATCCTATTAGTGGAAACTCACTATTACAGTGGTGACAACTCACTATTATAGTGGCGAAAACTCACTATTACAGTGGCTAAAAATCACTATTACAATGGTGACAACTCACTGTTACAGTAACAATGAGTTACCGCCATTGTAACAAGGAGTTTTCGCCATTGTAACAGTGAGTTGATGCCACTGTAACAGTGAGTTTCCACCACTATAACGGTGAGTTCCCACCACTATAACATGAAGTTACTAACACTGTAACAATGAGTTTTTGCCATTGTAATAGTGAGTTGTTGCCACTGTAAGAGTGAGTTGCAGCCACTGTAATAATGATTTCCAACCATTGTAACAGTGAGTTGGAACCGCTGTAATAGTGAGTTGTCGCCACTGTAATAGTGAGTTGCAGCCACTGTAATAGTGATTTGAAACCACTGTAGCAGTGAGTTTCAGCCACTGTAATACTGAGTTTCTGCCACTGTAACAATGAGTTGTCGTTACTGGAACAATGAGTTGCTACAACCTTGTTTTAACAATTTAACGATATTTCAATAAATTGTTTTTTTTCATTTAATTGTTTTATTCTTTTGCAGATGGTGCAAAAGTGTACATTGATCATCGAGGTTTGGTGCCATCCAAAACCGGGCCAAGCATGAACTAGATTTATGTTTCATAATGAAGCACTAAGCCAAATCTATCAAAATAGTAGAGAAATTCCTGGGACAACTACAAACAATGAAGCCTATTATCTTGCCCTGGTTGATGGGCTAAGAGAAGCAAGGAATTATGGTGCAAGTGACATTATCACTTACACCAATTCATAGTTGATAACCAATAAAATGATTGGAATTTACCATGTTAGAAAACAAAATTTGAAACCCCTCCACAAACAAGCCAAAACATTGTTGCACAATTTCAAATTTTTAACATATCTTACTATTCAGATGTCCAAAGGGTTTATGATGGTATACTCAGTGAAGCAATATCCAATGGATGCAAATGTGTAATATATGTGGAGGAGCCAACGTGTGCTCCACTAATTTTCATTGACAGACATCGATATACATGGCGTGTTAATTAATGGATTATTCTTGTAATTTCTATTGGGGTTATTATGGTGGGAGTCCTATTATGGTGTTCTTATTTCTTGTGATAGATTGTATTAACATAAAAAACCATTATGTCCATCATTTTTGATGTGTTTATATGAAATTTGTTTTTTTATAGATGGGCTCACTTTATTTTTTTGTACTTTTATTTATATCTCAACATGTGTATGTAAAAAATGTATTTTTCAGTCAATACTATTAATGGAACTATATTGTGATTACAATTCAGATGTCTCATTTTGATGACACTTTAGTTGTGTGTAACAGTTCAATTCAGTTTAGTTTTTTAATTTTCATTACAGTTCAGTTTTGTCTATTTGTTGGAAATATTGAGAAGGGTGGGGGGAGAATCACTATTTATTTTTACAAATGTTATGTTATTAGTTAAGAACACTTTAAACAAAACCTAAAAATGAATAGAAAAATAAATATTTTTATTATCAAATAGAGGACTCCAAAAGATGTTACAAAACCAGACCTTAGAATGCATTCAATACCTCTTCACATTTCTAACTTCTAGTAACATTCATTCATTCATTATCCATGAGCAGAACATGCAACATTTATACACGTATCTAATAAAAATCTAATGAGATCAAATTATTAAAGAATCCCCTTCAATAAAAAATTATGTGCGATACCCTTGGTTACAAACCACCCAAGATAGCTTATAGATCAATCATTATTTGGCCTTTATACATGGTTAAATGCAAAATGCAAATGTGATATCTTGCATTTTTCCAATCCATAGATCCAACCTCAAGGGATAGAATTGTATAAATATCCAAACAAACAATTCAATTGTTGTAAATTTCTCCATTATCAACATCTATAGCCACAAGATAAAGTGATTTGAATTGAAGCACATTCTGACATACATGATAGAAACACTAGCTAAGCCTACAAACAATGAAAATAATATGAACAACCTACAAATCAATGAACTTAACTTGATAACCATGAAAAATTATAATACGCATTCAAGGATAACTAATAAACTGTAACCAATAATTTTTAAGGAAAGTAGTTTAAGGAGTGAGTGAAATGTTTCATGGGCCCACAAAGTTGCACATAATCAAACTTTAAATTATTATGATGGAAAATCTCCCTTGACCACGACAACAATGAATAGTTGGTTCCAATTGGCAGGCAACTGTAGCATCAACACTTGATTATGTACAACAGAATCAAAGACTCTGAATTTGACAACAATGAATGGTCGATGGTAAATGGGTTGTATTCGTTGCAACAACACGTGACTGTGTACTGCCGCCGCAATAGACGACACCACATTTTATTATTACTAGACTCATCACATGAACTCTTCCATTGTGTCATTCTCCCACATTTAAATTGTTGTAGAGAACAAACACAACCATAGCCACTCTGAACTCTGAATAAAGATGGGAGGCTCAAGGGTTCACAGAGAAGGTAGCAAAGAATTTCTAAATGAATTTACATGCGTTAAACCATTTTTTGAACAGGTCGGCTGGATAGAGTATATTCACAGGTTTTAGGGGTATGATGATGACATAGCTCTAGAATTTTCCATGCATTACAGGGAGGGTAGATTTGAGGTAGCAGGGACAGTGGTGCATGTGATAGAAGAAGAAATTGCGGAAGTGAAAAGGTTACCCCAGATAGGAGAACAATGGTTTACACCCCGAAAACCCCAACCTGATGTTGTGCAGAAATTCCTTGAGGGAGGTGAACAACTGCAAAATTTAAGTACAATATTTGACAGGAGATCATTCCTTGTCCATATATTTTTCATGTGTGAAGGAAGGTATGTCACTACTTATTACTAGAACATACCATTGTTAGACCACTTGCATCATGGTAGGTTGGTTAACATGCCTTTATTTCTTATAAAACCCCTACAACATATGGCTCAATCTGTGCAGAAATCAAAGAGGCCATTTGAAATATTGTCCCACCATTGCCTCATTAAAATTTTGGTGGATGCTACGCTGCAAAGGGAAGGGAGAAATTGGGATGAACTAGTTGGAAGGTCATTACATGTTGAAGTTTCTACCCTGCTAGAGGATGCCCTAGTAGTTGCAACTTCGCCCCATGACCCCCCTCGCTACAACTCCGCCCCATGACCTCCTAGCTGCAACTCCACCCCATGACCCCCTAGCTGCAACTCTGCACCATGACCTCCAAGCTGCATAACTTCCCACATAACCTTTCCATATGGAAACTGATCTGCCCAATGTTCAAACAAGGGTTTCTAAGGATTTTGCTAATAAATCCACACAGAAAGGATATGAACAAGATGATGATGATGAAGTAGAAATATTGGGGAGTAAACCTACCACCAAAAGATTGAGAGGATATAGGAAACACCCGACAGTAGTGCCAAAAGCCAAGTAGAATAGGAGAAAGCGAGGTCATCTTTTTTAAGTTTGAAACCCTCCTCATTGTCACAGAAGAAACAATAGAAGAGAAAGAGAAAGAGAAAGAGCATCCACAAGATGTATTGATGGAAGAAGTAGTCATGGATAAATGATGCATGCAACAAGGATTCATGGAACAAGGATTAGGCCACCTCGCTGACACAAAATAAAAAGTTGATAAGGTTCCCTCTCTTGATTCTGATTATGCGTACATATGAGGAGTAACTGAATGGTACGGAATAGAGGGCCTTGCCTCAGTTTCAATTTTATATGGGGTTTATGTGGAGGATGAACCAACTGCACCACTAGAATTGTCCTCCAAAAATAAGGAGGACCAACCAACTACACCACCAGAATTGTCCTACAAAAATGAGGAGGACCAACCAACTGCACCACCAAATTTATATGGGGATGATGATGAGGACCAACCAACTTCACCACCAGAATTGTATGGGGAAAATGAAGAGGACCAAACAACCACACCACAATAATTATATGGGGATCATGAGGAGGGCCAACTGACTGTACCACCAGAATTGAAAAAGAAGCACGTTGGAACAATAAGTAGCCCTACAAATCTTCCTTTCTATATTTTATTGTTAAGGAAGAATAGAATTCTCTAGATAAAAAACAGAGAACTACAAATCAAAGTTAAAACCATAACAAATGAGCTGAGACAAAAAGAAGCTTTTGATAGATTAAATTTCCTGGCCCAATTTGTAGAGTCCCTACCCATTGGTGCCATAGATATAACTTCTCAAGGGGTCCAAGAAAATATACCCCTTGTTAAAAAATAAGCTATTGACATTTCTGTGCAAAGAGAGGACCATAATCTAGAGATGAAATTGACCAAAATCACAACTGTGAAAACATAGGAATAGGAATCACAGATGTAACTAACAAAATAGAGGAACAAAAACTAGAGATGAAACTAACATAGGATCAAGAACCAGAGATCAAACTGACCAAAGAAGCTGATGTGAAAATAGAGGATGAGGAAGCAAAGGATAAATTAGTCCTGTGTATATCCTCTCATAAGGATTTGACCTTTGCAACACATGGGAAGAATATATAAAAAAAAGTTGAAGGAGAACATAAAAACATAGTGGATGAGATGCAAATCAAGGTGAACAAGATGGAGAATGATAAGAAACAACTCAGATAGATAATGGAAGTTGTGCTTAGTTGCAACACTCCTTCAACCAATTACAATGTGTACTTGACAAACATATTGATGATGTTTAAAAATAATTCTACCATCAACAATAAGCCTTTCCAGGTTGAATACAAACATGGTTTCATAGAAGAATATATGGTCTACATGAATCTAGAAAAATACTTGCTCTGTGAGCTGTACCAACATAATTTTATGGTATCTCTTAACAAAAGATGGAATCCCGACCCTGATGTAGGGGATTTCAAATTGAAAGCCTTTGTATCGTATTTGCGAAACAGGGAAGTTGGGTGGAAGCTCTTAAAATTTTAAACGCAATTCTGAGAGAATTCTTTTGGTTAGAGAAGAATATGAAATACCTGTAAAGGTGATAAAATAACAACAACAGTTGGCCAGGTCATCAGAGGTAGTAGAATATATCGTCAAGAATAGGCAGCAGACCATTGCATATTAATCAGGCCAGATTCAAATATTGGAGACTGCCACATAAGAAGTATGTAAAGCAATGTTGGATGCCTCGGGGAAACAAAACCGAAATAAAGATCCATTTAACTATCTAAACTTAAAGATATCCTTAACAAGGGTTGCTCAACATATTATTTCCATGGAACAGTGCGGGAATAACTGGATTGGTCTTAGATTTCACTATCTAATGATCTGGCTGGAAACAAGGATATATTAAAAGTCATACACCCTGAAAAAAAATTCTGGAATGAAATTATGGAAATAAGAGGGTATCTTTGTCGTGGTGAAGCAAGACATAGTGGTCATTGTATCAACAATATTCATGAAAATCCCCCTTCATTCTCAGATTCAGATTGACCCCTTTGTTCTTGTTGATATTCACTACCTCATTGTTGCTGATGTTGATATATATATATCATCTTTGATGTTATAATATATATTATTATCCAAAAATATATCACCATTAGCATTGAGCAGTAAAGGTTGCACCTCGAGGGATTTGATCCCTCTTGGCGCATGATAGATCCAAAGTTATATGGATCTAGGCTGGTTCCAATTGAGGGCAACACTGACACATTTTTAGATTATCATTATTATGTATATGTTTGAAATAAAATTCATACTTTGAAACTTACATAATATTTTCTTTGTTTGACATGACTATATTATTCTCTTCTTTAATTTTGTTTTTATTTCTTTCCTTGAATGGTTTGTATGTCTGCGCTTGGATGCTTTGAGTGGTTTGTGTGTTTATGTGTTTGGATTTGGATAATAATGTTTGTGAATGCTACACTTGTTGTGTTATATTTCTATATGTGTATGTAATTGTTTGTTAGTAATTAGTTGGTGATGAAGAAAGGAGACAATCTTGTCGATAGTTTGCAAGAGGATTGATACTGCACATTATTTCATTTAATTTTAGGTATCACAAATTTTGACAATTAATAATTCTTAATATTGTTCCTCCAAGTATTACTAAATATATTTTGAAGAGTAGCTATAATAATTTACTACATCAAGATTACTCTTGAAATCATTGGTTTCATTGCTAATGTTTGAAATACTTTATTTCCTTCAAAATATTTTGATGATTTTTTATTATCTATAGTTTGTTTTGCAAAAGTCAAGAAATAATGTAGTTTTGATTTTTTTAACGAGTGGTCAGATTTACAAAATCTTTAAATTATTTGTTAGTATTTCCATCTTTTTATATCAATTATATGAAAAGGATAGTTCAGATTGTAAACCATTCAATTCTTTAACTCGTAGTACTATTATAGTAAACATCATACCTTGTCTCTCTTGCTCTCCAATATTAATAGGTTGAATTACTATAACACAAAAATCAATGCAAATTGTCAATTTTTTTTTTTGTGCTTACATTGAAATCAATGCACATTGTTAATATCATCACTTTAAGTTAATGCATCATACATTGAATTACATCAAATCAGAAATCATCATCTACACTGAAATCAACCCATCTAATGCAAGCAATTACATAAGATTAGAAAACATATACACTAAAATCAATGAATCTAATGCAAGCAATAAAATAAGATTAGAAATCAACATCTATACTAAAATCAATGCATCTAGTGCAAGCAATTAAATAAGATTATAAATCAGCATCTACACTGAAATCAATGCATCTAGTGGAAGCAATCAAATACGATTATAAATAAAAATCTACACTAAAATCAATGCATCTAGTGCAAGCAGTAAAATAGGATTAGAAATCACCATCTACACTGAAATCAATGCATCTAATGCAAGCAATCAAATAGGATTATAAATCAAAATCTCCATTGAAATCAATACATCTAGTGCAAGCAATCAAATAGAATTAGAAAACATCTACACTGAAATCAATGCATCTAGTGCAAGAAATCAAATAGGATTAGAAATCAACATCTACATTGAAATCAATGCATCTAGTGCAACCAATCAAATATCATTAGAAATCAACATCTACACTGAAATTAATGCATCTAGTGCCAACAATCAAATAGGATTATAAATCACTATCTACCATGAATTCAATGCATTTAGTGCAAGAAATATTTTTCCCTCTCCCCCCTCCATCTATATCTATATATCCCTCCATCTCTCCTTCTTTGTCTCTTTATCTCAACACCAAACATACGTATTCTCTCTCCATTTCTTCCTTTTCACTCCCCCTCTCTCTCTCTCACTTCACTTTTCTCTTTGTATGACTTTTTACTTCCCTCCCTCTCTCCTCTTCCAAATCCACCTATTTGTCCTCCCTCTCTCATCCTCTCTCCCCCTTCCTCTCTCTCCCCTTCCTCTCTCCTCATATCTCTCAAGTTATCTCTCTCCCTTTCTCTCCCAACTCCCTCTCTCTCCACATATCTCTCTCTCTCTCTTTTCCCTCCAACCCTGTCACTATCTCCCTCTCTCTCCTTCTCTCTCTCGCCCTCTCTCCCCCATCCATATTTGTGTCTCCCTATCTCTATTACCCTTCTTTCCCCCCTCACTCATTTCCTTATCTCTCTCTTAATTCCTCCTCTCCCATGTGCATCTAGTGCAAGCAATCAAATAGGATTAGAAATCAACATCTACCTAAAATCAATGCATCTAGTGCAAGCAGTCAAATAGGATTAGAAATCACCATGTACATTGAAATCAATGCATCTAGTGCAAGGAATCAAATAGGATTAGAAATCAAAATCTACACTAAAATTAATTCATCTGGTGCAAGTAATCAAATAGAATTAGAAATCATCATCTACACCAAAATCAATGCATATAGTTCAAGCAATCAAATAGAATTAGAAATCAACATCTACACTGAAATCAATGTATTTAGTGCAATCAATCAAATAGAATTAGAAAACATCTACACTAAAATCAATGCATCTAGTGCAAGAAATCAAATAGTATTAGAAATCAACATCTACGTTGAAATCAATGAATCTAGTGCAAGAAATATTCTTCCCTGTCTCCCCCCTCCATCTATATCTATATCTCCCTCCATATTTCCTTCTTTGTATCTCTATCTCACCCCCAAACATACACTCTCTCTCTCCATCTCTTCCTTTTTCACCCCCCCCTCTCTCACTCCATTTTTCTCTCTGCATGTCTTTTTTCTTCCCTCCCTCTCTCCCCTTCCAAATCCATCTCTTTGTCCTCTCTCTCCCTCCCTCTCTCCCTTCCAAATCCATCTCTTTGTCCTCTCTCTCCCTCCCTCTCTCCCCTTCCAAATCCATCTCTTTGTCCTCTCTCTCCCTCCCTCTCTCCTCATATCTCTCAAGTCGTCTCTCTCCCTTTCTCTGCCAACTCCCTCTCTTCCCCCATATCTCTCTCTTTATCTCTCTCCGACCTTGTCATTATCTCCCTCATTCTCTCCTTCTCTCTCTCCCCCTGTCTCCCCCCTCCTTCTATATATGTATCTACCTCTATCTCTCCTTCTTTGTCTCTCTAACTCACCCCCTCCAAAAACACACATGCTTTCTCCCTCCATATATATTTATCTCTTTGTCACTCTATCTCTCTCTTCTTCTCTCTCTTCTTCCCTCTTTTCACCTTTCATATATATATATATATATATATATATATATATATATATATATATATATATATATATCTATATATATATATCTATATCTCTTTTGTCTCTCTATATCACCCCCAAAAAATACACACTCTTTCTCCATATTTGTCTATCTCTCCCTCCCTCTCCCTCACCCTCTTTTTTCCCCTTCTCTCCCTCTCTCCCCCCTTCTATCTCTCTTCCCTATTGCTCTCCTCTCTTCCTCTCTCTCCATCTCATTTATCACTCCCTCTCTCTCTTTCTCCACCTTTCTATCTCTGTGTCTTTCTTCTTACCTCCCTCTTTCTCTCCCTTCCTCTCTCCTCTCTCTCACATCCAAGCTCTCTGCCTTCCTCTCTCTTCCTTTCTCTCTTTCCTTCCTTTGTCTCTCCCCTTATCTCTCTATCTTTCCCTCTCTCTCTCTCTCCACTCTCAAACTCTGTCACTATCTCTCCTTCTTCCCCTCTTCTCTCTATCTCTCCTTCTTTATCTCTCTATTTCACCCCAAACATATACACTCTCTCTCCATCTCTCCGTAGTCACTCCTCTCTCTCTCTCTCCAATTTTCTCTCTCTATGTGATTCTTCTTCCCTCTCTCTCTCCTTCCTTCCAACTCCATTTCTCTATCCCTCCCTCTCTTCTCTTGTCTCTCAAGTCCTCTCTCATCCTTGCTCTCTCTCCCTTTCTCTCCCTTCCTCTCACTCCTATATCTCCAACTGTATTAATTTGTCTTTGTTCTTCTCTCCCATATATATCTAGAGTTCATATATATATATATATATATATATATATATATATATATATATATATATATATATATATATATATATATATATATATATATATATATATATATATATATATATATATATATATATATAATGATATATTAATATATATTATAATTTAACAAATTTAATAGTGTATTTATCCTAGGTTATTAAATTTATAATATTAATATTAATATTAGATTTAATGATATTTTTTATGATGTTCAAAATCTGTAAATATTTATTTACCGCGGTAAAACGAAACTAGATATTATTATTATTATTTAAATTTATACATTTAAAATTTAATTGAGTTATGCATGAAACAAATGTTTGAAGTGATAACAAATCTTGTAACTCTCACATGACAAGTAGTTAGGATAGGTAGTTACCTATCCCTAACTACTTCCCTGATTATGAATTCTCCAGGAAGAGAATCAAGAGGGTATTGGTACCTGATATGAAGTAAAGAGAAAGGAGACAAGGGATGTTTCTGTGCTGATATGTCAAACGAGTCATGAGCTAAGTTTGGTGGAGACTAGATAGCTGCATTTGCATACACTTATACGTCTTACATAAAAGCATCTGTTATGTGAGCTACAACTCGGGGGGAGACTTTGGCTTGAAAGCAAGTCTCAAGTTTGGGAGGAACTCGTCAACTGATAGTTGATTTTGGTCCAGGAGGACAACAGTGGAAATCTACATAACCATATAAGTATCTAGAACTTTGAAGCATGAATAATGTTGTCAAAGAAATTGAACTCTGAATTTTCTATTGAAAGTAGCAGATGGGTTATTACAATAGAGGTTCTATCCAGAATTCTAAAAAAGCATAAAATATACAGCTAACACTAGAACTTTGATTTTCTGTTAAGAGAATAATAGATTAGTTATTTACATAGAAAATCTCATGTCAAACTCTAGATTTAAGCTGTTTAAATGGCCAACGGTAGATATGTAATCTTTTAACAAAAAGATCAGTAGGAAAGAAAAATTGTAAGAAAAACTATAGGATTCACTATGTATAAATGTTACATCAAGAAAGATAGACAAGTAAGGAACCTTGTACGAAGAACACTGCTAGAAAACCCTTCAGACGAGGTACGATACTTTTGGAAAGAAACATAATGAAAGCAAATAATGCAGTTATGAAATACCATTGTGGGGTTAAAACCCCTCTATACCATTTAACTTTGAAATTACAGGGCAAGGATGACAGACCACGACAGACTAAAGTCTGCAGTAAATCTAGCCAAAGGGAACCTTGTTTTTAGCAGGAAACTCGGAGAATAAACATCTTCTGAGATAAGGTAAAAGGACAAGAAGAAAACTACAATACTGTGTGGAAGTTATCACTGAAAAACCCAAAAACCTCTCAAGGAGGTATATATATAGAAACAGTTACAATATATATATATATATATATATATATCAAATACAATTAAAGAAAAGCATTTGGAGTAAAATTCGTGATGAGGCTCGGTTAAACCCCATAACCCAACAACATATCTATTCCAAATACAGATTTAACTATGAAACAGAAGTAAACTCATGCTTGTGAACCAAATATTATGGAATTGGCTGACCATTATAGAACTACTTGGTCATATTCGAACAAGTGGGTCAATCATGCTAGAACCCAAATCAAAATTCGTAGAAAAGCAAAACCATGCTAGGAAATTTAGAAAAGCTCAATAAATAATAATTAAGTTTACAGGATTATGAAACCAGAGTATCAAAAACCTCTGAGCATGAAATCACAGTATTTAAAATTACAACATATATCAACATTTAAATTACAATACGAATTTTCAAAAGAGGACCAACACTATATTAGAGTTTGAAAACCTAGAACTGAAAATCAACAAAATGATAGCAATATAGGAGCAGAGCCGAGGGAAAATATCAATAGCGCCATAGTCAACTAAAAATGCCCCCTGAAATTCAAAGGAATAGGCACTAATGACAAGAGCGTTACACAGTTCTGAAACCAACGGGATTTGCTATCCAACCCATAAAGAGAACTACGAACTCTGCAACCAGGAAGCCTTCACATTACCCGGTGGTTGGTAGCAGCTCGGTGACTGAGAAACTTTAGTTCATCACAGCAAGGAAGGGATTTGGCCTGGAGAGGCCATCCGTCGCTACTGCAAAACCCTCGGTAAACACAACAAACAAGAAAGGAAAAATGTTAGAATGAAAGAACCTCGAATATGACAACAATCCCAACAGGAATGCTAAGGAAAATAACGGAAAGACACAATACCTGTGAGGAAAAGCTGAGGGTGAAACCCTCCATGAGGAAAACTCTAGTGTTGTTGAAGGATTAATCACCCAGCCCACAACCATGGAGGTTAAGCATCTATGCAAGGAAGGTAAGGTCACCTCTGAGTCAGGGAAGGGGAAGGAGAGAACCAGAGAGAAATCACAGAGTCGAAGACCAGAGCCGGAGCAGATAAATCCTGCGAAATGGAGAAGGGAATGTCGAGACTACCAGATGTGTCCGGAAAAGAGATTAATGAAATCAACCTTGACCGTCCGATGGAGAGAAGCGTAGAGGACCGTCAATGGGGCACCCTTACCCATGTAATGTCCAACAATTGGCAAGCATTCTGAACTATCCAGAGGCACAATCCTACCATTCCTTGGTTTGGGTCCAATGTATTAAAAGTTAGATTTCGTATAATGGCCAAATCATAGATGTGATATATGCCGCATGTACATTAATCATAAAATAAATGAAATCATTTGAACCATATTATGTGTATAATTAATTCAGGTATAGAACCGAATCTTCAATATGTATTAATTAAAATAATTATTTATATTGTGTATTATGCTAGGGTATAATATTTTTATATTTATTTTTATTGTTACTGTGAAGAGGTATGACATTTTTTTACGATAGCATGATAACAAAATTTTCAAATATTACAACATTGACGTTGAAATATTTATGTCTTTAGAGATTTTAATATATTCATAGGATATGGTTTCCCTTGTTTCATTTTACAAATATTTAATTAAAAGAAATATTAAAAGGTTTTGGAGCAAGATTTTGGATTCTTTGTGTTGAAATAACTTTTTACTTCATTTTACAAAATGGTATTGACTTTAGTAAAGAGTAAAGATGTTTAAAATTTCCCTCATTTGGAATTTTAATGTGGTAGATTTTTTTGTTGAAGGTAAATTTACGATCTATTCAAATTCAACGGATATGATAAAATAACTATTAAACGCATAAGATAATTTTATTACAATACAATTATCTTATGCCTTTAATAGTTATTTTATCATATATGATTGAATTTGAATAACTATATAAAACATTTAAATTAATTATTTTTATTTTTAGATTTTTTAAAAATTTATTTTGGCCTACATGAGAAAAATTTCAACTTTGATGAAGGACATACAAACTTACACATCATAGTAATTAGTTAGTTTTATTTTTAGATTTTTATTTTTTATTTATTTATTTATTTTTTTTTGGCCCACACGAGCAAAATTTCAACTTTGATGATGGATGGACAAACTTACACATCATATTGGGATATAGGACTAATATAATTATGATATCCAATATTCGAATTTGGAAAAAGATTGCAAGATATGTAGTTGCCATTTTAGTGATCCATTTTTTAAATGCGTCATTAAAAATTCAACTAATTTCACCAACTTTTTATAGAAATTCTGCGATGTTTCAAATCATCCATGTATGCTATATCATGCAAGGTAAATCTCTGGATTTGTCTTCTCTTCCCTTCTAAAATTTAAGAGCAATGGGGTTCTTCAATTTACATGGCATTACCTTCATTGACAATCGCCATGAGGAGCAATGAAGGCAATCTTATATCTAGGCTATTTTGGAAGGAATTTTAATTGATTGAATCCTAACTCCAAATCAAATTTTCAAAAAAAAAAATTGTGTATCCTTTGATTTTTCTCAAAATAGCATATTTGCTAAGGTTGAGGTTACCTGATATTTCGCAATGCTTTACTTTATTGGGTATCTTTTAACTTATCACACAACTTGGTCTGTATTAAGGTATTGAGTATTGGAATTTGAAAAAGGGTTAAAAGATATGTAGTTGCAACTTTATTTATCCATTTTTAGATGCATCACTAAAAATTTAATAAATTTCACCTAATTTTTTTTTTAAGAAATTCTGCAATGTTTCAAATCATCAATGTATACTATATCTTGCAAAGTAAATCTCTGAAATTGTCTTCTCTTCCCTTCTGAAATTGAAGAACAAGGGGCGTTCTTCAATTTACATGGAATTACCTTCATTGGTGTTATAGCTCCAAATCTCACTCTTATGGTTTGTGATGCTGCACTCATGGCCTAGGGCAGCCCCTCCTTCCAAACCCGGTCCTAAAATTTAAAAAACAGTGTTTTATCCCTTATACGCGACATTTCCCTGAGTTAAACACATGTATGTGCGGGTCTGTGTATACCCAACCCGCGTATATGTATTAAAACACTTAAAAAAATATAAAACTCCTTATTTTCGGGCGGAGATCGCGAGTTTTACCTGCTGATCACCTGTTAGTGCCCGTGGCCCAACTGTTCCCAACCAACTCCCAACTAAAAAACTACTTTGGGAGAGGTATAAAAAGACCTCAATGGGAAGGCCTAAAGGAGGAGAGAAGAGAGAGAAAGGTTATTATGCTGAGATTTTTCCCCTGACCAGGTCTGAAGTCCCTTGTGCCTTTTGCACTTCCCCCATTTGTACAGGAAACCCTTGTTTCCTTGTGTGTTGATGTTCATCCACCAGTTATGACATCATGGAGTAAGGCATGGAAGGAGTTTGTTAAAGGCTTGAGGCTAGAACAGATCCGGAAGGAAGCTTTGATTGGAGCCTTCTGAAGGTGACTCAGGTGAAATTATTCCTTTTTATGTACTTTATTTGTCTATAATAAAAGAAACACATGTCTTGGTTCCTGATATGAATCTTCTTTATGTTTATGATATTCATGTTTAGAATTCATATGTAGATGGTTGTTTGGATTTCATAACTAACTACCTTTATTTATAACATGAAGATGGTTTCTTTATAAGGTTTTGTCCATATACTGCTGTGTTCTTTGGAATTGGTTGTTTTGCAGGGAAAAAGAGAAGAAGGGAACTCCAAGAAGGGTTTAGACCCTAAGGGCCTTCTCAAACATAGGACCTAAGGTACGTCCCCTTTACAATAGAATTTTCTTATAATAGCATAATGGATGTGTGAATGTGTGTTTCTTTGAGTAGATAACTTTCAGTCTGCTAGGGTTTCAACCCAAAAATCCCTAGGGGAACATTTCCCTCCAACAGAATTGGCGACTCCGCTGGGGACAACACTCTTTTTGTTCCTAGTTTGGGTGTTTTCAAGCCAATCAGGGCTCAGCTGCCTGTTTTCTTGCTGTTGTTGTCTGGTCTGTTTTTGAATTTGAAGTTTTTCCAGTTTCTTCAGTTTGTTTTTTATTTTTCTTGAAACCTTTTATATATGTTGTTTTTCTTAGTTACAGATGCATATGTACGCATGTTTCTTTAAGTGAACCCGCGTATACACAGGTTTCCTTAGTTACAGTCGCGTATACACGCAATCTGTACATAAGTACAGTCATGTATATCTTGTAATTTTCAAGATTTGTAAATATTTTTACCTCTGAAGATCTGTCTGATAGTTTGAGTCAGTCTTAAACAGTCACCTTCCAGTATCAGTTTTTGTTTTTACAGCGAGCATCTTGTTCCGAATTCTCTCTGATTGTAAGGGGTATTGGTCTTGTTTTTGTTGTTGCAAGTGTCATCTTTTCTTGTTCAAGTACGCAAGATTTCTTGTTTGGAATCTTGGCTGCTTTGATTCATCAGGGTAGGGAGATTGATCTCAATCTTCGTGTCAAATCTTGCTTTTGGTGACTTTTTGTTTGCTTGACAAAATCGCTTTTGTGACCATCCGCTTCTTTATTTCATGAAAGTTGTTGATTGACACTTTCTTGAAATTTGTCTTTTTGATCTTTTTGGTTATTGTTGCCAAAGCTTTCATTGCTGCTTTTGATTGTTAAGAGCATCCTTAAACACATCTCTTTTTGTTGAGTTTTCATCAATTGTGTGGTGTCAATTTGCAAAAGTGTTTGTTGCCTATTCTTCAATCACAAGTTTCAGTGTTGTTGAGATCATTTTTGAAAAGACTTTTTTGTTGTTACGTTTGAAGAAAATATTTTTGAAAAACTTAGTTTTGCTTTCTTGAACTTGGTTTTCGTTTGGTTTCCTTTTTAGTGAATGAAAGTGCTTTATGTTTGTCTTAGAACTTGTTTTTAGTGTTTAGACGAAATGAATAGTACCATCTCATATTCCATCTAGACATTTTAAGTGGCAAGATAAAGATTGATAAGCAAGCAACTTTCATTTTTTGTTTTTAGAGTAGTTTCGAATCTTGCATCAGCATATATTTGTTGCATTAGGATAGATTTGCATACCTTTTTAGGCATACATAGCTTTGTTAACTTTTGTGAGTGTGAAGCGTGAATTAACGAAAAGAAAAGGAAAAATTGTTTTATTTGAAGTTCCTCTGAACCCTATAGAAATTGCTTTTCATCGAAAAACGAAAAAAGTGCATGTGCATGTAGTTAAGTTTTTATTAATTTCTTTTGCGTCAAAAATCACCACTAGTTTCACTTCCGTTACCTTGTGACTTAAAGAACAGCCTATTTTAAAATCTGGCGCTAACTAAAATTCACTAAAACTTTTTGTTTAAGTCAGTGACACCAAAAAGTTTAGGATTTTAGGGCCTTGGATTAGGCGAGTGGAGAGTTAACTCTCCAAGGCCATATAAACGTCAAACATAGGAGCCTGAATAGCGAGAGAAAATCCAATAGCGTTAGGAAGACCAGGAAAGCTCTGGATTTGGAAGTTAAGCAAGAGGGTTTGTGAAGACAGGGAAGAGAGATACCCCCTCTCATACTTGTCCGAATTTACCTCACGACTGTTCCGCCTGGCTTCTGCGACGAGTTGGTATCCATATTTGCTACTCCTAGGGATCTACACATGCGGCTGCAGAGGGGAATCCCATGGCACCTGAGGTCGACGTTGCATCACTCTCGACAGTACTACTGGAGGGCACCCTTGCGAAGCTTGGGGGCTTGCACCAGCGCAGGCTATTGTTAGGAGGTCAGCGTAACTTCCTCTGATACCTTCGCTGATAGGACTGGGCCCTCATCATCCCAGACTATCTTTGGAAGACCCCTTAATTCACTTTCTTGTATTTTGGTGTCCGGTCCTAATCACCCGAAGCGGAAATACTTGGAAGTTGTTTGACTGGCTGTTATCTTTAGGGACTTTATAGTGTGTGCTCTGTGCTCTTAGTTGGCCTAGCTTTCAATTTTTTGAGTCTTTAGTTAGATCATAACAAAAAATTCAAAGTGGCTGACCGATCTCCCAGACGGTCTTGAAGACTTCGTGGTCTTTCACCACCAAGTTTAGAGCCTTCTCCTAGAAGGCGCAGAGGTAATACTGTTGGTGGATTTTGTCCCACGGCAGTTGGCGCATCGGGGATTGATCCTCCTCTTGGGGGCATTAGTGTTCAAGAAAGGCCTGGCACTTCTGAACAAGAGAGGGACACTCCAGTCCTTTCTCGAGTTCTCTTTCAAGCGGAGAATAACATAGATGTAGAAGAACTCTCAGAGTCGTTAGCGGCTCCGAATTCTCCACTACCATCTAGTCATCCAGACGTATTACAATACGTTGGGACTCCAACGCATAGACCATCAAGTCCAGGTTACGCTACGCGCTTACCATCGATGACCACTACTAGAAGCATGGCTTCTACAAGTGCTACGACTATGCAAACTCCAACATCGGTGCAAGGGGGAGGAACAATTTCCATCTCCTTTGCTTCCTTGTTTGGATATTTTGCTAGCACATCTTTAGTTGGGTCTACCTCCATTCTGTCCACGAGTGGAAATGCCCAAACCAATGCTTTTGGTACTGGATTCTTCCCATTTGGCACCCACTCACAGGGTATTCCATCAGTTCCGTTTAGTGCCGCTACATCCATGATGGGTGGATCGGCTTCATTCCAGGGTTTTCCTTTCGGAAGTGGTCATATACCACATTCCAACCCGACGATAGGATCCATGCCTTTTTCTTCTGTAGGATAAAGCAGTAATCCTTTCCAAGGTTGGACTAACCCTGGGGTTAGTGGCGCGGGAACTGGGAATCCGTTTATCGGCCAACAAGGGAATAGGCCGTACTCCACGGTTAGTTCGTTTCAAAGTATTCCTACCTTAGCTTCATCTTGGAATTCGTATCAGGGGTTATCAACTCCTTATAATCCTTTAGGAGGAAACTTTGCTGGTTATGGAGGCTTTGTGGCCGGAGTTGGTCAAACTCCGAATTTTGCTGGATCACAAGGCTTGCCTTTTGGTTCAGCCGGTTCTACTGGTTACTTCGGGCAGCCTGGTGCCTTCCAAAATCCAGGCCAATCTTTTCAGAACTTTGGGAGTTCTGCCCAGTCTGGGTGGAATCCCCAAGGTCCTCCTAGGCTTCCATTTCTGGCAACGTTGAACTTGCCAGATCTCACTAAGTTAACAAACAATCCAATCAAGTACAATCCGGCCTAGCCTCCGGTCCCAACCAAACTCCCTTTGGACATTCCAAAATTCGAAGGGAAGAGCGGTGAAGACTCAGGCGACCATGTAACCACATTCCATTTGTGGTGCTCATCTAACTCCCTAATCAATGACTTGATTAGGTTGAGACTTTTTCAGTGCACCTTGACTGATAATGCGGACAATTGGTATATAGAGTTGCCAGGGGGCAGCTTTACATCTTTCACTGACTTAGCCAATATTTTCTTAAATCATTTCCAGTTGCCTGTCCGTTATGATGCCAGAATTGAACTTCTGGCCACTTTTCGTCAGGACAATGCAAATCACATTTCTGACCATATTCAGGAATGGAGACGGAGAAAGAGGAACATTAAAGCCGAAATCCCTCCGGAGTACCGTCTCGAATGGTTTTTGAAATCTTTACAACCCGAGATCTCCAAGGATGTCTCCATATCTGGAGTCTATTATGAGGAGCAAGCCTTTTTTAAGGCCCAGCAATTAGAACTGATCTACTCTCAGTCTGGGATCCTACAAAAATACTTGCCAGATGCTCATGGGTCTAAGGTTGACATAGCTAAGTTGAAGCCAGGTCCCCACGCAGATGGTATCGTTGGGTCGGTAGACACAACTACCGTGAACTTGTTGAACCAATTGCAGCAGTTGTCTTTACAAACTGCTTCTAACAACCAAGTCACATCGTCTAACCCCCCGGCTTCCCAAACTTCTTCGATTAACGCCGTCCAATCTGATAACCCCAAAGGAAATCAAAATTCCAATGGGAAAAAGAAAGGACGAGGTAAGAAAAATAACCAGGATGGGAAGCTTGATGCAAATAAATCCGGCAACAATGCTGGTGGTGGTAGAAATGAGTCTAGAAAGAAAGTCAAGTTTCCATGCAAGTTATGCAGTGGAGACCATTTAACTCATCTCTGCCCCAAAATTCAAGATGCTCAGCGCTTGTTAGGGCAGTAAGGGACTTCTAGTTCTCAGGCTGTGTTAACCAACCCTTTTCCCCAAGGGCAGCAAATGCTTGCTGGCGCCAGTTCAAATCCTGGTACCTCTGCAGGGGGCAACCAGGAAGGGGATAAGTCATCAAATGTTTTCATGATGGCTTCTCACGCTAATGTGGCCACACGGTCACGCGATTATGGTGAAGTTGAAACTTCCAAGGGTAAATCAGTTCCTGAAACTAACAACCCACTTCATATTGAGCGACCATTTGTCGAGACTATACCACGGGTACCGAAAGGTTCCACTAAACGCGCGACTATCAACCCTAATATTAGGGTAGCCTAGAATTACTCCATTGTTGAGGATCTAGCTCAGAGTCCATGTGCTATGTCCGCTTTAGAGGTTCTCCAGTCATGTCCTGCTCAAAGAAGTTCCTTGCTATCGGCAATGGGGGTAGTGGATCCAAGTAATTCCTTAGCTCTCACTTTTGATATGAATAATGTCAAAAAGAGACTTCCTCATCACATGGCTTTCCAGATAAAGTCCACCTACCAGAAAACGAATATTTTTCGAACGGTTATTGATGAGGGAGCTTCCACGTGTGTCATGTCTATGTCATGCTGGAAGGCCATTGGATCACCGTCGGTTGTTCCTTCACCTACCCTCTTGACAGCATTTGATGGGCATTATCATAGGCCATACGGGATTATCCTGGCCTTTCCTATATGTGTTGGAGGAAAGGTCGTTAATATTGAAGTAGAGGTCATAGATGCTAACCTAGACTACAATCTCCTCTTAGGAAGGAACTGGGCATACGAAATGGACGCCGTTGTTTCGACTCTATTTCATGTCATTTGCTTTCCTCATGAGGGGAAAGTCGTTAAGGTCGATCAATTGGATTATTGTCCAGTCGATCCTCAAGCAAGCTCTGACTCTACTGTTCCTTTAGTGGGTAACCCCAGTCCGCTTACTGAGAATCTAGGAGTCGGGATGTACTCTTCATTGGTGGGTACGTTTAATCTTCCCCCTCCTACAGCTGGAATAGATACAATTTCATCCTCCAGGGATCCTTTACGGAGAGAGTTTGTTCAAACTCCTTATTCTTCAGATCCTGGAACCTTAGCTTCATCTATGACCACATCAGATGACGATAAGGCGGGTGGAATAGAATCTCTTATGTCTGTAGTAGAACCTAGATGTGAATCTATCGATAACTCTGCAGATAACCATTCTACTCCTTCCTCTTGGAAAGAGATAGATGGTAATGTGGCTCATATTCGGACCCTTGATTCCACCTCTGCATCAGATTGCTCAGATATTGTTTTTCCATCGGATGAAGCGATATTCGAAGCAATGACGACTGTAGATCGACCTTTGGAAGATTTATATCGTCGGTCACACTTTCATTCCCTTGTGCATGAAGTCGAATCTAGGTCCTCTAGTCTGACTAGCGATGTTTGTACGACTCCTTTGGCTCCAACATAGTTATTCGCTGAAGGAAGTATATTGATTGGTTCGATCATAGTACCTATAAACATCCCTAGGAGCAAGTTGGCGGAGCCCCCCGACGGGCTCTACCTTAGGAAGTACTTTGCTTAGTTTTGGCCAAGCAATGGCTTCTTTGTACACTATGTATATTTGTACATATATCATCAAGAGTTTTTGATATCAGCACTTTTTGATCTGCTATGGCAGGTGTTGACGGATGACTTGGTCTATTTTGGGTTCGCCGATGGTGCTAGTCGGTACACTCAGAATCTCGCTTCCGCAGCTTGGGTACTCTATTATCCAACTGGTCAATTGATGGTATCAAGAGGTGTATGCATAAGTCCTGCTTCAAACAATATGGCTGAGTATATTTCCGTTATTAATTTATTATCCGAGGCAATCTCTCATGGGATCGACTCGTTGGTAGTTTATCTTGATTCTCAATTGATAGTGTCACAATTAAACAACATTTATCGGGTAAGGGATCCATGTTTATATCGCCAGTATTTAAGGGTGAGGTTGTTGCAAAGATCATTTACTTATATTAATTATTTGCACATTCCAAGATCTCATAATTGGTTAGTTGATTCTATCGCTCAAGCATTAGACTGGCACATCAATCATTCATCACAATAAAATCAAGCATCAAAAAGTCGAACTGTATATATATATCTATATATATATATATATATATATATATATATATATATATATATATATCATGAAGCGTCTCGAGTGTACATATGTGTGTCCAAAAATATACAAAATTGGGACTCAAATGCTCGTAATCATGTCTGGCATATCTAATGCCCCGGCTCAGGATGAGCGGCCAAGTAGGTAACTATCGCATTGGCCACACACCGAAAAGTGCGAACCCAGTCACGTGGCATGCCAACCACATGACGCTGCATGTCCTCAGGAAGGTCCTCTATGGCAGCCATCGGTACTCAGCAGCTCAGTCTCACCAAGTGTCGCTGGAAGTTGTGTAGAGTCCATTCTGTATCAGCAGCCGCCTCTTCGGCCCCTCGGCCGCGCCGTCCATGCCGTGGGAACCCATATGGTCTTACCGGCCCAATGTCTGAAACATGATAATCATATCAGTCATTTGAATCTCATCAAAATATTTTTCAAAATTCATCATTATATTTGAAAAATCCAAAAAAATCATAAAATCAAAAAATTCTTACCAATCTCGCCCCATGCTGCGTTCGGTGGTAACGCTAGATCAGGATCTCCTCGGAAATCTAGCCCAGCATAGGGGTAGTCATCCACGGCGATGATTTGTTGATCCCACCAGGTGAAGAAGTCATCATCGAAGGCAGTCCTTGGGACCTCCCCACCCCCCAGATGTTTCATCAGATCGGCCCACCAGCCCATGCGTGGATCGCGTGGGGTGCTAATGGAAACTGCTACCCTGGGGCGGAGTGCAGGAACCTTCTCGAAAAAGAAAGTACACAGGATAGTCCCATATCCAAAGTTTTTGGTCTGTCCCCTCCTGATAGAAGTGAGCTGGCTCTTCATGTTGACCAGAAGAGGAGTACACCAGTCGAACGCAGTAGTGAGACAGTCAACTGCCACGCTCATGGTCAGCCGTGATGCTTGATGTAGAGAGGACGATCCGTTCACTCGAGCTATAGTGAACAGGATTATCCTCAGCGATAAACTCGCCACATGTGTGATGGAAATCTGGCTCCCAACCTTCTTGGGATGTCCCAGGCAATATATCTGTACATAGTCCTCTATCGTGAGACTGCTCCGTGTCCTGCCCCGGGAATGTACTACCTCTCCCCTTCGGGAAAGGCCCGTGATGAAATAGATATCCTCCACTTCTACCCTGAGTGGCATCTGATTGATCATAAAGGCTTCCTCCTCGACATCCCAATAATCAATGAGCATCTCAAGCAGACGTGTACTTGCTTTCATATTCGGTAATTTGAAGAATTTAAGCAAACCGCATCCCTGTAGGGCATCTAAAGCTTCTGGACTGTTCATAACTTCATTATCCACCGCTGCGTGCTCTCTTTCACGCCACGTGATAGGCATTCTGAGAAAAAAATGATTTGTAACAGTTAGTTTTTGTTTAAAAATTGTTCGCGGCATATACGCGAGTCCCTGTGCACACAGTCGCGTATAGGGCCCGCGTGTACATGGGTTTCATATTACCAACCCGCGTATATGCTGCGGAGAAATTTTGGGCAAAAAATTCAACGGTGAAACATTAATCAAAAATCTTAAAACCAGTCACAATCAATTGCAAGCTAAGTATAAGAGTTACCTGGAGGTTTTTGACGAATTTGAACGGTTGAATCCGGCTATGGGAAGTTTTCTCCTTTTGCTCCAAATCCTTTGCTCTCAAACTCAAATGGTAAAAATGGTGAGTCCAAAATCTCTTTTATAAGTTTTGAAAATGCAAAATTTTTTCAAAATTTTATTTTGTTTGGCCTCATGTGACTTTTAACTTGGGAGCTTGGAATGTTGAGATTGGTTTGTTTTTCAAGACATTTTGGACATTTTTCGACAATTTCGAGACGGTTCCATGACTACTGACCCATCATGGCAGGTATCGTTTTCTCACTAGCATATAGGTTAGGGACACCATTTTTCCGTTGCATTATGCATACTAGCCTCCATTTGCCGATACATCTGCCATAGGGTCGACCCCATCGTGTTATGGTTCGTAAGCCATCTTCACTCGCCGATTCTTTAAATCATGACACGATGGTAGAGCCATCCTTTACATGGGCATCGTAGTTAGCACCTCACTGACATTTGTTGCCCATGCTGCTCCGATTTGAGTAGGCTTGGGAGTCCTCTGTAGTCCCGCCATGACTTATGCGTTGAAGACTCATTCCTCTTTGCTTCTTCGCTTCGTTTTGGCCTTATACCCTAGAGGCTCCTTTGTGTTGAGTTGTACTACTACATTGCATGTTGACCACTGGCACCTTTTGGCCTAGAGCCGGCTTCACTTGGAATCATGTTTAAGCCAACTTTTGACCATGACGACTACAAAATCAACCTTGCATACCTTTGACTTCTGCAGCTTGACACACCTTGACCCATGGAAGGAACACACCTTTGAGTGTCACTGACCAGTTTTCGCCTCCCTGCATTGAGCATAGGAACGTTCCATTCCTAGGAACTAGATCATCTGTTTCACCGACACTTGTTCTTTCCACTATACCATAGCATTATTTTATTCTTTTTCAAGCTTAACAGAAAAAGACAAAAAAATTAAATATTCCAAAAAGAGCGGGAACGGGACATTATTTCCATTTTATTGTTGGCAGCTAGAGTCAGTCGTGTCGCCCTTGAACAAAGCACTCAAAACAAAGTCTCCTCCGTTTGGGCGGGATTTAGTTAGACTTAGGTACGCCTTAACCTTATTATTGAGTTAGTTCTCCCCCGATTGGTTATCTCTTCCAATCATATGGAGGGTTTGTTCGTGCCTCCTGCATGACGAACTTATACAGAGTCATCATATGCTGCCACATAGTCACATTGAGTCATGCTTTTGTTCAAGGGAAGTTAGCCTGAGTCGGCCTTTCTGCGGTGTCTCTTGACTCATTTTTCAGTCGGCCATCCCTGGTTGTCAGTATCATGTCTATCATCACATCAGCTATATTGGTCCTTTACTCATGTCGGTTTGAGAAGGTCCCCATTGACTTCTTGCTAGCGGGTATTGTCCTTATCAACGACGACATCTTTCTCTGAGGACAGACCTCTTAGCCACACCCTGGCCCTATTTTCATTATTGATAGGTCACCTTGTGCTCAACATCGATCAGTATCATGGGTCTTTGACTGAGTGGTTTCCCTTCTGTTCGACATCATCTTACATTATCACACATTGGGATTCGTGCAGTACCTTGGTTTCCATTTGACCCTATTGGTGGATACCTCGCCTCTGTGTCAGCTTTCATTATTGGTTGGTTCAGAGGGTTTCTGTCGTGCGCTAGCCACATCTTATGTACGCTGGAAATGTACTTCGGTTGGGTTACTACATCTCTTTCATCTGATTCCTTCCACATTATTAGACTACGGGTTACATTCGCACTAGATTGATGGAGGATGCCTTAATGCCTTCCTTCTAGCGGATCTTTCCCTATCGACTCTGACTCATTGCTCTGGGGCAAAGATCTAGAGTCCATTTGGCAGTACCTTGGGGTTTGTAGTCATTAGTGGCAGATCCTTTGCTATCGATAGTGGGAAACCATCATTGTCTCCTGATCGATAGATTCTTACAGGTGTTCGACTCCAGTTCATCTATTCACACTTGTTAGATTGTACTGGGTACCTTGATGCTCATTATCATTATCGGTGAGTAGTCTCGCATTTGTTAACGGTATACATCAATGACCGGTAATCAAACAATTTCTCACATGGTCGACTTCAGATCATTTATTCCCATGGTGTAGAAATGTACCACGGCGATCGGTGAAGACCTCAGGTTGTATCAGAATTCATTGGTTCACTTGACAGTTGCTCTTGTTGCTGCTAGTTGATATCATTCCACCTTATATGTTGCAGTCAGTCATGGCGACATTCTATATGCTGGCACCTGAGTTTGCAGTGTAGTACCATCCTATTCCATCATGTTCAGTTGGTACCTTTTGGGATCAGTCTTTGATATCAATGATCCGTTGCATCTTTCAGCATCATTGACAGTCTTATATGTGATATTCAGACATGTACTTGTCCGATCATGATCAGATGATCCATTATGTATTTTCCATTCATTTATACTTGTCAACTTAGTGGATCCGCTTGTACTTGATATGCAGACATGTTTTACTTTTTCTGAGCATGGGTGTGCCTGCCTCAGACAGTGTTTCTTTCTGATCTCCTTTGGTGGCTTGGCAGGCTGGTGAAGTCCTCCTCAGTTTCTGACAGATTTCCTTTCCATGTACTTGCATAATACATTTCGGCCATCATGTACCCCTTCCGACCTCATATATTAGGGGGCATCTGTTATAGCTCCAAATCTCACTCTTATGGTTTGTGATGCTGCACTCATGGCCTAGGGCAACCCCTCCTTCCAGACCTGGTCCTAAAATTTAAAAAACAGTGTTTTATCCCTTATACGCGACATTGCCCTGAGTTAAACGCGTGTATACGCGGGTCTGTGTATACCCAACCTGCGTATATGTATTAAAACACTTAAAAAAATATAAAACCCCTTATTTTTGGACAGAGATCGCGGGTTTTACCTGCTGATCACCTGTTAGTGCCTGTGGCCCAACTGTTCCCAACCAAATCCCAACTAAAAAACTACTTTGGGAGAGGTATAAAAATACCTCAATGGGAAGGCCTAAAGGAGGAGAGAAGAGTGAGAAAGGTTATTATGCTGAGATTTTTCCCCTGACCAGGTCTGAAGTTCCTTGTGCCTTCTGCACTTCCCCCATTTGTACAGGAAACCCTTGTTTCCTTGTGTGTTGATGTTCATCCACCATTTATGACATCATGGAGTAAGGCATGGAAGGAGTTTGTTAAAGGCTTGAGGCTGGAACGGATCCGGAAGGAAGATTTGCTTGGAGCCTGCTGAAGGTGACTCAGGTGAAATTATTCCTTTTAATGTACTTTATTTGTCTATAATAAAAGAAACACATGTCTTGGTTCCTGATATGAATCTTCTTTATGTTTATGATATTCATGTTTAGAATTCATATGTAGATGGTTGTTTGGATTTCATAACTAACTACCTTTATTTATAACATGAAGATGGTTTCTTTATAAGGTTTTGTCCATATACTGCTGTGTTCTTTGGAATTGGTTGTTTTGCAGGGCAAAAGAGAAGAAGGGAACTCCAAGAAGGGTTTGGACCCTAAGGGCCTTCTCAAACGTAGGACCTAAGGTATGTCCCCTTTACAATAGAATTTGCTTATAATAGCATAATGGCTATGTGAATGTGTGTTTCTTTGAGTAGATAACTTTCAGTCTGCTAGGGTTTCAACCCAAAAAGCCCCAGGGGAACATTTCCCTCCAACAATTGTCAATGGCCATGAGGAACAATGAAGACAATGCATCTTTTGAAAGGATTTTTAATTGATTGAATCCTAATTTCAAATCAAATTTTCCAAAAAAAATTGTGTATCTTTTGATTTTTCCCAAAATTGCAGATTTGTTAAGGCAGAGGTTACCTGATATTCTGCAAAACTTTTATTGGGTGTCTTTTAACTTATCACAAAACTTGGTCTGTATTTTTGTTCAGATGTGCTTAGACAAATTTCACAACGTCAATTCAATAGGTGATAAATACTAAATAAATGATACCTCAATGGAAACCAGGAGCGTTCTTAATCACGAAGCCACAGAAATAGAAGGTGCCTACAATCATCACCCATGTAAACTAAGATGGGAGAATCACTTTGGGGGCCTCCCCAGTGCTTTGCATTCACAAGATATCTCTGCTGGAAGGTCAATAATTTGAGTGATCAGCACTAGACAGATCCAGTCTATCCTTATTGATAAGTGTTTTCCTAGTCCTAACAAAGGACCTCCTACCACCAAGACCTCATAAGGAAGGAGGGCTCATGCAATGTGCAGACGGTAAAAGAATGGATGCTACCACCATTGGTAGAAGAGGGAGAAGCACTCTGAGAGCATATTCATTGCCCAACTCCATTGTTTTGTTGTGGCTGGGTTAAATTATTCACCACTTTCTCTACAGAGTTTGATACCACTCAACTTTATATCGATATGTGGAGTGGAAGAACCATAGCGTTGAATATGGAAAGTTGCAATGTATTTGTTTCATGTTTGAAAGGTTTTTGGGCATATTTTTTTAGTTTAAATTGTTTAAAATTTAGTAAGTGTTTATTGGAATTATAAGTTTAAATTGTAAATTTTACCATTTAAATATTTCAAAGTTTTCGAGAATGCTAACTCTATATATGCTATCAAAAACACATTTTAACCTAAAATTGCTGAATTTGGAAAAAATACAACAATTCTATAATACAAAAAACATTAAATGATTCGGAAAATATTAAGTGAGATAAATAGTTAATCGTCTGCATAAAAGAAAGTCAGATTCAGATTTGTTCATATCCACATGAAATGAGTAGAGCGGTGTGCTCTAAACCCAAAATAAATCGCGTCCGGATGCAAGTGCAGAAACTTACCTATTTTTTTGTTTTTCAATTTCATTGTTGCCTTCAAGGGTTTAGAAAGTTAAGCCAAGAAATAATGAATTTGAGCTGTGAAGTCAGCAAAGCAAATCTTATGCGTAAACATTAAATTTGTTTATACTCAAAGAGAAGTTTTATATAAGTTTTTAATATTTAATTTTTAAATATGTATTAATTGCTAAATAAATTTATATAAGTTTTTAATATTTATTTTTTAAATATATAATAACTGCTAAATGAATTTAGTTGGGTTTTAAATTTAGGCAAGAATTTTAATTAAATTTTTTAGTTTTGAAAATAAGATAAATATTGGAAGGAAGAGTGAAGTGTGGTTTTTTTTTTTTTTGGGTGAATTGTCATTTTAAAATTGTTTGTATTAATTAAAATTAATAAAAAATTATTTAAATTTCAAAATTATTGGAAAGAAAATGAACAAGAAAAAAAACTATATATTTCTAAATATTTATGATGTATAATGTCAATTTTGTTTCGAATTGAAATTTTTTCATTGGAAGAGTATGAATTAGAATCTGAAACATTAATTTTTTTATCAAGAGGAGAAATTTTATAAGGTTTTTAATATTTAATTTTTAAATATGTATTAATTGCTAAATAAATTTAGATAGATTTTAAATTTAGGGAAAGATTTTACATGAAACTTTTGAGTTTTGAAAATAAGATAAATTTTGAAAGGAAGAGTGAAGTGTGGTTTTTTCTTATAGTGAATTTTCATTTTAAAATTGACAGTTTATATCAATCAAAATTGATAGAAATGATTTAAATTTCAAAACTATTGAAAAAAAATAAACAAAAACTTTTAGTATGATAGAAAAAAACTATATATTTCTAAATGTTTATGATATATCATGGGGAAATCAATGGCTCCTAAATGTGCAGGAAATCATCAATTTTTTGCCCCCAGATTAGCCATTACTGGTTCAGTAGGAAGCTCTGGATTAAGCATTTGTAATTATTGATGGCGAAGCACCTCTTAATTTTCAACAGGGAGAATGTGCGAAGATTCGTCTCAATGAGGTTAAATTGTCGATGGGTTCGAAATCTGAAAATTCATTCACACAGAGCAATGTCAAAATGAGGGTGGGTCTGAGGTGAACTACGAGCGACCATAATCAAAAGAAAATGGTTTTCACATTTTCGGGTATGTTAATGAGGTATGGATGAATGTAGTTGTTACTGCAAGTGAGGTCTATTTAGCTTCCTGTCTGTTTACCTATGAATACATATTATGGGTCTATTTTCATGAGTTTGAGGGCCACACAATTACATGTTTGGGTTTTTATATGGATTGCATTATATGGTTATGTTATTCTTGGGCATGAATAGTATGTCTTTCTTTAGCCTTATCCAGTTGGAGTTCTTCCACATCCTGATGCTTTTTGCAATTGCGATATACATCCTTTTTTGTATCTGTATGACCCAAATATCTCCCTTGTCTAAGCATACAAATGTCTATCGGGAATGAGATTTCAAATATTGTATGTCCACAAACTTCTTTTGGGGAAGGTTCATGTCTATATCCAATCAGTTTCCACTCTCTCTGACATCAGTGGATTAACTCATTCATTATCTCCCGACCATGCAAATATATTGGCTTCCACTTCTGTAATAGGTGGTGGACATGCATGGGTTGTTGTTGTTGTTGCTGTGAAGACATTTAATTACACTTTCATAGTATAACTTTGGCTCGGTGATCTTATGGTTAATTTTCTCTGTATGTGCTCTGAACTGCTTCTGGGTCGGGAATTGTCTGATTTTTCTAGTGCCGGAAATTATTTTCTATCAGATGAATTTCAAATTTGACGGGGTGGTGGGTGGTATTTCCTCTTGACGTGGACTAATTTCTATCGTTCTTTACTCCTACCTGCCTCTTGAACTTGATGCCCATGTGATTTTGGATCCTCGTACATTGCCCCATATCGGGTATTACATTTTTTTATTCCCTTCTTCACATAATATCCTGTTTTGGATTATGCATTGGTTGCGGTACTATCTTTTGCCTAATGCGGGTTTTATTCTCTGCCTGTCTACCTATTTCCGAGGTCGGGTTTTTATGATCCCTAGACTACTCGCGGTGTCACTCTGGTCATTCTTCACTAAGGAATATCTACCACTCTGACACACCTCCTTATCTGTCGAGTATATACTTCATTTTTTATTCTTTTTTGGTACCGTTCCTTTTTCCATACCAGGGGTATGGATGTGCTGGACTCTGACACATCTGCCCATGAGGAATTTATACCTGCTACATGGAGGCTAAGTCTAAAAGCCAACTATATTGTGAGGTGGATCCTCGAGGTGGCACCTAGGATCTACACACTTGGCACACCCAACAAAGTGTTGTTCCTATGCCAGATGGTTCGCATGAGGCCTTTGATCCCCATGGTGCCGACCACATGGATATTGGACGACAATCCAAACATCAACAATGCTCTATTCAAATTACCACCCTGCCACCTTCACTGGTTTTCGATTACGAGGTGCTGATTGATCATATTACCAGTTTGCAGAAGCAGTAGCTCGTTGGTAGGTGGCACTTTGTGGATCTTAATGAAGCTGAGATGTGTATCTGGGTCGATACAAAATGGAAAAACATGCTTAGTTACATGCCTACCATTGTGAGATTGTTGTGGGGGTGGTAGAGTTGTCATTTTCTCAGCCAGGATGACTTAATGAAAATTAAGGCCATTCCATGGATTAAAGGTAGAAGTTTTTTGGTGCTCCATTCCTGGTATATTGGGTTTAACCCTCTAAAATAAACGCGACAGAAAAAATTAATTGGGGTTAAATTTCCGAGGTTACCTATTGAATTCTGGACTAAGCAGGTCTTCATGGACATCGGGAATGCGATTGGCAAGTTTGTATATGTTGATCCGCGATGTTTGGGGGCACGGGATAAAAGAATGACCTAGATACTGATTGATAAAGAGTATAGAGGTGGTTTCTAATCACATTGAATTGCATTCGGGGGATACGAACTTAACCCAACGCCTAGATTTCTAGGGGGTTCCATTCCAGTGTTTAAATTGTCATTGCACTGGTCACCTTATGTCACAGTGCCCACGCCATCTGGGTGGTAGACATTTGTCTCAAGAATGGAATTGTTTTGGTTCATCAGGGTTGTCACAAAATGAAGATTGTGTACATGGATTCAAAGGTGGTGCACCTCATCATAGAAATGATACTCAACGTAATACATGTATTTCATATGCCCCTTTCTCATTACATCCCTCTGTTCACTAGTCATCAAAATTTGGCTACTCGCCCATCACAGTTCCTTCATCCCCTTTGTCTTCTGACGAGCTAGGTATCTCGTTAGATAATATTCCCTCCCCGAATATTCCTTCCTCCCCTCTGGGAAACACTCTTCCCTGTAATATTATTCCACCCCCTTCCACGTCGCATGACGTGCCTTCAAATTTTCATATCATTTACGCTCTTGTACCATCTCCCTCCCATTTCACACATCTCTCGTAGGGGCCTAGACATAGCATTACACCACCTAATTCGCCACTTGCTTCACCTACAAACTCTGTTGGTAGTGATCTAGACTTTCTTATTCAGAGGAAGACCATGGACCTTCGTACCCTTACTATCCACAAATCACCTGGCTCATCATTCTCTCACATCAGCCCCACCTCCGCAAGCAATATCACCATTCGTCAAAAGCATAATTGTGACAATAGACATTTCCGGGGGCGCGCCATGACTCTCCCTTTCAATTCTCCTGATGACCATTCCCTTGTTGAGGTTCCTATTGCTGATTCTTCCACTTCTTGGGCCCCTGGAGAACGGATGCCCGCACATGGTTTGACATGACCTTCATACTATGTCTCAACATTCGAGGACTGGGGCTTGCCCCGAAATATCTAGCTCTCAAACAACTATTTCTTTATTTTCATCCATATAACATTCTCTTGCAGGAGACGATGCACTTGGTTCCTCATGTGATTAAATATTTCATAAAGATGTTTTGAGAGGGGCATATGGCTGCCACGGCTGCTGCAGATCTATAAGGTGGACTAGTGGCACTTTGGGACCCTCGATGGGTCAAGGTCACGGATTTTTCATGCTTTGCTGGTATCCTTCTCAAAGGACATATCAGAGGTCTTATGGGATGTGTTGTAACAATTTTTCTTTTGATAAGTTATTCATTAGTTGAAAAAAATCAAAATTCCATTTAAAAACGATAAGTTAGGATATGGACCAAAAACAACATTGAAAATATAAAATGTTAGGATTTATTATCATTTCAGATCTATATCATGAAAAATGACAGGGTAGTTGCTCTAAAAAAGGAAGAAAAATGACAAAATGTTAGATAAGCAATAAAAAGAAGAATATTTTCTTTAGAAAATAAAAATTAAGGCTACTAGTTCAAACGCGCCTTTAAAAATTGTTGTTTAGTTTAAATAATGCTTAAACTTCTTAATCAGGGTTTAATTATTGTAATAAACTTGATCACCTTGTTAATAGTCAATAACACATGATTTTTTCATATGGAGGGAAGTGACAAAACGTCAAATCAGTGGCAAATAACCGTTGGGAACTTTGCAACGGATACAATTCACTCTGCCCGGATCAATGGCAGAGGAAGCATTTCGGCCCCACTTCAACTGTTTCCCGTTAATGCGATGTGGGGGGGGGTCTGAAAAGTATTTTTCATGTCCACCCTCTTTTGGCTACGTGTCACTCCTGTAGCGTTTTGAGCCCCCAAAGTGCAAAACCAAAAACTACCTCACCACCCTCCCTCGAAATCCCGCTGGCGGTTTCCTCCTTTCCAACCGTTGACCTCGCTTTCGCGCCGTATCACCAACCCGTTATCCCCTTCTCCATACGGAATCTGCCATGTCATAAATCCATTATCTCTCACCCACTCATAAACCACCACGTCACAAAGCCGTTGCGCTATACGCTCCTATCCTATTTCCAGCCTCATTTAACCGTTTACCCTCCCGTTAGACATTAATCCCGCTCCTCTGTAATAAATTGCCTACGGTTAGATTTTAAACGGAAAATTAAGCCCAATTTCACTTATAAATATCCCATGGCTCTACTCTTTACCACTTTTCTCCTTCCATCCTATCACTGAAAGCCTTATTCGCTCTGTGTATATTTTCCCCTGTCATCCGTCTTTCAGTTAAAACAGTTTCCAATTCCCCCCCCCCACAGAAAGATGGCTCCCAAAGCTAAAACACAGAAAACTGTCGAAGAAGGGAATCCATCTACAACCTTACTTGACTTGGATCACCTTCCCCTTGTAGACTCCCTGTTCAAAGTCACAGACTGTGAATGCGAATTCGATTTCCACGAATTGCATTTGTGGCTAAAGCAAAAATATATTGATAAAGAAGATCCCATTTGTTTATGGGAGACACTTTTTCCCTTGTTCTCCTTTCCCAAAACTCATCATTTCCCTGATTTGATCACTTGGTGTCAAGCTAGGTATGATCCTATGCAAAGAACAATGATGATTCAAGATGGAAAAATCTTGATCACCATTACTGCTCAGAGTATAAACCAAATGCTAATGATACCTTCATCTAACTCCCTTAGCTATTTCTCACCAGCAGCTCTCATGGACCTTTACAATAAACTCACCTTCCCACAGAGAGCCCTTATCTTTGAACTTTTTCTGCCAGAAGATGCTGAATTACCCAAGAGAAACCCACCTTATTCATCTTCTATGTTCCCTGAAGCCACTAGACATATCATCTCCCTGCTATCATACCTCCTAGGTTATGAAAATGATCAACTTGTTGATGAATCCATCCTTGGATTCTTTTCCATTTTCAGTAAGGAATATCAACCTGCTTTCATGTATAATTATAGCCAATTCTTGGTTGATAATATACATGAAAAATTTATGAATTTTACCACACAAGGAGTGTTCAGATATAGCTCAGTCATAATCCATTTGATTTTGTTTCAGCAGGGAGATTCATTGCACATTCAACTTAATAGGCAAGATGAGCAAGGAGTGAATCAATCAGTGATTCACTGGACAGAGTTAGTTAAAGTAGCATCATCAAAGTCTACATTCTCTCAGTTTATAGATTCTTTTGTACATCTAGTTCTTCAATTACTCAATAGCCAGGAAGAGCCCAGAATTGGAGAAGAAATTAAGAAAACATTGCACCTATCTGAACAGACCAAGATTGGTGACTGGTATCTGTACCAGAACTACACTGAAATTAGGATATATGGTAGTGAGTTAGCTCCATACAAACTACCTAAGTATGTGCCAATGAGGATATTCTCACTGGAATACATTAGGAAAATGATAAATATGGATGAAGTCCATTTTGTCTCAAGTAAGAAAAAGTCATAGTTCAAACTCAAAGCCAAGGTAGGGACATTCATTTGTAATACTAGGTCTGTAGGTACAAAGGAAGACAAATTATTGAAGAGCATGAATCTCCAGCCAAGCTTCACCTGGTCTTATGATCCTTTTGGGATCATTTCAGCCCTTAGAGTTTAGTTGAAGGCAACACCTTACAACCATACTCCCAGGCCAGAATTGGAGAAGTTTATGAACTAGGAGCAGTGGTCTGAAGGGAATTTGTTAGAAGAAGCTGAACAAGTTATAATAACTCTACAGGAAAATACCCCAATCACTCAAAGTACTCAACAAAAAAGAGCCAAAGAGGAAACTCAGTAAGCTACATAATCAATTAAAGAGTATTCTATACTACAAAAGAAATTGAACACTAGATTGTCAATATCATCAGGGAGAAAGCCACCAGAAATAATTGATCTTGGAGATTTAGAGGATGTTTCATTAGCAGGGATCACTGATTCCAAACCTCCTTCTACTTCTTCAACTCCTCCTTCAGCTGAACCTATGGAGATTATTCATTCAACTAAGATCAGCTCAACAGAAGATACTAATATATTCTCAAAATTTCTAGAAATTAAAGAGAAGAATGAAAATCTTAAGTCACAAATGTATAGTCATTTTTGGAAATAGACATCCACCTCTCAGCCTTTAACAGTGAAAAAGGAAGAATGAAAATGGCATTTTTGCAAGCTCAAATTCCATTTCCCAAACCCACAACAAATTATAAGAAGACAATATTTTCATTTGATGTAAACCAAATAGATCCTATTGATCAAATGGATTTGCATAGGCAATCAGGTGAAATGTTATTTTCAACAATGACTACAACCGCCATGTCTCTTTCCAATCTCAGAACTACCTTGTCAAATGTGTAGTCACAACTTAAGATTGAAAAACTATCATCTTTAGCTAAAGATAACAAGTTAAAGCCTTTTGAAGATACTATTATTAAAATTGGATATGATCCCTAAGATTGTAAAGCAATTGAAGAAATACTCAAGAAGATGAATATAGAGATAACAACTTTGAAGAAATAGTTGAAACTACCTTCAACTAAAGATCCACAAACCAAAGAGATGGCAGAAAATGAACAGCACAGGGAGGAGATGTTGAAGCTCATTATTGAGCAAAACATACAGATCAAGAAAATGGAAGAGAAAATTGAACAACTGCTCAAGGAAAAAGAGGCAACACAGCTTGCTATGACCACAGTAACAACAATTCCCATAGCAAGTACAGAGCTGAGCTCATCTCCTACTGACATTGCTTCATCTTCAACAATAGTTGAAACAACATCGCAGGAGTTACAGGCACAAAAAAACAAAATGAAAAAATACTCTAGAAGTTCCAAACCCTGGAGTCACAGAAGGTAAAGAATGATACATTGTATGTAGAGGAAATGCAAAAGTCACATAGGTTAGAACTCAAGGTTAAACAATTAGAGAGTAAGACTCTAATGGAAGACACTTTGGCCTAGGCCAAAGAGGACATCTGGTTAGATATTAGCCACTCCATAACAGAAGTATGGCCATCCATACAAATTATTTTTGAGCAGCAAGAATTGATTACTAGATGCAGGACAAAAATAGATAATTAGAGGGCAGCATTGGCACAAAACCCAAAGAAGCAGCAGGGATGATCAAAGTACTAAACTCTAAGACTAGGCAATAGTTACAAGAGATGAATATTCCAGATGGGACAACTACTATTTTGGATATTAAGAAAGTTTCGATGAAGAAGAATCTACTCACTCAGATGAAAACAAAGTGTGAAGCTTTGAACATTGCAGTCAAAATGTTTCATTCTAAATTTAGCATATTGAATAAGAAAGGTTTACTAGAGTTAGTGTCATCAAATGATCAACTAGTAAAGTTGATGATTACTGTGAAATATTATATGCTATTGCAACATAAAATAATCAATTTGTAGGGATAAAAAGACTGATTACTAGCAGAGAGGTTTAGGAAGCTTTGAGCCCTGACCTGATAATCAAATATGAAGTTGGGCATATTTTTCTCACCAAACCCAATTTTGAAAGATATACCGAAGTTGATGAGATATTTAGAAGAATGGTAAATCTGGAGATACCAAGTGAGAAGAGGTGGGATCAATTGTGTGAAAAAATTGATTAACTTTCCATCCCAACAAGAAGACAACATAACAATTTTTGAAGGAAAAATCATCAGCAACTTCCTACCTAATAGAGACAGATCATTCAGCAGTTTTCTTTTCCTATTTTCTTTCAGGCTATTTTTGTAATCAGTTTAGGACTTTTTTTTACTATCCAAACTAGTATAAATAACTCTCTTCTACGAGTTATTAAAGGTGGTACCTTTCCATAAGAATTTTGTAAAGCATTGATGTACAAGACTTTTCTAGATCACTAATAATAAAGCAAAGGATTCTGAATTTGATGTCATACAATCTCATTTTCTTATGTAAGTCTTTCATGTGTTCCATTCATTCTGTTAATTCTGCTTCTGTTTAAGTTTTACAGAGATATCAGGTGAGAATAAATGTGTTACAGTTATTCTTAAAATTCCTTTTGAAGTTATTATTATAAGGAGATTGAGATATTGGATAGTTTCTCTGAAAGGCTCTCTCTAAATCACAAAATTGTCAATATCTTATGTAGTTTTAAGCATATTTTGTTTAACTTTTGAACGTTGGTCAAAGGTTTCCCCCCTTATGATGATTTATCTTTCTATCTGAAATTTAAAGTAATCATATCTCCTTACCTTTCTTTCTGCACATCTTATCAACTTAAATAACTGTGTGAAGTTAAATAGTAGCCCTTTGGTTATCCATTAGTACTATCTAAAAGGGTTAAATACATCATTCTTATAATTTGTTTTATTTATTGGTCCTCCATAAAAATCAAAACCCAAAACCCCAAAAAAATATCTTAGATGCTCTAGCATGAGTAATTGACCATTATCATCAGAGAGGTAGAACATCAATCTGATGTCGTTGCTGGGGACTTGAATTTTATTAGTCTCCTTGGGACAACGATATAAATTCTATTCCTTTAAAGGTGACTAAAGGTCTAGATAGGTCAAAATTCTTCACTTGGCCACTCCATTGTACCAAACTGGCACCTTTTAAGCACACTAGATCCCATTCTGAATCTGACACAGTTAACCCTCTGCCAAATCTAGAAAAACTTGTGAGAAGGGCCCATTCCAAAAGAAGACTTCAACCATATTCTTCTTCTTTAGCCCTGTAGTATGAAGATATATTATCATCAGATCCCTTTAGGAACATTCCATCCAATCCAGATTGGACACACTTATCACCTAGGGTTTTAGAACTTTTAGGTAAGGGAGTTGATTTTAAATCAACTTTCCTTATTCACTCACTTGAAACATATCAAGTACCCTCACTACCATTAGAATCACCTAAATTTGAGGCTGAATTGGATGTTCATTTTCCTGAATTCAAACCTATAGACTTCATATCCCCCACTACTTATTCATTCCCTTCTACTTCTAAACAATTTGAAGAAACCTTCTTTGTATACTCAAACCCACTGTTTGAAACAAAAGAGGACACTCACTCATAGGTTTAGAAATTAGTTATTAGGACTCCCTTATACTCATTTAGGGGATCGCCTCCTTCTTCACCTCCACACAGATATACACCTTCTCTATCACCATCTTCCTCTTCTTTTTCATCATCTACCCAAACACCTCATACACCATCTTCTACTATGGAATTCCAACCCATTCTATAGGCTAGATATGCAGCTTTAGTTTTGCCTCAAAACCTCGATGCTTTCTCTCCTGGACATTTAAAACACCTTCCTAGGTATAATGGAGAAAATGGTTCCTCAGCTCAGGACCATCTTCAAGCATTTCTAGATTTTGTAGATAATATGAACATAGAACAAGAAAATGTTTATATGAGGTTGTTCTTCCAATCTCTTGAGGGAAATGTTAGAACTTGGTTTAGGTAGTTACCCACAAATTCCATTAGGTCATGGGAGGAGTTAACAAATATATTCAAAAACCAATGGGGTGTGAAGAAATACCCTCTTTACTTTTTGACCGAGTTTGAAGAACTAAAAAGAAACTTTGGTGAACTTGTAACTGAGTTTATTAAAAGGTTCAACAAACTTTACCATTAGATGCCTCCTGATTGCAAACCCCTGATAGCAACAGCCAAATCTAGGTTTTAAAAATCCTTTGAAGATGATTTTACTATAATGTTAATAGAAATAACTTTTAGGATTCTAGAAGACATGCAGACTAATGCTATAGAGGTGGAAGAAAATAGGGCTGCCTCAGCCACCTTGAAAGCTAAAGAGGAAAAGGCCCAAAGAAAGCTTAAATCTAGTCAAGAGGCATCTACTTCTTTAAAAAATAAAATTGAAGATTCCAAAATGGATGAGATCACTTCACTTCTTAGAAACTTATCTAATAGAATTTCCAAGATTGAAACTCAACCCAGAAAATTTCAACAGATGGTCGCTCGACCTCAAAATCAAAATCAAAGTCAATACAAAAGAACTCCACAATTACAAATTCTTCAAAGACCTAGTAATGATCAACAGGTTCCAACTCTCGATGATCAACAACTTGATGACAATACCATGACTATCACTGAAGACATTAGCAACATGGATACCTCTTCTGGTCAAACCACTATTGTTCCTCTTTCACAGAATAAACAAATTCAAGAAGATCAGGAATCTTCATAGGTTTCCAAATACCATGCCTTCTCTGAATTTCTAATTGTAGAGCTAAACAAAAGATATGATCTCGGACCTAGACCTGGCCTTGGAAGACCTCTTAAGGAGCCTCTAACAATGGAACCTCTTACCAAAGCTGTTGAAACTCAAACAACTACTATTCGACCATTAAATCGGTCAACTGATACAGCTCAAATTGATAAAACTGTCTTAACTACATTTAATGTTGAAAATGAGTTAGAGAGATTTAAGATCCTTATACCACTTTCAGAACTTTCAAAAAACCCTAGATATAAAAATCAAGTTTCCAAATGGATTCAAAACACCTCCGTTGATGTTGAAAGTGATGTTATTAGCCTCCAGGGTGAAAACCAACAGTTATCTTTGGTCCTATCTCAGATATGATATATGAAATAGTACCCCCTTTCTATGTGACACTAAAGACAAATGACTCCATGTTATACAATTGTATGCTTGATTCTGGAGCATCACATAATCTCATGCCAAAAACCATCATGGATCATTTAAATCTTGATATAACTAGATCCTATCATGATTTGTACACCTTTGATTCCAAGAGGGTACCTTGTCTAGGATTGATTAAGGATTTAGTAGTCACTCTTGCCCAAATCCTAGTAAAAAGCATAATATTAGATATAGTTGTCATTGATATCCCTCCTAAATTTGGAATGCTCCTTTCAAGGTCTTGTTGTGCCAAATTAGGGGGAACTCTTCATATGGACATGTCTTATGCCACTATTCCGGTTTATGGGGGAGAACAACTTAGGTTGTATAGAGAAGTTAGATTTGTGCACACTGTATGCAAAATATATCAACCAAAGAACCACCCCATCTATGCTATTGATCAAGATTTTAGCTGCTTTCAACTCTCTTCAAATCAAATACATGAATCTCAAGTAAAAATTGAAGATGTAGTTGAAAACCCTATATCAAATCAAATTGATGTGTGGAAGCTATTCTTTGATGGCTCTTATACAAAGGATGGAGCAGGGGTTGGGGTAGTATTAATCTCACCAGAAAAAGAAAACATTACACAATCATGTAAACTTGATTTTGAAGTAACCAACAATGTAGCAGAATACGAGGCTTTTCTTTGAGGACTACATTTATCCAAGAGTTTTAAGGTACACAACCTGAGTGTTTCCACTAACTCCGAACTCATTGTGAGACAAGTTAGGAATCTTTGCCAAACAAAGCATCCTAGGCTTAGGTCCTATCGAAATGAGATTTGGGATTCCATTGAAAATTCCTTTAATGCCTTCAACATAACTTATGTACCTAGAAATGAAAACATACATGCAGATTCTTTGGCTGTCTATGCAAGCTCATTTAAAATTCCTAATCAAACACAAGTGTTATACCAAATCTAGGTCAAATATAGGCCATCCATACCAGATAACCAAAAGCATTGGCAGGTGTTTGAGGACGATGAACAACTAAAATCTTTTCTTCAAGTTGTAGGTGAATTTTCTCTTCTACAAATTGATGAAGATATTCTTGACCTAATTAATCCTCAAGCTAATGATGATCCAGAACTAAATTCCAAGATTGCAGATCATTACATCATACAATGATCAAACAACTTCATTCCTAAAGGGCTAATTCCTTTATAAAAATTATTCGATTATAATGATGTCCCTCGAAACCCTCTATCCATTTCTCATGAAGATGCCATCGAAGAAATCAATATTAGAACCCAAGAACAAGTGCAAAATATAAAAATCTCTACATATTTAGCCCCAAAAGTTAAAAATGAATATCTTAAGTTACTTAAAGAATACAAAGATGTTTTTGCTTGGTCTTATGTTGATCTTAAAACCTATGACACATCCCTCATTGAACATAAGATGCCATTAAAAACTGAAGCTAAACCTTACCAACAAAAACTCAGAATAATTAACCTAGTTCTTCTACCAACTATTGAGAAAGAGCTTAAGAAAATGTTAGATGCACAGATTATTCTTCCACTAAGATATTCTAATTGGATTGCCAAACTAGTACCTGTCAGGAAAAAGAATGGTGAAATTAGACTCTGTGTTGATTTTAGAAACTTAAATAAAGAATCACTAAAGAATAACTATCCATTACCTAAGATAGATCATTTACTTCAACAAGTTTCTGGAGCTAACAAACTTTCTATTTTAGATGGTTTTTCTAGTTATAATCAAATTATGGTCGATAAGGAGGATAAGGAAAATACTGCCTTCGCAACACCTTGGGGTACTTTTATGTATGCTAGGATGCCTTTTGGTTTGACAAATGCAGGAGCTAGATTCCAGAGAGATATGGATATAGCTTTTGTAGTCTAGGTAAATAATTTTCTTGTTATTTATCTTGATGATCTTACAGTCTTTTCTAATTCTAATAAAAAACATTTAAAATACTTGATGAAGGTTTTTGAAAGATGTAGGAAATTCAGAATATCATTGACTCCAAAGAAGTCTCTATTTGCTATCACAGAAGGGAAATTTCCCGGCCATAACATTTCTAAAAATGGAGTAGTCATTGATCCAAATAGAGTACCGGCCATTCAAACATTATCATTACCTAGAAATAAAAAGGAAGTTCAGGCTTTCCTTGGTAAAATCAACTTTTTAAGAAGATTCATACCCAATTATGCTGAAATTTTCAAAGATATAACCGATATGATTAAAAAGGGTCATGAGGTTAAATGGATTGTCTCTTCTAGACATGCATTTGATCAAATTAAGAAAGCTATTTTTGAAGCCCCAACCTTGGCTAGTCCTGATTATACCAAACCATTTAGTATCTTTTCCTTTTCCTCTGAAACAACCCTTGCTGCTGTTTTACTACAAAAGAATGAAGATTCCCATGACCAACCTATAGCCTTTTTCAGCAAAGTCATGAGAGATGTTGAGCTCAAATATGACATAATTGAGAAGCAGGCTTATGCCCTAGTCCAGTCTTTGAAATCTTTTAGGATGTATGTTTTACATTCAACCATTATAGCTTATGTCCCCAACAGTGTTGTTAAAACTATTCTCACTCAACCAGATACTGATGGGAGGAGAGGTAGATGGATCACCCAAATTTTGGAGTATGATCTAACTATCAAAACCACAAAGCTAGTAAAGGGTCAAGGATTAGCTAAGTTTCTAGACGAGTCAAACTGTAAAGTGCTAGGCATCAACTCTATTTTGGAAATACCAGGGGAGAATCCACAAGAACCTTCCCAACATCCTGAAGAGAAGAATCCACAAGAACCTTCTGCCTATGTAGAAGGGGAGAATCCACAAGAACCTTTACCTTCAAATCATACCATTTCTGTATATATTGTTGAGAAATTTCTGTTATCAGATTGGTATCAAGATATTGTAAATTTCTTGATTCATTTCGAATGTCCTACACAATTTTCCAAAAGTCAATGTAAAACTCTTAAATTGAAAGCAGTGAAATACTGTATCATAAATGCAGATCTGTATTGGAAAGACCCACTCAATATCTTATTAATATGTTCAACAAAACCAAAGACTGAAGGGATCATTAACCAGTTTCATGCAGGATTTTGTGGAGGACATTATGCTTGGAGAGAAACAATATATAAGATATTAAGGGTAGGATTTTATTGGCCAACATTGTTCTTACAAGTAGGAGCAAAGGTCAGAAGTTGTATCCCTTGTTAGATGTTTGCTGGTAAGCAAAAACTAGAAACTCTTCCACTCATCCCAACATTGGTCTCAACAACTTTTCTCGAATGGGGATTAGATTTTATTGGAGAGATTCATCCTACTTCAAGCAATCAACATAGATGGATCCTCACTGCAACAAACTACTTTACTAAATGGGTGGAAGCAATTCCAGTAAGAAATTCTATTGATGTAGTAGTGATCAAATTCATTGAAGAAAACATTTTATCCAGGTTTGGTTGCCCACAACAGATTGTTACTGACAATGCCACAACATTTTCCAGTGTTAAAATGATTGAGTTTTTCCAGAAATATCACATTTTTCTACACCATTTAACTCCTTATTATCCTCAAGGCAATGGTCTCGCAGAATCATCTAATAAAATTCTGGTAAAGGTTATCAAGAAAACTTTAGTAGATCATAAAAAGAGCTGGGACAGTCATCTAATTTATGCAGTCTGGGAAAACATGATTACTCCAAAGAGATCTACTGGAAAATCTCCTTTTCAATTAGTTTATGGGAAAGATGCAATTTTCCCTACCAACTTGGCTTTCCTTGTTTTAAAGTTTCTGCAGGAATCAACTGATGAACCTGATGATTTTTCTAGGAGGATAAATCAAATCATTGAACTAAATGAGAACAAAGATGAAGTCCAATACAAATTGAAAAAATATCAGAATAAAATGAAGAGCTTGTTTGATAGAAGAGCCAGGGAAAGGGACTTCAAGGAGGGAGATTTAGTTCTAAGATGGGATTCCAGAAGAGAAGACAAAGGAAAACATGGAAAGTTTGACAACCTATGGTTTGGACCTCTAAGTATTGCTGAAGTAAAAGGAAACAACACTTTTGTGTTGCAAAATCTAGAGGGACAATATTCCACATTTCCTGTTAATGGAAGATTTCTAAAACATTATATTCAGTATTGAGAAGTTTGAAATAGATTTTACTACCATCATTGTAATAAGTCTGGTTTTTATTTACCTTTCCAACTGTCAGTATGATTTTTTACAGCAAAGACTCCAGAGCCCGAGGAGAAGGCACATGGATTTGCAAGTTCTCTGCATTCTACAGGAGAAAGCAGTCCCCAGTTGGAGCCGATGTTGTAACATTTTTGTTTTTGATAAGTTAGTCATTAGTTGAAAAAAATCAAAATGCCATTGAAAAATGATAAGTTAGGATATGGACCAAAAACAACATTGAAAATAAAAAATATTAGGATTTATTATCATTTCAGGTCCCTATCATAAAAAATGACAGGGTAGTTGCTCTAAAAAAGGAAGGAAAATGACAAAATGTTAGATAAGCAATAAAAATAAGAATATTTGCTTTAGAAAATAAAAATTAAGGCTGCTAGTTCAAACGTGCCTTTAAAAATTGTTGTTTAGTTTAAATAATGCTTAAACTCTTTAATCAGGGTTTAATTATTGTATAAACTTGATCACCTTGTTAATAGGCAATAACGCATGATTTTGTCATATGGACAGAAGCGACAAAATGTCAAATCAACGCCAAATAATTGCCGGGCACTTTTCAACGGATACAATTCACTTCGCCCGGATCAACGGCGGAGGAAGCATTTCGAGCCCCCTTCAACCGTTTCCTATTAACGCGAAAGGGGGTGGGGGATCCGAAAAGTAGTTTTAATGGCCGCCCTTTCTTTCTACGTGTCACTCCTGTAGCGTTTCGGTCCCCCAAAGCACAAAACAGAAAACTACCTCACCACCCCCCCGAAATCCCACCGGCGGTTTCCTCCTTTCCAACCGTTGACCTCGATCTCGCATCATATCACCAACACATTACCCCCTTCTCCATACAAAAGCCACCATGTCATAAATGTGTTATCTCTCACACACTCATAAACCGCCATGTCACAAAGCCATTGCGCCATATGCTCCTATCCAGTTTCTGGCCTCATTTAACCGTTTACCCCCCCGTTAGACATTAATCCCGCTCCTATGTAATAAATTTACTATGATTAGTTTTTAAACGGAAAATTAAGCCCAATTTGACTTATAAATATCCCATGGCTCTACTCTTTACCACTTTTCTACTTCCATCCTATCACCGAAAGCCTTATTCTCTCTATGTATATTTTCCCCTGTCATCCATCTTTCAGTTAAAATAGTTTCCAATTCCCCCCCCCCCATAGAAAGATGGCTCCCAAAGCTAAAACATAGAAAATTGTCGAAGAGAATCCATCTACAACCTTACTTGACTTGGATCACCTTCCCCTTGTAGACTCCCTGTTCAAAGTCACAGACTGCGAATGCGAATTTGATTTCCACGAATTGCATTTGTGGCTAAAGCAAAAATATACTGATAAAGAAGATCCCATTCGTTTCTGGGAGACACTTTTTCCCTTGTTCTCCTTTCCCAAAACTCATCATTTCCCTGATTTGATCACTTGGTGTCAAGCCAGGTATGATCCTATGCAAAGAACAGTGATGAATCAGGATGGAAAAATCTTGATCACCATTACTGCTCAGAGTATAAACCAAATGCTAATGATACCTTCATCTGACTCCCTCAACTATTTCTCACCAGCAGCTCTCATGGACCTTTACCATAAACTCACCTTCCCACATAAATCCCTTATCTTTGAAATTTTTCCTATGAGAAGATGCTGAATTACCCAAGAGAAACCCACCTTATTCATCTTCTATGTTCCCTGAAGCAACTAGACATATCATCTCCCTGTTATCATACCTCCTAGGTTATGAAAATGATCAACTTGTTGATGAATCCATCCTTGGATTCTTTTCCATTTTCAGTAAGGAATATCAAACTTCTTTCATGTATAATTATAGCCAGTTCTTGGCTGATAATATACATGAACAATTTATGAATTTTACCACACAATGAGTGTTCAAGTATAGCTCAGTCATAATCCATTTGTTTTTTTTTTCAGTAGGGAGATTCATTGCACATTCAGCTTAACAGGCAAGACAAGAAAGGAGTGAATCAATCAATGATTCACTGGATAGAGTTAGTTAAAGAAGCATCATCAAAGTCTACATTCTCTCACTTTATAGATTCTTTTGTACATCCAGTTCTTCAATTACTCAATAGCCATGCAGAGCCCAGAATTGGAGAAGAAATTAAGAAAATATTGCACCTATCTGAACAGACCAAGACTGGTGACTGGTATCTGTACCAGAACTACACTGAAATTAGGATATATGGCAGTGAGTTAGCTCCATACAAACTACCTAAGTATGTGCCAATGAGGATATTCTCACTGGAATACATAAGGTAGATGATAAATATGGATGCAGTCCATTTTGTCTAAAGTAAGAAAAAGTCGCAGTTCAAACTCAAAGTCGAGGTAGGGACATTCGTTTGTAATACTAGGTCTGCAGGTACAGAGGCAGACAAATTATTGAAAAGCATGAATCTCCAGCCAAGCTTCACTTGGTCTTATGATCTTTTTGGGATCATTTTAGCACTGAGAGTTCAGTTGAAGGAAACACCTTACAACCATACTCCCAGGCCAAAATTGGAGAAGTTTATGAACCAGGAGCAGTGGTCTGAAGGGACTCTCTTAGAAGCAGATGAACAGGTTATAATAACTCCACAGGAAAATACTCCAGTCACTCAGAGTACTCAACACAAAAGAGCCAGAGAGGAAACTCAGTCAGCTACAGAATCAATTAAAGAGTATTCTATACTACAAAAGAAATTGAACACTGGATTGTCAATATCATCAGGGAGCAAGCCACCAGAAATAATTGATCTTGGAGATTTAGAAGATGTTTCATCAGCAGGGATCACTAATCCCAAACCTCCTTCTACTTCTTCAACTCCTCCTTCAGCTGAACCTATGGAGATTATTCAGTCAACTGAGATCAGCTCAGCAGAAGATACTAATATCTTCTCAACATTTCTGGAAATTAAACAGAAGAATGAAAATCTTAAGTCACAAATGTATAGTCAGTTTTGGAAACAGACATCCACCTCTCAGCACAGACTTCTCTTTGCCTTTGATAGTGAAAGAGGAAGAATGCAAATGGCATTTTTGCAAGCTCAAATTCCATTTCCCAAATCCACAGCAGATTACAAGAAGACCATATTTTCATTTGATGTAAACCAGATACATCCTATTGATCAAATGGATTTGCATAGGAAATCAGGTGAAATGTTATTTTCAACAATGACTACAACTGCCATGTCTCTTTCCAAGCTTAGAATTGCCTTGTCAAATGTGGAGTCATAGTTTAAGATTGAAAACCTGTCATCTTTAGCTAAAGATAACAAGTTAAAGTCTTTTGAAGATATTATTGTTAAAATTGGATATGATCCCCAAGACTGTAAAGAAAATGAAGAAATACTCAAGAAGAAGAATATAGAGATAACAACTTTGAAGAAATAGTTGAAATTGCCTTCAACTGAAGATCCACAAACCAAAGAGATGGCATAAAATGAACAACACGGGGAGGAGATGTTGAAGCTCGTTATTGAGAAAAACATACAAATCAAGAAAATGGAAGAGAAAAATGAACAACTGCTCAAGGAAAAAGAGGCAACACAATGTGCTGTGACCTCAGTAACAACAATTCCCATAGAAAGTACAGAGCCTAGCTCATCTCCTACTGACATTGCTTCATCTTCAGCAATAGTTGAAACAAAAAGGTTATCATAGGAGTTACAAGCATAAAAACAAAAAAATGAAAAGTTACTCCAGAAGTTCCAAACCCTGGAGTCATAGAAGGTAAAGAATGATACCTTGTATGTAGAGGAAATGCAAAATTCACATAGGTTAGAAATCAAGGTTAAACAATTAGAGAGTAAGACTCTAATGGAAGACACTTTGGCCCAGGCCAAAGAGGACATCTGGTTAGATATTAGCCACTCCATAATAGAAGTATGGACATCCATACAAATTATTTTTGAGCAACAAGAATTGATTACTAGATGCAGGACAAAAATAGATAATTAGAGGGCAGCATTGGGCACAAAACCCAAAGAAGCAGTAGGGATGATCAAAGTACTAAACTCTAAGACTAGGCAATAATTACAAGAGATGAATATTCTAGATAGGACAGCTACTATTTTGGATATTAAGAAAGTCCTAATGAAGAAGAATCTACTCACTCAGCTGAAAACAAAGTGTGAAGCTTTGAACATTGCAGTCAGAAGGTTTCATTCTAAATTCAGCATATTGAATAAGAAAGGTTTACCAGAGTTAGTGTCATCAAATGATCAGCTAGTAAAGTTGGATGATTACTGTGAAAGATTATATACTATTGCAACAGACAACTGTCAATTTGCAGGGACAAAAAGACAAATTATTGAAAAAGAGTTTTTGGAAGCTTTGAGCCTTAACCTCATAATCAAATATGAAGTTGTACATCTTTTTCTCACCAAACCCAATTTTGAATGATATATCGAAGTTGATGAGATATTTAGAAGAATGGTAAATCTGGAGATACCAAGTGAGAAGAGGTGGGATCAATAGTGTGAAATAATTGATTAACTTTCCATCCCAACAAGAAGACATCACAACAATTTTTGAAGGAACAATCATCAACAACTTCCTACCTAATAGAGACACATCATTCATTAGTTTTCTTTTCCTATTTTCTTTCAGGCTATTTTTGTAATCAGTTTAGGATATTTTTTTTACTATCCAAACCAGTATAAACAACTCTCTTCTATGAGTTATTAAAGGTGGTACCCAGGGAAAATTTTAAGAACCCCCCTAAATTTATAAATATAATAAATGGGCTAATCTCCATGGTATATAGGAAAAATGGAAGGCGATTTTATCAATAATATAATATGTATATATAATTTTTTGGCGAATCCCTCACCAGGCATGGCGAATATTTTACTCAATTATAAAATCTTGTAAGATCTTGGCGAGTCTTTCACTAAATAATAAAACTTTGTAAAGTCCTAGTGAATCTTAGCATAGGCTACATGCTGGTTTAATTCCCCCATTTAAATAGGCTACATTCCAGGTGAATACCATGGGTCAATACCATGTGCCATTTTGGTGAATACCATGGGTCAATACCATGTGCCATTTTTATTTTTATTAATTCTAATATTAGCGTTAATAATGGTTTTTTGCATGGTATTAATAACAATCTAGTCCATGGTATTTGTCCCATAGTATTTTGGGCATAGGTTTCACCTAAATATAACCCATTTTTTGAGTGTTCGTAAATATAAGGTGACTTATGGAGTAAATATAAAAAAATGTTTTATTTGTTTACCATACCTCTCGTTTATTTATATTTTTATTAATTTACCATACCTCTTTTACAAATATGGTATTTGGCCCATAGGATTCACTTAAATAAAACCTTTTTCTTGAGCCTTCATAAATAGAACGAGGGTTATGGACTAAATATAAAAAGAGGTTTTATTTATTTACGATACGTCTAGTTTATTTATATTTTTATTTATTTACCATACCTTTTGAGTAAGTATAAAAAGATGTTTTATTTATTTACCATACCTCCAGTTTACTTATATTTTTATTTGTTTACACCCTTACATGTATATAAGGTGACTTATGGAGTAAATATAAAAAATGTTTTATTTATTTACCATACCTCTCATTTATTTATATTTTTATTAATTTACCATACCTCTTTTATAAATATGGTATTTGGCCCATAGGATTCACTTAAATAAAACCTATTCTTGAAAATGGGCGAATGGATTCACTTAAATAAAACCTATTCTTGAAAATGGGCGAATGGAAGGTTGTAAGTCCTAATTTCAAGGGCTAAATTTACCTTTTTTACCCTCTCCCTTAAAATAAGGTGGGCTATTTGAGGTGATTTGTAAAAATGTACTATGATACAAAATATTCGCCCACTAAAAATTTAAAACCCCTTAATTTCGCCAAAGGGCAAACATTCGCCCCTAAAATTATCCTTGGTGGTACCTTTCCATAAGCATTTTGTAAAGAATTGATGTACAAAATTTTTCTACATCACTGATATTAAAGCAAACGACTTTGAATTTGATGTCATACAATCTCGTTTTCTTCTGTAAGTCTTTCATGTGTTCCATTCATTCTGTTAATTATGCTTATGTTTAAGTTTTACAGAGATATCAGGTGAGAATAAATGTGTTACAATTATTCTTAAAATTCCTTCTGAAGTTATTATTATAAAGAGATTGAGATATTGCACAGTTTGTCTCAAAGGCTCCCTCAAAATCACAAAATTGTCAATATGTTATGTAATTTTAAGCATATTTTGTTTAACTTTTGAACATTGGTAAAAGGTTTTCCCGTTTATGATGATTTATCTTTCTATCTGAAATTTACAGTAATCATATCTCCTTACCTTTCTTTTTGCACATCTTATCAACTTAAATCACTGTGTGAAGTTAAATAGCAACCCTTTGGTTATTCATTAGTACTATCTAAAAGGGTTAAATACATCATTCTTATAATTTGTTTTATGTATTGGTCCTCCATAAAAACCAAAACCCAAAATCCCAAAACAAATATCTTAGATACTCTGGCATGATCAATTGACCATTATCATCTCAGAGGTACAACATGATGCATACATGTTCTCAATATGTACGCCCCATACAAGAATAGAGATGTTTTTTGGGACAAGCTAATTACATTGGGGATCCTTGAGCTGGTGTCTCTAATCATTACGAGGGATTTAAACTATGCGATTGGCTTGGATGAAGTATGGGGCCACTCTAGAAAAATTGACCCTATGGCGGAGGTGATCAAAGACGTTATTATGGAATACAATTTTATTGACATATGCCCACAAAAGGTGGTTCCTACATGGGACAACAGTCGGGTGGGGATGGCATATGTTGCGAAGAGGCTAGACCACTTTATAATGCATGAACAGGTTGTGGAGAGACTTGGAAATGTACAATCTGTGGTGATAAAAAATTTCATCTTTGATCATTGGCCCATTATATTACAATGGCGGAGGGGGGAGTACAGAAATGGTATGCCTTTTAAATTCAATCGGGTGTGGTTGGATGACCCGGATTTTAATGATATTGTGCGCGACATCTAAGATTGAAATGGGGTTTGGGACACATCTCCCATGGCACATATCTTGGCAAAGCTTGGAATTCTTCATGGGGAGGTAAAATATTGGCAGAAGAAGAAGACATATTTGTTAAACAAGGAACTACATGATATTATTCGAGAACTAGATGTTCTTCGTCACCAAATGTGTACACATTGCCTCCTGGATGCTACTTGAATCCGTATACATGAATTAGAGCTAAAAAAGAAGCATATTCTCTCTATAAATGAATCCACCTGGCGCCTTAAGAGCAGGGCCATTTGGATTAGGGAGGGGGACTGAAACACAAAATTCTTCCATAGATTTGCAAATCATAGGCGTAAAATTAATTCTATATGGGAGATTAAAGATGCAGATGGGAATCAGTGTCAGTCGCAGAGGGATGTTTGTAATGTTGTTGTTTCACATTTTCAGAAGGCCTACAGTCAGAAGGATGAGATATGTGTGGAGTTTCTTATTTGGCGTGTGGAATTATATCCTACCATGTTCGATGCAGATGCAAACTTGGAGCTAAATAAAGTTGTCTCAGAGGACGAGCTCCTCGAGATATTAAAATATTTTAAGGGCGACAAGAGTTCAGGCCTGGATGGGTGGACGGTGGAACTATTTACACATTTTTTTGATCTCTTTAAACATGACCTCCTTAGCATGGTGGAGGAGTCGAGGTCAAAAGGTTATATTCACCCACATATAAATTCCACTTATATTGCTCTTATTCTGAAGTGGTTCCCATCAGACACTTTCTCCGATTTCTGTCCCATTTCGCTCTGTAATATTATTTATAAGGTTATATCCAAAATTATTGCAAATAGGATGAAGGGTATCTTGTCACGTTTCATTACTCCTGAACAACTTGGTTTTCTTCAAAACAGGAAAATTCATGATGCTGTTGATACTGCCCAGGAGTGCTTGCATTCGATCCACACAAAAAAACTTAATGCTGCCATCATGAAGGCAGATTTACAAAAGGCATATGACTGCCTTGATTGAGGATACCTCAGACCGATTCTTCATAAAATTGGAATACAACCCAGGTGTGTGGAGTGGATAATGGCCTGCGTTACAAACATAAATTATGTTGTTATTATCAACAAATACCCCTCAAATTTCTTCAGGGCCAAAAGGGGTCTCCGACAGGGATGCTCATTTTCGCCACTTCTATTTATCCTAGCGATGGATGGGTTGAGTTTGCATATTTAAAAAGTGGCGGCAAAGGGGTAGTTCTAGGCTTTGCACATGGGAAATGACATTAAAATTTTACATAGATTTTTCGTTGATGATGTTCTTATAATGGGGATGCTTAACCATTTTTCTTGGTTGGCTCTATTTCACATATTTTCTAAATTTTCAAATTCTACTGGTCTATACATGAACCTTCAGAAGTCCATTTTATCTTACGACATTTGTGATATGGAGGTATTTGCTTATATTAAATGTCTTTTCGGGGTGGCTGCAGATCTGATGATGAGCGGTATGAAATACCTAGGATACCATATTAAACCATGTGGCTATAAGGTGGTGGATTGGACGTGGCTTGTGGATCGGTTCTTCAAAAGGATATTTGGATGGGAATTTAGATGTTTATCACTAGGGGGTCTCATCATTCTTGTACAATTTGTTTTGGTGCAGTTGGGTGTTTACTGGGCTCACCTGTTTCATCTCCCATTTTCTATTATTAAGAGCCTCAATAGAATTATGGCTAAATACATATGGACTGGTAGCAGGGACAAAAACAAATTTCATTTGGCTAAGATGTTCCAAATCACTCTCCTGAAGTGTATGGGGGGCTGGGGTATTATGAACTTGCGATGCTTCGGTTGGGCATTATTACTCAAATCTTTATGGAGGGGGATTTTTGGTGATGGAACTTGGGGCAAGATCATTAGACATAAGTACCAAAAGGATCAATAGTTTCTGGTTTGGTTTCGCAGAGTGTGTATTGGCATCTTAACGGGCTCAGCCATCTGGAATAGCTTCAAAAAAATAGATAAACTATTTTTCCAGAATCTTTCATGGTCTATGGGGTAGAGGAATAGCATCATCATTGGTACTGATAATATACCGGGTTTTGGGGAAGATTGCAATATTCCCAAGGATTTTATCTGATGCATAAATGACCGTGGTATTTTTTTTCTGGAACCAAGTTATATCTACCTAGCGGGGTCCTTGTCCTAATTGGAAGTGTGCAAAGGAGTTGGTTTTGGTCGGAAAAATGGCGAGGGTATGGGAACGAATTTGTACTTGCATTAATTTTTCAAGAATATGCCGAGAGGGATATAGTAACCAGATCATTTGGACAGGAAAGATGAATGAGCGGAACATCATGGTAGCTGACACTTATAACACTCTCTGCGAAAGGGAGGTCTAGTTATTGGGGATATGTGATTTTTACAAATTCTGGAAAACAACAATTCCCATCAAAATCATCCTCTTTTTCTGGCTGGTATTCCCTCGATACTGGGCCTAAAAAAGAACCTCACAAGCTGCTGGGTCCTCAAATGGAGTATTTGGTTGGTTTTTTTTTATGGGGCAGCGTAGAGAAACAAAAGTGGATGCTTATTTTGGATTGGTATTACAAAAGAACATGAATTTTGGGTACATTGGAATGCAGGCAACGACACGAATACAAGGGCTGAAGTGATGGCCCTTTGGGGACTTTTATGGTTTTCTCACTTCCTCAACATCCCTGACATCCACATATTTGGGGATTCAAAGATCATTATTGAGCATGTTAAAGGAGGCATTAAAATCAAACAACAAACACTCCTCGGTTGGCTCTGGAAAATTGAGAGTCTATGTTCAACATTAAGAAAATCCTCGATTATGCACATCTGAAGGGATTACAACCGACAAGTTTATCGATTATCGAAGAAGGGAATACAGGAGCAACTAGATGGTATGCACATTGACGTCAAACTGGGAGACACTACATTGGATGTAGGGGTGTTTCCATTTCATGGGTAACTATAGTTTACATTTTTTTTGTATAATCAATACTTGTCTTTTTTTGAAAATATGCCTGGTCTATTTTCCCTTGCCGTGACTTGATGTTAATATTATATGGAGATCTGTGAATACTATGTATACCTCCACATGTGGTTATAGAAGAATATAACCCCTATTTAGATAGTTTACATTTAAGGCCATAATATGGTAAAATGATGTATACATTATAGTCTGGTCTACTTAATGGGAAGCTATATGCTTGCTCAAATATAATATATGTTGTATTTAATATAATTTCGGGAAAAACAAAATATATAATTTGAACTCATATGGAAATATATATCGCTTTTTTTTTACTGGAAAACAAAAATGGGTTATAATATATCATATATTTTTTTCCCGAATTAAAAAGTTTACATTCTAATTTTTATCATATGTATCGATTTCGAAAGTAAAAATTTAAATTTGACCAAATAAAATTGAAGTGATTCCAACCAAAAATACAAAAGCAGCACGTTTAGACAAAACGCCATATTAAAAAAACAAAATTGTGGGAGAACAAAGGTGGTCATGACTCGGGAAAATATTCCCGGGGAAGGTACCAGGTACATCACCTTTGTACAAATTTGATTTCGTTACTTAGTTCCCTCACTGTGGAAAGCCGAATCCAACACCAGAGATACCTGTGGACTCTCATCTAAGGAACTTCAACTAAATGAAATAACAGTTTTGAGAATGAATTTCTAATATGGAAAGCTAAAATTTAGGAATTGTTACAACTAATTTCAAAGTAAAGGAAGTGATAATAATGACGGCTCTAAAATGAATTTCAAATATGGAAAATTTAAATTATATTTTTAATATTAATAAATAATTTTTTTAATAATATAGATAAATGTTTTTTCAATTAATTATATTTTTAGATTTAGGTTGATGTTTCAAACTAATTAATGCTATTAATCCAAAAAACATTTATCTATATTATAGATCACAAAAGTCTCAACTCTAATAAATTTTAATAATATTAAATTTAAATTTACGTATTTTATTTAATTATTATAAATATTTAATTTATTGTTTTTAATTATATTTCTTTCAAATATCATTATAAAATAAAAGTCAAATTATAAGTAAATTTTATTAAAAAAATTATTGAAATAAAAAATTTGAAAAATTAATAATAAGAATTTGTGGGTCTTGTGTAGTGCCAATTATAAAACTCAACCAACAGAATAAAAAAAATTGATTTAAATTACAAAGATGTTCTAAATTTATATATAACCTAATTCTAAAATTTTAATATATTTTGCTTTTATCTTTTAATTAAATATTTATAGATATTAAAGTGTATTAAATATGTTTATTTAGTTATTATAAAAAATTCTAATGTTTTTTAAAGTTTTATATTTTAATATAATTTAAAAATAACATTTAATGAAAATATAATTTAATTTATTAACATAGTACTATAATATAAAATATTATATGACAATTATAGCATATGTATTAGATTGTTTCATGTTTTACAAACTCATAAAATATAGATTTCTATCAAAATATTATTAATTAGTTTATTATAAAATATTTTATTGCTAGTATAATTATATGAATTAAATAATTAGTAAATATCAATAGACATCAATCCATGATAAACATTCTATAATAATCATTAAAACACTTATTTATGATGCATATTACATTGTCCATATTAAAAATATCATTAAAATTAACCAAGTTATAACTTATTTTAAATTATTATATATTCTCAAAAATTGAATAATTAGTAAATATCAATAGCCATCAATCCATGATAAACATTCTTTAATAATCATTAAAACACGTATTCATGATACATATTACATTGTCCATATTAAAAATATCATTAAAATTAACCAAGTTATAACTTATTTTAAATTATTATATATTCTTAATACCACGAGTCATTTTTATTTTTATTATTATTTTTCTATTCTAGAGTTATTTTTATTTTGACCCAGTTAAAATGTTTACATTACATTAATCATTTTTTTTTAATTTCACTTATTCAAAATGTTAAACATTATGTTACAACATATATACTATAGTGGGCTAGAGAGCACATGTTGGTGCAATTACTATTAATTATAAAAATTAGTTAATATTTCTATGTGCATTCATATATGAATTAAATATTTCATGGAGGTTAAATCTCTACCATCCCTCTAATAATTACTAATAATTAAATTAAATTATGGAAGATCCATTATGAAATTGACATGCATAATTAAATAGTTTTTTTTTTTTAAGGAAATCCTCGTGGAATATCCTACGAGTACTTCCTCATAATTTTGGCCTTGTTTAGGGAGCGACACCCCGAGAGGATCAAGAGAGTCGAACCTCTATCCAAATTTGGAGAGAGGAATCTTATATTTGGCTCATGACCACTTGAGCTAATCCTCGGGGCTGAAATATTTTAGATTTTATTTTTTTTAATAAAAAATAAATATTCCATAATAATAATAATAATAATAATAATAATAATAATAATAATAAAATCAACTGAGAGAAACACCAAATTAATATATGCGATCCTTTTGTTTTGAGTAGTTATATGATGGATTTTTTTTGGAATTTTACATTTGTTGTTAAAAAATGTTTATGGAAGTGTAAATGCTTTACTTGTTTTCCATAGGAAGCTATGACTATAAGGATGACACACACACACACACAGATTATATCAATAGGTTTGTAATTTTTTTTTTTAATTTAGTATGAATTTTGATCAAAACTGTGCCTCTTTATGGATCATTAAAATCTTAATCATGAAACTTTTCCTATATTATTTTTTTCATTTTAAGAAACCCAAAGTGATTTTATCCATCTATATAGAAAAATTCATTCTACATAAGAAATGAGAATATATATATATATATATATATATATATATATATATATATATATATATATATATATTAATTATTGGGTATTTCAATTGATTTAGGTCATTATAGAAAATAATGTGTGGCTCATATTCCAAATGATATTTGAACTTTCTCACATAAAGTCTCTAGATCTTAATAGGATCTATTTGTGTGTCTTAGACAATATTATATTTGTCCTAGCACAAAGATGATGAGTTGAAAAGTGGCAATTGAGTGATAGGAACATAGACACAAGAATATGTGTTAGTTTTCTAAAAGTGTGAGACACCTTTTAGTTTAATTAGCTATGGACCCCTTTGTACTACCATGTAACTTACCAACTAGACTAGTAAATCAAACTTTAAAGAAATATATGTATATTATAGGAATTCACACACATTAGTAACATGTGTGAATTTGTTGATTTGTCAATAAAAAAAATGTTATGATTTCTATTTCATTTCTAAAAGTTTTGTTTCTTTTTTAGGAGGAGTACATGTGATGAATAAAATGATGAGGGAGGTTTCCATCGTCATCCTTTATTATTTTTACTATTCATATGAGTTAGATTTAAATTTTTAAAATTTTAGAAACCAAGAAAGGAAATATATATCTATTATTCTTGTTTAAATGGAACATATAAATTATATTATCATGGAGTCTACAAATGAATAGAATCCAAACCTATCATCTCCTTTACCATCCCCTACCAAACAAGGACCTAACTCTAACTCCTAACCACCAAGTAGAGATAAAATCACTAAAATGACAATGGTTATTAAATTATCGAGAAATCTAATTGTCGCTTTTAGAAGCACCAAAGACTTACCAAAGAACCATAAAATACATTTTTTAATATAGACCTAGGATGCTAGAACATTATAGGATTAGGTTCAATAAAAATGAGGTGATAGATTTACAAATTGAAAACATGAACTAAAGAGCTTGTTTGTTGACTCTAGCATTGGTTTACACCATCCTATGGAAAAGAAGCATATTTTCATGGATTGATGCACATGCATTTTATGGAAGATTGAATTCTTAGATGACCTATGGTTTTTGACAAATCTCTCTATAATAATAGGGTGGTTCTACTATATTTTCTTAGAAATTTATAAGTAAATTTTTTCTTAGGCCTCCATGTTATCTGCCTTGAGATTGGTAAATTATATGGGGTGGGTCATGGCTATGTTCAAGATCAACATAGTTATAGGTGTGACCCATTGAGAGGACCTCACCCTCCTATGTAGATGGCTAAATCCCTACCAAATATCATGGGAGTTTAGAAAACATTTAATAAAACCAAATATTGATTGCCACCATAACCCATAGTTTACTTTAGACAAGCATATTCATTGATTAATGTAGTTAAAAGATATCATTGCACAATTTTTAACTTAATTATGGAGGGAAATGGATTGGGACTTTATACAATGCAATAGAGTCTAGCTAAGCAAGGCCACATTGACAAACTAGCCATTCCGATCATAGTTCACATGATTATCATTAATGCTCAAGTTGTGAGTAGACTTGTTATTGCCTGATAGAGGCTCCTGTACATGTGGCATTTTCATCTGATGTTAATATGAAACAATATTGATAGACTTCATTGATAATATATAAATTACATTTTATTGTGTTTTCAAATGTCTAATTATTTTCTGTGTAGTTATTATGTGCTTATAATACATATGTCAATATGGGATGCATCGATCACTTCCATTATTGATGCAACAATTGAAGTGGTTTTTCTTGTATAGATATACCTCACATGTAAGTTTTATGCATGCTTCTCCACTATTATTTTATTTAAAAGTCTATTAATTATATATATATATATATATATATATATATATATATATAATTTCTCTAAAATTATTAAATTTAAGAATAATATTATTATTTTATATATAGAAAAAGTTTCATACTTCACCAAGATACATTCCATATAATGTAAATTATGTCTAATATTACACATTAACAAACATGGTAATAATATGTAATAAGCATATAAATGAGAGTTTCAAAGAGAACTATCATTTCTTTTGAAAGAAGAAATTATAATGAGCTATAAATAATAGATTATTTTCCAACATGTTATTTAAGTGAGTTAGATAACACACTTTATTTTATTTAAGCATACCATTGTCCTTATATTTTTAGGCCTCTAGTTTGAAGTGTACTCTTAAGGCCATGATTTAAGAAAAGTATATTTCTGCATGCAACAAAACTAAAATAAGAAATATTCATTTTCTTTACTTAATCATGCATAATTGAGATGATGACAATGTGTTTGAATTACAAGGGAAGTGGAGCTTTGAAGTTTTTTCCATTTCCTTTACATAAATTATGTAATTGACAGGGTGATATTGTTTTTAAAATAAGGGAAGTAATGGCTTCAATACTTCCTATGATCACACATATAGACCACCAAAACCTACGTTGGAAAATATCAATCCTAGTTGAAACTATCTTACAAATGTTGTGTCACACAACATTATTTACTACATGATTTATACATATTCCATGCTAGTTTCCCTTCACCCAAACTTAACACTAAATAATCAACTTTCAAAATTTGTAGCATTTGTTTTGTATTCCTAAGGTTGAAATTAGTTATATGAAAATCTATCCATATTATTATCAATAAAAATGTAGTCGTACTCAAATTCCATAGATAGCGCAAAATTGATATAGATGGACAATTTCAATATTATATGGATTTCACCATAAATAAACCTTGTTGAATGACATTATATATTTTATGTAAGACATATTTCCCCTAAGAAAATTTTGTATTAATACATAGAAAAAGGAATTACCTTTGACCATACTAATGTTAGGGGTGTTTCTAATAGATGTAGTTGATATAATTTTAGCTCTAGTTTTATTTTGATATTTTTAGTAATGACCACCCCTAATTTTTCATTAGTAAAAACACTGACATGTGTTGGCATGTATGATAATTTTTTGTTTTTATTATATCATCATTAGAAAGGTGACAATATGTGATATAAATGAAAAAGATAACGTTTTAACCCTATATCACTTGGAGCTAATTATAAGATTTGTTGTGACTCTCCACTCCTCATTGTACTCAAAGTCATAGGTTTCCATTGATTGAGTTCCTTATTAATTTGCACCATAGGGATATCATTGGCTTGTTGAAAAGAATGCATATTTCATATTTAGGTCAATGTGAAAGAGAATGTGTTCTTCAATATATATCTTAATTAGACTTTGAGTATCCATATCCTTAATTACATACTTCAACATAACTAGGATATAAAGGTTTTGCAAGTGTGTTAGGCATGAAACCTATAAATGACATCCACTATATGTAATTATACTCTTCATAATTAAAATCACTATTGGGTATTTGATATCAAAATGAATTTAATGGGATTGAAGTAGGATAATTACATACTTTTTTCCACTATCTCATAAGTGTTTATAGCAATCAATTAGTTCAACATTTAAAGAATCTAAGATAAGAGGTTCTTCAACATAAAAATTCAATATCCTCTTAAATAAATTAGTCTTCTAACACCATTATTCTAATTTAAACCCTATGGGACATCCTAATTATAAACCAATATTCAATATGATACCATGTCCAATACTTGCACGTGTTTAAATAGTCCTCTATTATAACCTCATTGATATTGATATAAATTTAAGTGGGGAATATATGGGGTTAAATGTATATGATATTGCCCCAAAGTGGGGCATATACTGATGTAGGTGGATATCGGTGGTGACCCATCTATTCCACTAGCTCAAAGCACAATTCTCTATTTTCACAGTTTTTCTATAGTTTTTGGGTCATGTATTTCTGTGGTCATTTTGAGGTCCTAAACAATGATTTTTTAATGTGGAATGGGATAAGATATAACAAAATTATATTTCTTGGGCATAGTTGGAATGTTTACTTCTTAGCTAGACCTTTGCAATGGGATAATTAGCATGCTAAACAAAGATCTTATGCAAAAGTTATGACCCCGTGAAGTAAATCTACCAACTAACCCCATCGAGGCTACAAAGATTTTGTACTTCACCTCATAGGGTTAGGTTTTTGGATGTTTATGGTTTCTTCATTATTTATTTATGTTAAAAATTTCCTTTTGGCCTCATTGTAATGTGCTCTTACGAATGCGTGTAGAGAGTATATTTCAATCCAATTTTTTTCAATTTTAACAAATTCAATTTATTAATAGAAATCAAGTTTTAATGTATCTTTGTGTCTTTGTTATAAATATGTATTTCATTTCATAAAATTGGATCATATGTATATGGATTTAAATGTTCACGTAATGTGTAAATGAAAATGCAATAGTGTCATCCTTATAATAAATAGGCCACATGTGAAAAATGCAAACATAGAGATCATGTACTAATTATGGAGGATATGTGATTTGGATGAATGAATCTATTTGGGTATTTTGAGGAGGTTCTCATATTCTTAAGGAGTTACTATGTAATTCATCTCTCTTACCTAGCTTTAAGTTGTATTCCATACTCACGTTGGTGTACATGCTATGTAATTTTTTCATATTATGCTATTTTACCTATTTGGTTATGTTGCAGCCACTACAACAACCCAAAATTTTGACACTTTCAAAATTTGGAGTCCCCCACTTGAAACTTCTCAGATACATCTTAAGTCCTTATCATACTTCTATTTTTCTTTCACTTTGATGATGTCCAAAAAGTATTGAATTAGGTTGCATCACACTCCTGCATTTTATTTATGCGACCAAGACTTAAATGATAGAATACCTAATCACAAGTTGCAAGTCACGATCACATATTACAGTGGAAACTCAGCTACCCATTATCATTGTGATCTAAAATTTGTGACTCATTCCACCCTTTATCTTGTTCCGATTTGTAGCTTTGCTTTCATCGCAATGTCTTATATTCATTAGAGAAATTTTGAGGCATAAAATGGGCCTCCTAAGGAATATTATAAAATAATAATGTAAATAATAAAATAAGATTATATGAGGACATGAAATTTTAGAGGGAAAAAAGGAAAAGCTAATTTTTCAACTCATATTTTCAACTTATCTCCCTATTGTTTTACTCAAATTTCGAGTGGGAGAACTCATTGGATGGGAAATTTAATTCCTCGTCCAAGGAGTACTCATGTTGCATACTTTCGATAATGAGAAATACATGAAAAAGCATGATTACAATCACATTTTTCTCTTATTTCTCATTTTTCGTAAAGTATGCAACATGGGTACTCCTTGGATCAAGAAACAAATTTTTCATCTAACAAATGCTTCTGCTCATAATTTGAGTAAAATCATAGGGAGATAAGTTGAAAATACGAGTTGAAAAAGTAGTTTTTAATTTTATTTATTTTTTACTTTTTTGCTCCAAAAATGGTGAATCATCCCCCATGGTTGACATCATTATCTTGAATCCTATTAGTTCCTATAAAGTTGGTTTTGGTTGTACATTTTTGTTTTGAGCCCATTTTAGACCTCAAAATTTCTCTAATGAGTCACAAACTCTCCTGTGGTTTCCCCAACTTGTCACACCACCTCATCTTATATCACAGATGCACCCAATTTATATGAAGAAATACCCCCTCCCTCACTTCATTGATCACTCTAGCTTCTAGATGACCAGATTGACTCTCTCTCTACTTTCTGTGATTATGAATGGCTCTCAATATTGGTAAGTAACACACCCAATCGTAATCATTGTAGTTTTCTCTTTTCTCACATGTCGATTAGGATTCCTAATCTTTCATCTACCCCTTATGGTTTTCATACCCTATCCTCCCAAGGCCATTAAACCCTTAGATTCTCACTTATACTCACATTTTACTCCAACAACATAAACCCCTACCCTTTTCTATGCTCAACTACTCTATGAATTTCCTATGACTCATGCTCATCATCCTGAATTCTCCCCCTCACCTTGTAAATCATTCACTATTTGTAGGCTAAGGACTTCAAGCCTTTCCCTTTTAAGAAAACCTTAAGAATTTAAAACCTAATCCTTAGCCTTATCTCACTTCATTCCATTGACGATATAAATGGTGCCTCCCTCATACATTGATCCCTTTTAGCTCAAGGAAGACAATCATCATTGATTCCTTTGAGGATTTTCACCCATGATCGACAACCTCATTTCGTATATTTCCATCGCAATATGAATCTTAGCCTGTCATCCCCATTGTCTTGCCAACATGTAATTAGTAACTTTACTTATCGTGTTGTTACATATCACAATCTCATAGCATAGTGAAATCGAGTCTATCTCCTAATTTCATGATTTGTGTCCGATCAAAGTGTTTTATCCCTACTCGTCACATGTTACTATCACATAATACAACAAACTCCATTATTATAAAAAAATGCAATCTTCAATTTGCGATCAACATGATATCTTGATTTGCAACTGAAACCGTCACCCCATTTCCTCAAAAAATTGTGACTTGACTTAAAATAATAGTTAATATTAAAATTTTCCCAACATTTATTTTATCATGAATATATTTGAGATTTTAGGTACGATTTACTTTTAATTTTTCAACATATCATCTTCCTATGGAAAAATGGCTCTAACTACTAGGTGAGGATTTGGAAAAGGGTTTCAGAGAGTGGAAAGCAATATCAAAGGAGTGGTAGAGAGTCCCCCCATGTTGCTCTATATATGAAAATACCTCTTGATACATTGATAAAACAATAGAAATGACTTGGGATGACATGTATTCAAAGTTCACCAAGAAAGACATACTAGAAGATGAAGAAGATTTTCATGTCTATATCAATATAAAGAAGTTTGGTTGCATAAATTTGTTGCACATCCTCTAGTTTTCCCTTACACAGAAACCATGGAATGGATCCTTTAACACACTTATGAGGGCTACCCCATAATCATAAGTTATCAAGGATAACTAGTAGTATCATTTAAAAAACCTGACATAGCAGAGTACTATAAGTTTCCCAATCATCATGCAACCTTTAATACAAAATGCTTAGCTAGCTCTGAAAAACTAGTGAAGGAAATTTAGAGATCTTTTTGGCAGGAACTAAGAAAATTTAGGTATAAATTAGATGGAGTTTATAATACTATGTCATGTAGAAAATAATATTAAATGCTGGCAGCCATGTTTTGTAGGATATATGGTAGACTAGATGTAGAGTCCTAATAGGAGAGTTGGGTCTCCTTGATCAATTCTTGTGCCATAGAGGGAACTATCTTTAACTAGGAAAATATCTTAGCATCCTCTATGCAGATAAATTTCCAAAGGGAAAAGAATCCATCGAAAAGGGAGCATTCAGATTTCTATATGGCATCATACTTACTAGATGCCTTATGTGTGAAATGTGAATTTGACAGACTAGGTTGGAAATGGAGTACTAATCATATTATGCCTATACATATCTATTATAAAATTTTATGGAAAAGAGGATACTGGGGGATGTATGAGAATATTGTTTGGTACTTCATATCACCCATATACCATATACTTTCTGCCACAAATCCCCCATGTATATCTAATAGATCTAGATCTTCTTTACATGTAATTTCATATTGGTTTACTCGAGAGGATGCTACTTATGTTAGGGTATTTGGTGCCTACAAACCCCCCATGCTTTGCCAACATTCATCATAGACAAAGTAATGTTGTAGGAGGTGGATTATTAACAAAATATAGTTTTATCCAAGACATTAGTTAAGTAAAATAAAGTTCCATGGATTACATTCCCTTTATGTATCAGGGCACATTCCTTTAAGAGTCCCAAAGATACCAAAATTGAGGCTGAAGAATTACAACGTTATAGATTTGGTGAGTTGAGTTTCCATATGTACGATCCAAAAGGTATTATCATTGAACATTTCAAGGACATTAAATATCATTGGATATATGCTTCAAAGGCTTATGAAGAGGAAGAAAAGATAAATAAATTTTACAATTCTACCGAGGCATTGGAATCATCTCTTAGAACTAATAATCCCTAGAATTTAAATGAAAAAGAGATTTCAAAACAAGACATACAAGAGAGGATGAGTTTGGAAGAGAGAAAATTTGCTCTCAAAATAAAAGAAAAACAAGAAGCCATAAAAGAAAATATAAAGGAACAAAAGCTTGACAGGACGCTGAAAAAGAAGGAAGAGGAAGAGGTTAAAAAATGCAAGAGGATGAAGATATAAGGAAAAAGAAAGAAGATGAAGAAAATATGAAGAAACAAGAAGAATAAAGGAAAAAGAAACAAGAAACTATGAAGAAGAGAAGTTAAGGCCACAAAGAAAAGAAATGAATAAGAAGCATGGAAAACTAAGGAGAAATAAGAACAAAATAATAAGGAAGAGAAAGAGAGACAAAGAAAATAAGTTTTAGAGGCCAAAAGGAAAGAAGAAGCATTTTTAAGAAAATTTAAGAGGATTTCATTAACAAGGATATGGAAGAGAAGGTATTCAAATAAAACAGACTAAAATATTCAGGAACATGGATAGAGCTTCCCACCATAGATGCTTAATTTCCCACACTTCTCACCAGTAGACATTTTCCAACCAAGGAAATGGGCATCACAAAGGAAGAGGAACATATGGTGTTAGATTTCTCCAAACTCAAATTTAACCAAATGAAGTTCAAAATCATATAGAAATCTACAATCCATTATCTTGACCCTGTACGGAGGGGAAACACCACAGAAATCGACAATCCATTATCTTGACCCTGTACGGAGAGGAAACACCACAGAAATATACAATCCATTATCTTGACCCTGTACGAAGGGGAAACACCACAAAAATCTACAATCCATTATCTTGACCCTGTACGGATGGGAAACACCATAGAAATCTACAATCCATTATCTTGACCCTGTACGGAGGGGAAACACCACAGAAATATATAATCCATTATCTTGACCCTGTACGGAGGGGAAACACCACAGAAATCTACAATCAATTATCTTGACCCTGTATGGAGGGGAAACACCATAGAAATCTACAATCCATTATCTTGACCCTGTACGGAGGGGAAACACCACAGAAATCTACAATCCATTATCTTGACCCTGTACGAAGGGGAAACACCACAGAAATCTACAATCCATTATCTTGACCCTGTACGGAGGGGAAACACCACAGAAATCTACAATCCATTATCTTAATCCTGTACAGAGGGGAAACACCACAGAAATCTACAATCCATTAAATCCATAGATGTTTGGCAAAGGATCCAAAACATCGATCCCTATCACTGCAGAGAGGGAAATAGTGGTATATAGTATAGTTAATCTCACGATGATAACTTTTTCCAGAAATACCTTTGTAGATGCCACAAAAAGAACATATACTTATTTTCCAAAGAAGTTTATGATTTAAAAGTGAAGTTAGCCATTGTAGAGAAAAAGAATATATAGCTACAAATAAAGAATCAAAATTTGTTGGTCACATGCTCCTGTGGAAATAATTTACAAGGATCAATTGTTAAAGAGGTTAAAGCTATAGAAGGAATTATGAGGCAGGTCTACAACGAAATTATGATCTTTCATCAATTGTCGCCCCACTCCCCAAAATGTTATGTGAATTAAAATGGAGAGGAATGGTGATTAAAATAACATCCTCAATGTTCTATATCATATATAAATGGGGCATAAAATGGCCTAATTCACCTAAATAACTTCCTAGAAAAGACTGGATGACCATTGAAAAGGATAAAGTAGACATAAAGATCAAGATGAAATTACTTGAAAAGTCAAGTAGAGACATGGATACGATAGTGGTTTCCTATCATACATTGCACAATGGGTTGGAACCTATTGTCAAGGTTAAGAAAATTCCTTCCATCTATGCACCGAGAGAAATAAGGTTAGAGGAACAAGTCAGACAAGAGATTCAAGGGATATTGGCTTTGATAAGGCAAGTTATTTAAAAGATGATCTAGGAACCACAAAGGATGGAATCACATAATATTTTGTATAGCCCATGAAATTTCACACAAAGCTCTCAATGCTATTACGCCAAGTACAAATTTAAACACAAGGTATGATAGTGAACTATAGAATAAGATCCCATTAATCGCTACCAAATTCAAAGCATGCCAAATATATTAATTCATAGATATACAAGTGAAATCTCTCGACCTAGCCATCATACTTTTGGTTCGATGAGGATATTTTTTTCTCAAATTTCATTGTAATTTGTATTTTATAAAAAGTGAAATAGAATTTTGATTATAAAATCATGTAGAATTCGAAGATTCATGAGCATAGGTGAAAGATCATGGTAGGTGAAAAGTCATCTCACCTTGTATAGATATATCCTCATGGCTAGATGTAGAGGGATTTTAGTTTTGGAATTCATTTGAGAACTTTGTTTTGAGAGCTAATAAATCCTTTTGTGAATTCAAGTGGTAGCTTAGCATCTCCACTAGTAGACTTCATGGATGCTTCATGTGATGGTGCCATTGACATTTCAACTTAATTTTAAGAAGCTCTTTGAGCCAAGGAAAGCAATTCCATACATTTATTGTTGAGAATTTTGAGACTAATATCTTAGTGATTCAATGGTGTATGTTTATGCTTTCATGTGTTAAGTTAACAAACTATTTTGTTGATTTAGGAACACATTATACTTCGGATTGTATGCTAATCATGATTTCATGATTCTTGTTGATAAGGATCTAATTGTATACTATTCATGATTCTTAATCGAAGTTTCCCAACATTTTTTTTTTAACATTCATGTTACATTATTTGATTTTTGTTATTTTTTAGCATCTCCTTTACCATCCCCTACTAAAGAAGGACCTAACTCTAACTCCTAACCACCAAGTAGAGATAAAATCACTAAAATGACAATGGTTATTAAATTATCAAGAAATCTAATTGTTTCTTTTAGAAGCACCAAAGACTTACCAAAGAACCATCAAATACATTTTTGAATATAGACCTAGGATGCTAGAACATTATAGGATGAGGTTCAATAAAAATGAGGTGATAGATTTACAAATTTGAAAACATGAACTAAAGAGCTTATTTTTTGACTCTAGCATTGGTTTACACCATCCTATGGAAAAGAAACATATTTTCATGGATTGATACACATGAATTTTATGCAAGATTTATTTATTAGGTGACCCATGGTTTTTGACAAATCTCTCTACAATAATAGGGTGGTGTTACTTTCCTCATTTTACCTTTACCCAATAAGTGCTCCCCTTAAATGTTTTTCATGGAGTTGACATCCAAAATAAGATCCAATACATTAATACTTTTCCCTATTTCCAAATATAAATGGCAATTTGATATACCATATATCCCTCTACCATAGAACCCTTAGGACATGCCCTTTGTCTAACCAAAGCCTTCAATGATTCAAGTGCCTCTCAACCATCCACATTGATCTTGTGTGTATAGATCCACTCTTTTCAGTCTCCTTGACTTGGTGTATAAGGTAGTGTTCTTGTGCATGGAAAAATGTTAGAGGTAGATACTTTTGCATTACACACATTATATGAGGAATTTGTTTTCTCCAATATTTTATATCTTATTTATCAATTTATTTACATGAAATATATCTACAAATGAAGAAAGAAAATCACAAGTTTCAAAAAAAATGTATACAATACATGATGAGAAGTAAAACACATGTAGTCAAATATAAGTTTTACAACAACTTATTGAACAAATTATAGTTTGCACATAAATATCCACTTACCTCGTGTATTTTCCAAGATCATATATAACTTGTTTGACATTTCTCTCAAGTTTTCTAGGATAGATAGAGGTATAACATATTGTAACGTAAATAATGATCGATTATTACTAGTTCCCAAATTAGTGAAAAAAACACACTAATTAATAAGATGTTTCACCAATGTATAAATATATACACCAAAATAATTACCATACTGAAAGTATGCCAATCATGAGTTTTTATCCCACCTAATTCACCTTTCTTTGTTAGGATATTCTTTATTTTTGAAGGAAGTCTTGTTGGAAATTTAATTTTTTCTATAACCTCTTTAACATCCTTGATTTGTTTCTCTATCAATAACCATGGAAGGGTGCTTATATTTTGGTCATCTCCATCGCTATTTGCATGAGTCACACTTTGTAATGCATGATTGGCCTCCTTAATGGCATTACAAATATTGACATTTTTTTCTTTGTCTCTCCTTCCATCTAAGATTCACAATAAGGTCTTTGTTACATTCTTCCCAATGTGCATTGTATCAAATAAATGAACAATTTTTAGTTGCTCATAGTAGGAGAGTGTATTGAATTGTCCGATATAACTTTTCATTCCTCATGGAAGTGCCTTGTTATTGATGCCTCAATGACCCACAATATGAATCATAGTTAAAGATATTATAACAAAAATACAGCCCATCATTTAGTATAGTGAAGAAAATTCCACAAAAATATAAAATAATCCAAACATATAATGTAAATTGATACATAAATAATTTGATCCATATATTGAGAGAATTTATTATGTTGCAACTTCCATGGATGAGGTGTCATTCTTTGTGGTCTTAATCCAATCTATTATTTCCCATTTAAAAGATGTTTTTTGGTACTTAGGTACCTATGGTTCTTAGAAATGAAGTGCATGTACTCATCAAACACCTCCTTTCCTAAGATTGTTGAACAACAATATTTCGTCTTAGGACCACAAACTGGACATGTAGGAAGTGAGACACTTTCTAAGATATATAGTTAAAACCATATTAAAAAAACATATTGATCTTATTTTGCATTCATAATTATAATGTCATATTCTTTCTTGATTTCACTTACAGACCAGAAGTTTTAAGAGGATGGGTGAGAAACCATGAGCTTGGGTGAGAGCGAGAAACAAATACAACAAATCAATGCGATCATGAATCTTGTACAATTTAGAAAGATGTTTAATATTATGTTGAAATTTTTTAGGAACAATCACCTAACAATCATCAAACCCTTTTCATTCCCTCAAATTTACATATGTACTCAAATTTTTCATCATATGTTTTCACTTATAAACTTTGAAATCAATAACCTATGTAAGAAAATTAGATAGGATCCCCTTCTTCCTTTAGGAAAGTGGTAGGTCACCCACTAAAGACATTTTTTTATAAGAAACCATTTATTGCTAAGGCATGATGTCAAATATCTGTCCTTCTAAACAAAATGGGGTTCTTTCTTTTTGACTACTTATTTGATTTGACCAAAATGTCAAAACTCGCTCCTTTGTACTTAGTGGTAAGTGAATGTTATATAATAAAAATATTGTGCCTCCTTCAAAGGACATTCAAAATGGAATGTTCTACCTTGAATTAATGATGATAAGTAAGATAAATTTGGAAAAATAAGCCATTGATGATAGATCAAACGTTTCATTAATCTACCATTTTCTTAGAACTATTATAGCTTTGATATTACTTTGAGTTTTTTCACAATTTTTGGAACAAATGAGACCCTTTACTTATCACAAAAGAGACTTTATGTAGAGAATTCTTCACTCTATATCACTTTAGCTTAAAAAATTCATTTTCACCTAAAACATTTTGAAACACCAAGTAAAAGGCTTGCGTCTCATACTTTCACTACAAGAAAAAAGGTCATTGGTGAGGATCATGCCTGTGACAGACCTTTAAGGTCCATCACCAATGTCGCATATGGTGACGATCTTTAAAAAAGCGTTGTTGTAAGTGTATATAGTGATGGTCCTTTAAGGTTTGTCACCAAAGACATTTTCAATGACATTTTGGTGAGGGTCGTTAAAGGACCGTCACTAATTCTCTCTTTGGTGACACTTTTGGTGAGGGTCGTTAAAGGCCCATCACTAATTCTCTCTTTGGTGACACTTCTAGTGACAATCTTTTATTGACCCTCACCAATGCTCTTTTTTGTTAGTTTTGGTGATGGTAAAAAAATGTTCGTCATCATTGATCATTCCAATGAGTTTTTGATGACACTTCATGCCTGTGACAGACCTTTAGGGTCTGTCACCAATGTCGCATATGGTGACGGTCTTTAAAAAAATGTTGTTGTAAGTGTATATAGTGATGGTCCTTTAAGGTTTATCACCAAATCCATTTTCAATGACACTTTTGGTGAGGGTCATTAAAGGCCCTTCACTAATTCTCTCTTTGGTGACACTTTTGGTGAGGGGTGTTAAAGGCCCATCACTAATTCTCTCTTTGGTGACACTTCTAGTGACGATATTTTATTCACCCTCACCAATGCTCTTTTTGGTTACTTTTAGTGACGGTCAAAAGATGTTCGTCATCATTGATTATTCTAATGAATTTTTGATGACGTTATGTACCTGTTACTATATTTTTTGTCAAAAGATAATGATTTAAGACCATTATTGTGGAGTCTTTTTCGTTATGTGTCCAAGGTCATAGTGGTTATAGTCATTCAATTTTTTAAGAAGCAATTAGTGTGTATCATTTCCCTCAAGTCATAAGAATATAGTTTTCCTATGAGTCAAGACATGATTCATCTCTATTAGGTTTATTATCTAGAAAATTTCCTTTAAATAAAGTTTCACTAGTGTGTGTAGGAACTATATTATTTAATACATAATCAAGTTCTGTCAATTATATTAATGAGAGATACCTAGCACTCCTCAACTCTCATGGCACTCCTTAACATGCTTTGGAACAATACACTAATATTCCTTGGCACCTCACATGTCTTGGAACATCTTTGTACCTGGAACATCTTTGTACCTATAAAATCTTGCCATAAGTAGGATGCCCAAGAACATGTTGGCATACCCTAGCATAGCATAGCACTCCCCTATCATGTGTTGGCATACCCTGTAGTCCCTAGCATGCCCTGGAACACCTTGGCATAATATTTCATTGAAAAACATTAGCACATGGCATACATTGGCACTTAGCATGTATTGGAACATATTATTAGTGTGCCTAGCATGCCCCTTTTGAAAAAGATAAAGTCCCAACTTATTAACCCTCTTATGTGTTCATTTACTTACATTTTAGCTTGGTTATTCCTTTTGTTTCCTTGAAACTCCTTGACGCATATTGGCATACTCTGGCACCCTGCACATCCTAGCATTTCTTAGCACTTGGCATGCCTTGGCACTGTTTGTCACATGTTATCACACCCCGGAACTACCCAGCACACTCTAGAACTTCTTGACATGCCCTGATATTCCCTGGCATGCCTTACCCGTGCTTAGCATACCTTTCCACTCCCTCCTTGGCATGACAACTAGCACTCATTGACACTCCCCAACACACCCTCATATTCATTCACTTCCATGCATTTTGACCTAGTGCTCCCTTGTGCTTTCCTAGTACTCCCTAACACTCCTTAGCATGCATTGGCATTCTCTAGCACACCTTTGCACTCTTCGATATGCTCTGCCACTTCATAGCATGCATCGCACTCCCTGACACACATGGGCACTTGGCAAGTCTTAGCATGTTTGGCATGCATTGAGATGACTTGGTATGCTTTGGCATGGTTTAATACTAAAGTTATTTGAGATCAATTATTGGAAACTAGATGAGAAGAAATGGAGGAAGATTTGGCACTTAGAATGCATTGACACTTGTCACTTGGCACCTAGTGTTGGTGTGCCTATCATACCCCTCATGGAAAAGGTAAATTGATGATATATTAACCCTATTATGTGCTCATTTTCTTGTAGGTTAACTTGTTCCTCCCTTTTGTTGCCTTGAAAGTCCCTGACATGCATTGTCACACCCTTGTACATCTTGGCATACCTTAGCACTTGGCACATCTAGTTAGATTGTTTGACATGTCTTCATACTCTTTGGAACATGTTATCATGCCCTAGAATTCCCTAACACACCTTGGAATTCATAACCTCACAACTAGCATTACATTTTTCCATGACTTGGGAACCTTACATTCACTAGAAGACCTTGGCACTCCATAGTTGTCATGCCCTCTATTATCCTCCACAATGTCCCAAGCTGATGAGGAGATCGGTGAAGGTGACCACAGACCAAGATTTTAGTTTGGTAGCTAGTCCTACCAAACCAGAGAGGGCTCTCTCTATGAAATCACAGCCAAGAGATGACTGGAATGTAACTGATTTTAGGCTAGATAACTAGGCTCAGGTGGGTTTTGGAAAATTTAGGGTTTTTTTTCTAGATAAGGGAGAAAAACCAAGTAGATAGGTCAGAGGATCAAAGGGTTACAATAACAAAGATATAAAGGAGAAAGGTAACATTACTTTTGTGATGGATCTTAGGGTTTTCCAGTGTAGTGTAGTGTTTAGAAGAAGCAAAAGGTCTTAATGAGCATGAAACATGAATTCATTAAGCAAGAAATAAAGTAACACATAATGATTGTTTATTCAAAACAGAGCTTTATGCAAAGAATTCTATTTATAAACTGTATGGAAAACCATTGAAGAATTCATGATTGGAAAGAGAAGATGAATATATTTCATATGAAGCTATAACAGAGAAAAAACAACATCACAAACTTACTACACATGAATTCCTAGATAATAGCTATAAACTGTGTCCTTTGATTTCCAGAATATGTCCAAGTACAAGCTACAATGGTTCTCTCCTTTGAAATCCAACTCATTCTATAACTGAGGAATTGATACATAAATACCAAAACAACATCTCCCCACTCTCAAGGGTCGAATCCATGACTCTAGTAACTGTTCCATGAGGTGTTCTAACCAAACCCTAATGTCTAGGGAAGTTAAAAACAACTTATACAATTAACTTTGACTCCAACCTCTCTCATAAATGAGGTCAAATTTACATCAAAATAGCTTACAAAGACTAACTGCCCATTATTTACATTTAATTTTACCCCTCACATTCATATACTTCACCCTTTTGACTTTGACCAAAGTAAAACTAGGAATTACAAAAAATTACATAGTGAAAATTTTACAAAAATCTCAGAAATTTCCAGGTGCGTAGCGGGCTATTGGAGGACATTTTTGAGTGCCTTTATGAAGTTCAAATCCAGATTTGAAGCCTATTCTAGAAATTTGGGAGAGTGCATATGTCTTTAGAGTATTTTTTTCACTCAAAAGGACCCATTTTTGGATGAGATATGGCCATTCTCCCAAGGTGTCTCCAGGTGCACAACGAAATGGAAGAAAAGGGGCATAAAGGTGATTTTTGGCCTCTTTTTTGCAAATTTCTCAAAAACTAAGCCCTAGACTAGAAAAGTGGGAAAGTGGGTTTTGAGAGGGGGTCATAATATTTCCAAAAATTCTGGTTTTCCATCATTTGGAGCCCTGAGGAAGAAGCGCTACGTGAACTCCCTGCGCTCCTAGACACAAAATTTCCAAAAAATTGCAATTCTACACCAAAACACAAAATTTTCTCCAAATCCTCCTAAAATTTGTCTAGAGTTGCCCAATGAGGTATGTTATGCCATCATAAATGCATAAAAAATCAAATCTAACTTACCCTTATCCTCTTGGCTGATTAGGGTTTCCTTTATTTTTTGCTTCAACTGCTTGATTTTGACCTTGACAACCTAATTCCTTGTGTAATAATGGATGGCCATTTTCTTTTGCAACTTGTTATCCCTGTTGGCCTTGTTAAGGAGCTTCTCAAGGTCGCAATTGACTTTTCCAAGCCAAAAATCACTGTCCTCATTTATTTCCATTGCAATCCTATCTTCAAAGGTCAATTCTTCCATTGGTGGCTTTTGTTCTCTTTCCCTTTGAAGTTCCTTCCTAAGTGTTAGGATATTCTGACACATAGGAAATAGTTAAGTACAACTTGGTCTAGTGTAGAGTTAGGTATAGAGTTAGGTAAAGTGTGTTTCTTTACCGTTGTACATTTTGTAACTTACAATCCGACGGTCACGATATGTAGTGATCCGACGGTTCATTCTCTCCTCGGTATTACCGACACTTGATCCGTGGCTTGACACCTGATTGGTCCATGACTTCTATTTAAAGCGCATGGAGGGTCATTTGTAGGGAAATCCGTGCATGAGAGAAACATATGTAAATTTTCATTCTTTTATTAATAAATTGCCTGAAGTGGCCGCGTTGGCTCAGGCCGTGGACTGTTTCCCTCTTTGAGGGTTTTAACCACGTCAAAATACTGGTGTATTGATCTGCGATCTGGTTGTGAGCGGTGTCCTTTTGGTGTTCTGTCTGAGGAACTTACCCTGTAAATTCTTACATGGTATCAGAGCTATTTGAGGGCCGCGTCCGTTGGTGATCCAAACCTGAAGCCGGTAGAACTGCATCCGACTGCCGTTTCCTAGATCTGCTGTTTCTGACTGCTTTCGGGTCGAGAGGACTGCTCTGTTGTGTTCAGAGCATCTGTTCCAGTGAGGAACCCCTTTCGTTTCACGCGAAAAGGTTTCCGGTAGCCCTAGCTGCGTCATTTTTAAGATCTGGAGGTATACAATGTTTATTTGCAGTTTACTGTTATTTTCTCTCTGTTTATTTCGGTTTCGGTTTATTTAGCCTTTTTATTACCGGATCTATACCTTTCATTTCTGTGTATGCTCTTTGCCCTGTGACTCTGTGCGATCTGGGCAAATAAGAAACAGAAAGGAAGGATTTTTCTCATGCGTATGCTCTTTTCCCTGCGCCTTAGGGTGATCTCGGAAAATCAGAAACATTGAGAAAAAATATTTAGTTTTCGGCCAAAGCTAACTTTGAGCCGCAAGGTTCATTTTTGAAAATATTTAGTTTTTCGGCTAAAGCTAACTTCGAGCCATAAGGTTCGTTTTCTTTGCATGTCCATGTTGGGTTTTGTGTTTTGTGTTTTGTAGGGAAAAAGAGCTTTCTCAAGGCAAGCACGCAACCCAAAGCACCCCCCCCCCTCTCTCTCTCTCTCTCTCTCAAATTTTTTGTATAGATCAATTGGTTCAAAGCTATTTTAAGAGAGTAGAGGTATTGGGTTCAAGTCTCCACATTTTGTGGGGGCGGACTTTTTCATTTCCGCACATTCCCGCACTTCGTCGGCAACTTCAACAACTTTTTTTCAAAAAGCCATAACTTCTTCATCCGGAAGCCGTTTTTTTTAAACCAGCCGAATTTTTCGAGATCTATCCACTGGAACACTTATTTTCAGCATCTTTAGCTTCAGTTTCCATTGAAATGGAAAGTCAATACCAAGTTACCCTTGACAGCACCAACTACTTCCAATGGTTGGCTTACATTGAGGATTTACTTAGAAGTAAAGGTCTCTTCAGAATAGCCTCAGGCCAAGAAAAGAAACCGAAGGATGAAGATAAGGCTGCTAAATGGCAAAATAGGCAAGATCAAGCACGTGGACTGATAGGGATGTCTATCTCTCCAGATCTTAGATTCCATATTGCAGAAATTGATTCTCCTGATGAAGCAATGAAACAAACCAATAAAGTTTTTGGCATTAAATATGAAATTAGAGCCCATCAACTTGAAAATGAGTTGCTTACATTGGACCCTAATAATTTTTCTTGCATTGAAGATTTCTTGTCCAAGTTCAAGACCCTTAGATATCTTTTGGAAGGTGTTAAAGTTAAGAAAGAAGATAGTAATCTTATCTATTCCATTCTTACAAAGTTGGGACCAGCCTACTCTGTGTTTGTTTCCACCTTCCATTCTACAAGAGAAGCCTTCATTTCTCAAGGAACAGACTACAAGTCCCCTTCCTTTGACTCTTTTTGTGATTCTTTAATAAGAGAACAAGAAAAACTCTTACACCTTGGTCTTCTTAATCTTGGAAACTCTTCCAAGAAAGCGTTAGCCGCCCAGCAGCAACCAAATTCAAAGAATCCCAAGAAGTCATATCCTAAAAAGAATGGTCCTAAACCAAACAAGGGTCCTAAGCAATTTCAGCCCCAAAATGAAAAATCATTTCAACAAAATGATAAGACAAATAAAAACAAAGGGAAGAAGACTGATAGACATTGCAATTTTTGTAATCGAGATGGCCACTTAGAATCAAAATGCTTTAAGAAGATGGAAGCCTTGGAAGCAGCAATGAAGAAGCATAACATCCATTTGGGGCAATCTTCAACTTCAACTTCATCTTCAGGAATGGCACTTTCTGCATGTGGTTGTCAAGCATCTCGGTCTGGCTATGCATTAAATGTATCTTCTTCTTCTCATTCTCATGAGTGGCTCATTGATTCTGGAGCTTCTTATCACATGGCCAAAAACAAAGCCATGTTTTCTTCTTTAAATGATTGTAACACCAAAAATATATATGTTGGTGATGATAGATCTCTTAATGTTGTAGGGACTGGAACTGTTCATCTAGACAATGGTCAGTTTAATGATGTATTATGTGTTCCAACCTTATCCTGCAACCTTCTATCTGTATATCAGATAACTCATTCAGGTGAAGGTAAAATCGTTGAATTTTCACCTCATGATGTTGTAATCAAGGACTTAAGAGATCCTAAACAGATTTTGGCTACTGGCATTGCTGATGATTCTACAAGGTTGTATAAGTTTCATAACTTTGGGTCATCAAATCTTCCCTCAGTATTTGTTGCTCATAACGATGAAGTGAGCAAACTTTGGCATGAACGATTTGGTCACTTAAACTATCGCTCCCTTCAACATCTATGTAAAGAAAATATGGTGACAGGTCTTCCTATGGTATCTTGCAGAGATGGTGTTTGTTCCAGATGTGTACTCAGAAAACATCATCGGGACAGTTTTGAAAAACGTGCCTCTTGGCACGCCTCAGCCCCTTTACAGCTTGTGCATAGTGATTTATGTGGTCCACTTCCAGTTGTGTCATTCTCTGGCTGCAAGTATTTCTTAACTTTCATTGATGATTTCTCCCGACGCACTTGGGTATACTTCTTAAAACTCAAGAGTGAAGTATTTAACACTTTTTTGGCCTTCAAGGCCTTTGTTGAAAAACAATCTGGACATCAGATTCTTAAGTTAAGATCTGATAATGGCGGAGAATATGTTAAAAACACATTCATCAACTATTGCACTGAGAATGGAATTCAAATGCAACATACTGTTCCATATACTCCACAACAAAATGGTGTAGCTGAAAGGAAGAATCACACCTTAAAGGAAATGGCTAATTGTATGCTACAATCTAAAGGACTTGGTCTTAGTTTTTGGGCAAAAGCAATTAACTGCGCAAATTACATAATAAATCGCACTCCTACTAAGGCTTTAAAGAATATCACTCCAGAAGAAGCATGGAGCTCAATCAAACCAGATGTAAGTCACTTTCGTGTTTTTGGAAGTGAAGCGTGGGCCCATATTCCATATGAAAAGCATAAAGCTTTAGAACCTAAGAGTGAAAAATGTACTTTTGTTGGATATTCTGAAGATGTCAAAGGCTATAGACTTATTCCATTTAAGTCCAAAAATGTTATCATTAGAAGAGATGTAAAATTTGATGAAAATATATCGGCCTGCGAGCCTAGTCCGGCGGTTGTGCCACCTCTCCCTATCTCTTCTACTTTTGAAAACATTTCTTCTTCAGATGATGAAAGTGAGGATGACAATCCTCCCCCACCATCTCAGGATCCTCCTTCAGCTCCTGAGCTTCCAAAATGGGTTTGTGCTACTCGAGATGCAGCAGGTGATCTTGCCCGTGATCCTACAGATCAACGACGTACACGTTCTCAGTTCGAGAGAGCCTCTTCTTTACTGGCTCAAGCTCCAGTAAATTATGATCCTGACACCTTTGCAGAGGCTTCAGGCCATCCAGATTGGGAAGTAGCTATGAATGAAGAATATCATTCATTATTGGCAAATGATACATGGGATCTTGTTCCTCTACCAAAGGGACGAAAACTTGTTAGATGCAAATGGGTTTACAGAACCAAGTATGGACCAGATGGGAAAGTTGATAAACATAAAGATCGTCTTGTTGCTAAAGGTTTTTCACAGGTTGAAGGCATTGACTACACCGAAACCTTCTCCCCTGTTGCCAAAATGAACTCTATCCGCCTTGTTCTTTCCCTTGCTGCCTCTTTCAAATGGGAAGTCCATCAGATGGATGTTAAATCTGCCTTCTTGCATGGGGACTTGCATGAAGAAATCTATATGGAACAACCCATTGGCTTCATACAAACAGACTCCAGCCTTGTATGTCGACTTAAGAAATCCCTTTATGGTCTCAAGCAAGCTCCTCGGGCTTGGTATGCCAAAATGGATAGCTTTCTTTTAGAATCTGGCTTTTCTAGGTGTCATTCTGACAATACTGTCTACGCCAAGAAAGTGGGCAACTCTCTTATCATCCTTGTTCTTTATGTTGATGATCTTATCCTTACTGGTAGTGATCCCAACCTTATAAACCATGTGAAGTCTAGCCTCAAAAGGAAATTTGAAATGACAGACTTAGGACACTTACACTATTTTCTCGGTCTTCAAGTCTTACAATCCAAGGAGGGTATTTCCCTTTCCCAGTCCAAGTATGCTTGTGATATTCTACGTCATTTTCACATGGAAGACTGTAAGCTAGCCCCTTCTCCCTTTCAGTCTGGAGTCAAAATTTCAGTCACTTGTCCTTCTCCTGAAGTTGATGCTACATTATACCGTCAACTTGTAGGAAAACTCTTGTATCTAACTCATACTCGTCCTGACCTTTCCTATGCTGTTGGCCTTGTTGCTCGGTTCATGCAAAACCCCCGTGAAAGTCATTGGAAAGCAGCTAAAAGAATACTTCGTTATGTTCGAGGTACAGTTCAGTTTGGGATTCATTACAGTGCCGAAGCATCTCCTCTATTGGTTGGTTTCACTGATTCCGATTGGGCTGGTGACCCTGATGATCGGAAGTCGACTGCCGGTTATGTGTTCACTCTTGGTTCAGGACCTATTACATGGGCTTGTAAGAAACAAGCTGCCATTTCTCTTTCATCAGCAGAAGCAGAGTATCGTGGTGCCGTAGAAGCTAGTAAGGAAGCCTTGTGGCTTCGTCAGATCCTGTCAGAGTTTGGCTTTCAGCAGCAGCATCCGACTACACTTTGGTGTGATAATCAAAGTGCCATTCAGCTATGCAAAGATCCAGTCCAACATCAGCGCAACAAACACATTGAACTGCACATGCACTTCATCAGAAAGCTCATTCACGACCATGTTCTTGAAGTGCAATATTGTTCAACAGATGATCAAGTTGCAGACATCTTCACAAAGGCTCTCACAGAGGCGAAGTTCACTAAACTTCGATTTATGGTTGGAGTTCAGGAAGTTTTCACTAACGGGGGATAGGCTCTAGTGCCTCCTTCCTTCTCCTATTGTGTCATATTTGTAAATCCTTCAATCCTATCCCAAGTTGTTCTTAAGGGGGGATGTTAGAATATTCCGACACATAGGAAATAGTTAAGTACAACTTGGTCTAGTGTAGAGTTAGGTAAAGTGTGTTCCTTTACCGTTGTACATTTTGTAACTTACAATCCGACGGTCACAATATGTAGTGATCCGACGGTTCATTCTCTCCTCGGTATTACCGACACTTGATCCGTGGCTTGACACCCGATTGGTCCATGGATTCTATTTAAAGCGCATGGAGGGTCATTTGTAGGGAAATCCGTGCATGAGAGAAACATATGTAAATTTTCATTATTTTATTAATAAATTTCCTGAAGTGGCCGCGTTGGCTCAGGCCGTGGACTGTTTCCCTCTTTGAGGGTTTTAACCACGTCAAAATACTGGTATATTGATCTGCGATCTGGTTGTGAGCGGTGTCCTTTTGGTGTTCTGTCTGAGGAACTTACCCTGTAAATTCTTACACTAAGACCCATTGTACTTGGTATCTTCCTTGCCACATGTCCTTCATGATGCTCAATATCCTCATGGTCCACCACTTCCTTTCCTTTCATCTCTTGTTTCTTGGCTTTGAATTGCTCTTTCTCCATGACTAGTTGTTTTTCCTTAAGTTGACCGTTTTCTTGCTCAAGGAATGAAATGATGAATTTGGCCCCGTCCAAATTGTCCTTGAGCTCCATGATTTGAGAATCCTTCTCTTTGATGACTTTTTTTAGGCTTTGATGCTCATCATGTACCTCCAAGTCAACTAGGTCAAGATCATTCTCAATGGGCTCCTCATCATGCAAAGAAGCCTCATGATGTGATGGTGATCCTTGTTCTGCTGATGTAGTAGGCTTGGCCCCTCCCTCAATTTGAGGAGAAAACACAAGGCTTCTGCCTTTATGACATGTCTTGGTCACCTCAGGCCTAGGTGCCTTGGAAACCTCATAATGTTTTCTTGATGACCCCACCTCCATGGGATGTATTGACATGGTTTGGTGCTGGCTTGGTGAAGTGGTTATATGCATTTTCAAGGCTGCCTCAATGAAGGTGTCCCATGTCATGTTCTTCTCTATAAACTGATGGATTACTATAACACTTATCAGGCTATGGTGAAAGAGGCTTGGATAATTCACTTTTCCTTTCAATTGCACCCTTTTAGACAATTTGGTTAGGCTCCTATACAAGTAGCTGGACAAATTTAGAGACTTGGCAGCTATAAAGTGCATGAGCAGTATTATGTGGTATTGATATAGCGTGGAAAATCTTCCCTCACATGTGAGGAACTTCATGACAACCTTCATCAAAGATTCATATCTCTCCAACAAGTATCTGAATGGGAAAACATTTGAGTGAGCTCCATTGCATTATGATTTCAAGTAGCGTTTGTACTCTTCTAGGTGTAGGTTCATGCCTTTGAACCAATTTTCACCATCATTTCGTATGCATGTAGCTTGAGATATGGAATCCACTGAAAAAATGAAATTATTCCCTGCGATGGTGATCTTGTCTTCCTTCAAGGTTAGGGAAAATATACCTGTGAGATGCTCATGGCAACCTACTTCCTGCACTCTTTGACAAAACCCTAAACAATTGACATCTTCAAAGAATTTCATGACAAATGGGGAGGAGGCGATTTCATTGCAATTAGAGGACTCAAACCTCAATATATTTCCCCCCTTGTTGTACTTACTCTTCTCTGATGGTGATGAGACAGGCTCCATACTCAAACCCTAGGTGAAAGGCAAACAAAAACAGTGAAATTTGTTGTTGTAAGGGAATGAGGTGGTATGATGGAATTAGGAGTTGCCTAAATTTGTAAGGAAATTTAAGAGGGTATGGTATGATGTTAGTGAGTAGGGGAAAAAGGAATTTTGGGAAATGAGTGAGGGGAGAGGCTAGAAAAGGCCAAAAGACGGGCTTGTCCTAAAAAGAGATAGGGGAGATTAGGGTTTAGAGGAAAATGATAGAAAAAGAGGGGATAAGGCTATGTGATGGATGGAAATGGTGTTTTGGCTGCAAACAGAGGTGTAGGGAAAAGGAATCTAGGGTTTAGGGCAGCAACTCATCATTTTAGGATCAAAGCCATGAAAATCATGTAAACCCTAAAAGAAGAAGTATTTGATCCTTTTCTTGACATATGAGGCAAAGGAGGGCATGAAAATGATTAACCTTACTTTTATAGAGCCTGGAAGATGAAATGACTGAAGAGGAGCTTTGAAAATGAATTTTGGTGGTAAAACAACAATTTTGGACAACTCTGCCCCGTGCACAGCGAAGGCTTCTTATGCGCAACGTGTTATCCAGGTGCACAACGAAGGCTCTATGTGCGCAGCGAGAGTCAATTTTTGCCAGTGAGGGCTATGGAATCACAATTTTTTGCAAAGGAGAGGGGGGAGCTCGATGATAGGATGGTAGAAAAGTGAAAATGAGTGTGAATGAGCTCCTCCATGTGCTTTTATAATTTTCTTTTGGTGTCTAAGTGATTAATGAGGTAGGATGGCCCACCTCACCAATTCACTTTCTTTTTGAGTTTTGTAGCCTTAGGACCTTTTCTTGTAACTTTAGAACCTTAGGAACATTATTACATCTAAAAACATAAATTACATTTGAAATCAAGTTTTATTGAACAAATTTACCTATTGCTACTCCTCATTTGTTGGATTTATACATGAAATGACTGATTTTGTGACCTTAACCCTAATGACCTAATGGTGACACCGAGCTGAATGGAGACCATGATGATTTCAATGAAGTGATATTAATGATGTTTTCATGATGGTAGACTCAATTGAGTGATGAAAGTGACCGGCATATGAAATTCTTGAGAGAGTGGACATAGCCCTAGACACACTAGCCAGTGACCAAATTTTTATTTGAAGACTCACTAAGATGAAAAAAATTGACTTGACACACTAACAACACCTTGTAAGAGCATATTTGATCACTGGTGATAGGCTGAACTGACTGACACTAACACCCTCACAGATAACCTTACTTTTTTTGCAACTTGGGAACCCAACCAATTCATTAGCAAAACAATATTGTGCCCAACCCAAAGTCTCCCTTTCTCTAAAATTGCTTTGTCCACGCCTTATCACAACCATATGCTTGAATCCTACAATTCCTATTCTGAACTTCTCCTAAAACACTTCATCCTTAGGACACCTAGAATTCACTGACACTCCTTGGCACACACTCTTATTTGTTCATTTCCAAGCATTTTGACCTAGTTCTCCCTTGTGTTCCCTTGACTCTCCCTAACACTCCTCACCATCCATTGACACTGTCTGCCATGTGTTAGCACACATTTTCATTCCTTGTCATGCCTTGGCACTCCTTATCTATCATGCCCTCACAACTACCCTTACTTTTTTTTAGACTTGGCTGGAACCCAACCAATTCCTGCCCCGACAACAACAAATTAACCAAGTCATAGTTACTACAACTAGACTATGCCTTGTTAACCTAAGAACTGACTATAACACATCTTAGGCTATTCCTGTTCAATTTCAACTCATCCCACTTAACAAGTTACAAATTCAAGGCTCACGTCCAACCATGGCCATAAAACAACTACGAAACACAATTTACATCTTGACATGACATAACACATGGAACGCCTAAGAATCCCTTAGCCCTATGTGGCGTGTGTTAGCATCCCCTACATTTCTTTGCATGATCTGCACTCCTTAGCACACCCTAGCACTCTATGACATGCCCTGGCACTCTAACATTCTTTGGCACTGCCTAGCATATAACCTTCTCACTCCTTCCTTAGAAAACTTGGAACTTGTTGACACTCCCTATCACACAATCTTATATCTTCATTTCCATGCATTTTGAACTAGTTCTCCCTTGTGTTTCTATGGCACTCCCTAACATTCATTGGCATGCATTGACACACCCTGGCACATGGCACATCTTGGTATGTTGCCTTGGCACTCTAGCATTCCTTGGCACTACCTAACATATCTTGTCGCTCCCTCCTTACCACACCTAGAACTCACTAACACTCCCTGTCACACACTCTTATTCATTCATTTCCATGTATTTGAAACTAGTGATCCCTTTTATTTCCTTGGCACTCCATAACACTCCCTGACATGCATTGGCACACCCTAGCACCTGGCACATCTTGGCATGTTTCCCTAGCCTCTAGCATGCCTTAGCACTACCTACCATACCTTGTTACTCCCTCAACACACCTGTATCTCACTGACACTTCCTATCACAAACTCTTATTTGTTCATTTGCATGCACTAATTTGACCTAGTGCTCCCTTGTGTTTCCCTGGCACTCCCTAACACGTCCTAGCACATGTTGACACACCCTGGCACTTGGCACCTAGCAATCTAGCATGACTTAGTGCAACCTAGCATACCATGTCACTCTCTCCTTAGCACACTTGGAACTCGTTGACACTCCCTGTCACACACTCTTATTCATTCATTTCCATGCATTTTGACCTAGTGCTCCCTTATGTTTCTCTGGCACTCCCTAACACTCCTTAGCACACATTGGCACACCTTGGAACTTGGCACATCTTGGTATGCTTCCCTAGCACTCTAGCATGCCTTGGCAGTAATGCATAACATACCTTGTCACTCCCTCCTTAGCACAACTGGAACTCGCTGAATGTAATGTTCCAAACTAGGAAAAATAGTGTGATGCAAAGCAGACAATAAAAATAACACCATAAAATTAAATCAAACCATCAGACCACAAAAACTGTCTGACATGTGTTAGAATGCCTTTTCATTCCTTAGCATGCCCTAGCATTCCTTAGATATCATTCCCTCACAACTACCCTTACATTTTTTGCAACATGGGAACCCAAAAAAATCCCGCCTCAACTATAACAACAACTTAACTATAACAACAACTTGACCAAGTTACAATTACTACAACTAGACTATGCCTTGTTCACCTAAGAACTTCCTATAACTCATCTTAGGCTACTCATGAATAATTTCAACTTATCCAACTTAACAAGTTATGAAGACAAGGCTCACATCAAACTGTAGTCATAAAATTAGACAACTAAGAAACAAGTTTTACATCTTGACATGCCATAACATCTGGCATGCCTAATAATCCCTTGGCACTATGTAGCACGTGTTAACATCCCCTGCATTTCTTGGCATGCTTTGGAACTCCCTAGCACTCCCTGACACTTAGCACACCTCGTACTCCCTAGCTAACACTCTCTGTTGCACTTTTATTCATTCATTTCCGTGCATTTGAAGCTACTGCTCCCTTGTGTTTCCTTGGAACTTGGCCCTAACACTCCCTAGCATGTGTTGGCACCACACCCTGGAACTTGGAACTTCTTGGCATGCCTTAGCACTTGGCATGTCTTGGCATGACTAAAATGCCTTGGAACTATCTAGCATATGTTAGTACTTCCTGTAATTCCCTGGAACACCTTGGCACTCCCTAGTTGTCATGCCCTCTTAGATAGCCTTACTTTTTTTGCAACATGGGAACCCAACCAAGTCATTGACAAAACAATGTTGTGCCCAACCCAAATTCTCCCTTTTTCTGAAACTACTTTGTACACACCTTATCACAACCATAGGCTTGCCTCCTTCAAGTACTATTCTGAACTTATCCTAACACACTTTGTCCTTGGGACACTTGGAATTCACTGACACTCCTTGGCACATTGCACTCTTATTTGTTCATTTCCAAGCATTTTGACCTAGTTCTCCCTTGTGATGCCTTGGCACTAGCTAGTATACCTTTTCACTCCCTCCTTAGCACACCTGGAACTCGCTGACAATTAATTTCCATGCATTTGAAATGAGTTCTCCCTTGTGTTTCCCTGGCACTTGGCCCTCACACTCCCTAGCATGCATGGATAAAATATTTGCAAAATTTTTCCATATCCTACTATCTAGGGTTTGGTTTTTGAATAAATAAAAATGTGATAATTGAAGATATAATCATGGGATATGATATAAAAATCCTTAAAATTAATTATGCAAATAGATTTTAGGTCAACCATGCCAAGTTGGAGGTCCACCAAGTCGAATTTCAAAAAGTTCTAGAACCCTGTTAGCAATTCTGGCCTGGTGAAATTGTGAAAAATGGGTCTCAAACTGCCACCTATAACTCCAAGATAGTAAACTCTACATAAAAAATGAGAGAGGATTTTGTTTTTGGGTAAGTTATGAACAAACATCTCCTCCCATTTTCAAAAATACTTTCCCATTTGTTCAGAATCCAAGCTTGAAGTTGGTCACACAGAAATGAAAGAAATCTTGACAAAAACATTGCAAATAGTTGACTTGAATGAGGTTTTGAGTGTTGTTGAAGACCTGTGAAAAAAATTGGAGATGTAAAATACACCTTGGAGCCTTTAAACCATGGAAAAACATCATTTTATCCTATTCAAACTTGATTCCAAAACTAACCATCCAGAAGTGTAGCGAAATGAGCAGCAAGGAAGACAAACTCATTTCTCTTTAACGATAAAATCTGTGAAAACATTGAAGGAGGTTATTGTTCTTGGTTCCATGCTTAATGAAACCTCATTTTGTTTTCCAAAATTTATCTCCATTTGTTCATAATAAACACTCATAAGCTTCACATGAGTACATGAATGCATTAAACACCTTGATATTTAAGCTCTTTAATAATCGTGAAAAGGGCTTACAAATTTCCATCATGGTGAAATTTTGTTCTTGATACATTTTTTTCTTACATTTTTTGAACAAAATTGACATTTTAACCACACCTGTATGCAAATCAAGTCACGGGAATGTGAAATGACTTGGCTCATAAGGCTAACAATTCATTATTTTTAAGATTGTCTTAATGGTTTACTTGCCTGCCTTTTTGTAGATGTGTGATCACTTTTTAATTTGAAGTGCCATGTCCTAACACACATAACGAGATAGTGATAGAAGCCCAAAAGTGTCACTATTGGTGCACTCTGCACACAATTTAGGCAATGCACACAATTATTAAATATTTGATGTTGACATATGGAATTTCTTATTGTTTAGGGGTGATTTAAAACTTACATTGATCTCTATTCTTAATGGCAATTTGTTCTAAATACATAGTGGTTATTGTGCGCACATGCTAATGGTATTGGTCATGGTTCATTAGTTGTAATTACACACTTTGGAATTTTACAAATATATCGTTTGGGTCACAATTATATGGTTACAAACTACCCAACTATAAATAGTGACAAATTGATGATAAATGGATGACATTTGAATGTTACAAATGTGTAAGTAGTCCACATTCAACCTTTTTGTCTTCATTTTCCTTAGTAACAACAACAAGTTTGAATATTTCCTTTATTTATCATCGCAAACACAACTCATTGTCATCCTAAACATAGTTAATATTATTGGTGTATGATCTCTTAATTGTGGAATGGTTTGTTGACGATGATAATAAACTCTCAATCTCCAATGCTCATGAATATGATGAATGAATCATATAATGCCTTACTTGTATGGACACAAGTTATGATTCATTTTCTATTTTTGTTGTTCCATTGTATATATGCTTCACTAGCATCTCATGTGATATGGTTAATTGAGCAAGTTTTATCTTTCATTTTTCAAGAATAATTTCGTTGCATGAATAAGCATAGTTGTCTAATTAAAATCATTTGAAATTTGTTAATAATTCATGGTTTTTTTTACTATTCGCACACTTATCCCTAGCGTTTTACTTTTAGAGTTAGTAGTGTCAAATCACTAGTCTTCATTAAGGAAATTTCTTTCCTTACTCAATGACCTAGCTTAGCTTGATCTTTAATAGTTCCCCCCTCGACAAGGATATCCTTCTTGTAGTCTAAATAGTGAGAGAATGCCACCAAGGTGACATTGGGTGGTTTGCTTGAGAGTTACCTTTTCGGCATTATGGGTGGGGTCAAGACTTTCTTTTTCTATGAGGGTGTTTGAGTGGAGACTCAACTTAGAAAATGCTTACAAGAAAATTAGTTTCCCTTGTTGCCATCACCTAAACTACTTCCAATCAAATCATGTTCTTTTAATAACATGTAATTTTGATAAATAAATAATTTACTAAAATAAAGAAAATAAGATTAATATTATTATTGTTATTTTTTGTATATGGCATAATCTACAACTATAGGGAGATTGTACTTACGTGACATGGGATCTATCGTATCCACTACCACAATCACCTCCAAGTGTACCCACATTGCCTCACATGTGGCACACTGAGCTAATAATTGTTTAAACCAACAACATCATAAGAAATTCCTTAACAACCCATTCTATCATGATCTACACCATGGGGAAAATTAAAACTAACTTTTAATATTAAAAAATATAGCCATTTTATTTTATTTGAAAATCAATTTTAATATATAATTTGAGGAAGTCGGCTCAAATAAAACTCTTTTGCAAGTGAGAGGAGTATAAATAAATATTTCACTAAATTTTCAGGTTGGATGTTATGGGTAAAAATTGGCATTTCGAAAGAAATGAACAGGGGGCTCATATGAAACAAACGAAGGTTTTAGGTTGGCTTGATTGAAACACATGCATGTGAGATCAATAAGCCTCTCCCATTTACATAATTCTGCCAGCCATATTTCGACCATCTTCCCACGCCTGCCCGAATCCTTTGTTTCTGCACTTCAAATTGTTGGGATTCTAAGATGTTTTTCACTCTCCTTGTTTTTCTCTTTTTCACAATTCAATTTTCTTGCTTTATTTTTTGAGTTCTTCCTCTACTTTTATTTTCTTATCGAAATTTCAGCTCTCATTGAGAGGGTTTTTCCGTCATGGTATAACTGTGTGGAAAGGAATTGGTTGATCACGAGGGAAAAATGATGAAACAGTAGATGCCATGAATTTGGGTTTTTGGGTGCTTTGGTGGTAAACCCTAGGTGTTATAAATCATAGAATCTTCCTTGATAATTGACATTGTTTTACAACTTGGCACTGTTTTTGCAATGGTAGAACCTAGCTGATCCAAATCTCTATGGTGGGCTGGATTTTTGATAGATCTGCGTGTTTTGTGTCCCCAAAGCTCGAAATCTCAACCACTCGAGTGATTTCATATTCTATCAGTGCTTATAATAGCAATTGAACTAGGGACAACTATTTGGGAACTACCAATTCCATATCTTCCATATCCCTTATATTGTGCAATTTGCCCACTATACTAGTGTAGTCATCCTTTGTCGATGGACTGTTTGCATAGTTTGAATTCGCATTGTATTGCCCATTGCATGATTTATTCTTCCACCCTTACAAAATCTGTAGTCCACGCTATTAAATCATGCAATAGTTCATCTTTTGTGCAATCCCTGCATTTCCGGTCCTAAGTAGAGGAATCACGAAATTTATGTCAAACAATCGTTGGATACAGACAAAACCTCTTCAATCACATTGCTTCAAACTATAGTTACCAAGTTCAAATTTGAATTCAAATTCGAATTCGATACGATACAGTAAAAAATTGAATAAGAAATTTTCAATTCGAACAAAATTCAACATCATACATCTTAAAGGTTAATAAATATGTAGTTTTCTTTCTATAACAACCATTGCTTTTGCTCATTTCTTTCCATTAATTTTTAAATTTAAATAATTTCTATTAATTTTGACAAATGTAAACAATTTTAAAATTACAATTCACCAAAAAAACCACATTTCACTCCTCCCTCCAAAAAATTATTTTATTTTCAAAATTTAAAACTTTAATGTAAAATCTAAATATGAAATATTAAAAATATATTAAATTTCTTCTTATATAAACCTATTAAAAATTTAAATTATTAAATTTAATAATTAATATATAATTAAAAGTTAAATATTAAAAATATATAAAATTTATTTAATATAAATATATTTAAAATTTTAATTGATTTCCATTACACAACGATTTTTTTGACTTCACAACTCAGATTTTGCTATCCCGCGACCATTCATTTTGCCTTTAGCGGCCACGGGTTTAAGCATGTGGATATAACATAAACTCTCAATTGAATTTCCTTATAGGCACACGATAAATTAGTCCTGTAAATCGATAGGTTGTATGTATATCCATATCTGTTACTTCCAATTTCGGAGGCGCAATAGATCCAAACTCTTTGTGTAGTGATCTGCTCTGGTCTACAAACATGGGTCACCCTATTTGTGCACAGAGAAAAGGAGCAGGCTCCATGCTCAGATCCCACACCTATTACAGGAAGGGACCTAGACATTTCAGAATCCTTGACTATGGCGAGCACAATGGCTACATTAGGGTAATTTTCATGGATGTAATGCACGACCTTGGCCGCGATGCTCCCCTCTGCAAGGTGACCTTTGGGCACCCATTCTGTTACAAGCATCAGAAAGAGCTCTTCTTACCAGCCGAAGATATTTACACGGGACAATTTGTTTATTGCGGAAAGAAGGCCAATTTCACTATGGGTAACATGTTTCCCTTGAGATCTATTCTAGAGGTGTTATCACTCAGGTTTTCCCCAAAGTTGTAAGAAAGAGAAGGATGCCGAGGTAACCACAGACTAATCTTTTAGATATAGAATCTAGCCAATCTATATCTAGAGAGGGCTCTCTCTTTATGATTTAGCTTTGTTTTTAAAGGTATTAGGCTAGTTATGCAGTTCAAGGGTTTTGTTTTGAGTTTGGGTGGTGAGATTCAATCGAACAGAGAGGTAAACTGAGTAATTCAGTCCATTGGGCATGATGGAGTCAAAGCAGATGGCTTTCTAGATTTGTTTTCTTAACAGAGGATGGCTTCACAGAGCAAGGTAGTCAAACAGGGAACAAATGAAGGCTTGAAACAGATGGAATGGGCTCAAATGGGGTGAAGGGAAGTTAAGAGTCCTTCAACCTATTGAAAGAGGGAAAAATGGATGATTATTAATAAGGAGCAGTTAAGAATTCTTTAACAAATAATCACATGAAAGAATCAGGAAAACATGAGTAATTAAGAGTTCACTGTTTATTCAAGTTTTGAAGAAAACATAGAGAACAACGAAGACTGAAAACAGAGTGCAATCAAGCAAATTCTGAAATTAACCTTTTTCTTTATCATTCAGATTATGAAACACAGATGATATAGTAAACCAGAAAACTATAAAAAACAAGATATAGGGGACTTATTGATCTAGAGGTTGATTCAAGAATTCTGTGACAAGTCCTCTGCTTCAATTCTTCATCTAGTATGGCCAGACAATAGTTGATTCCAACAACTTTTTTATTCCAAAATTTCAGTATTATAGCAGAGTCTAGGAAATCCACACACCACAGACCACCTCACTACTCTAATGGAGGGGGTATATATACAACAAAATATGTACAACCTATATCTCATAACAGCTGTGAGATAATATCTATGTTTAACCTAAAATAGTTTACAAGTAAAATAGAAACAGCTAACTAATGTTGTGCTGGAGGCAGGCCTTTAGGGTTCGGCTTGCAACTGTCTTCTGTAGTAGCTTTGCGCTGACTGCCTGTCTTAAATGTGCTCTTTAATTCTGATCTGCTGATTTTAATTTTGCTCTGCCACTCTTTATTATTGATATGATACACTTTAATTCTTGCACTGATACTCTTTGACTTGTTTTGATGCTCTTTAATGCTGAACTGACCCCTGCTCACCGCTATCTGGCATTCCGCCCAAAATTTCCTTTTTTCCAAGGGTAACGGTGTAACTATGGAAAAACACCTGTTTTTGGGGCACTGGAGGTTGTTATGCGCCTTTTGATTCATAACACTTAGCTCTTTTTGTGGTTGGTATGCTAACTTCCTGTGGAGATTGCTGAGAAGCCCTGGCAATTGATGCGCTGATAGCCATGTATTGAGAAAATTCATAGGTACCTGTTTTTACAGAGGAAAACCACATCCTGTAGTTTTTGAATGGCCGCGAGCTCGTCGATGGAGCCCTTTCTGGTCTAGAGGCGGTCGAGAATGAACTGCGAACTCGATAGATATCATGCTCGGAGCACTGTTCGCAAAAAAAACATATCAAAAAATGACCTTTTTCCCTTTTTTTGAAAAAATGGAGTTTTGGCAGGAATGTTTGATTTGGAGGACGGATGACGTCAGCAAAAGTACAGGGCAGGTGACGTGGCAGGTGATGTGGTGGTGACATTAGCAAAGGACAACTGACGTAACCGATTACATCAGTGGAGGGCCGTGGTAAGCAGTTTTGCCCGCACCGCTTTTCAGGCTTGGCGGTTTCGGGCGGAGGGCGAGCGATCAGGTTGGATGAGTGACGCATGTCCTTGGTACGACGACAAAACCACCCTGTCCCCGTGAGTTAACGTTCGGCGATGGAGGGTGGTGCAAAATGATCGTCGATCGTCGGATGCATGGGCGGAGATCTGACGGCGGACGGGTAGGGAATATAGAGGGACTATAAGCAGTGGGCCCGGTTTATAATAAACTATTTTGTTTAATATATCGGGCGCATTTCTATTGGTTTGGGATGGTTTGGTTATTAATTAACCAGAGGTTAATTAATCCCATGAGCGTGGCGGGTAACGGTTATTAATAAATTTCAAATAAATTTATCAATCCCTTTTAAATAGTGATATGGCTGTAGTCGACCGGGGAGGGAAATATTAATATTTTGTGGTTTTTTATGTAATTAAATAATACGGGAATAGGGAAATGTTTGCATGGGATTTAAATAATATATGTTAGAAGTTAATATGGATTTTCTGAAAATGAACCAGTGCTAAGTTAAAATGTTAGGAGTTACATTTAAAACTTAGGCTGTAGTGGGAAAAAAAGGGATTTATGGGAAATTCTTGCCACTTTCCTAAGCAAAATAGGGTTTTACTTAGGTATTTGATGAAAAATGGAAGGAGTGGCTTTTAGTGATATTAAGAACAGATTCTTAATTTTTTAGGGGGAAATTAGCAAATGATTTAGGGAAAAGTATGAAGGGGAGTTAGTTATTCAACCTTGCCTCGCTTGAGCTACTCCAAAAATATCTGCCTTGCACTTGTGATGGGAGTGAAAGTTAACACACATTTTTAGAAACATAATCCATCACAGGTATCATTCTGCAACACCAATCTACCTACCCTGCCTACTTTGCCTAGCATTTTTTTCTTCTTTACTTGGGTGCACTTAGACTGGCAAACCCTTTTCAAATTTTCTTTTCTTTTCATGGCAAGCCTACCTAAGTCTGCACTTATTACTTCCAAGGGCTCATATTAAACTGTTGAGCTCCTTTGCTTCTCTACCTATCTACTTATCTACCAAGATTAAACAGTTTGGCCAGATTTTATTCTCTATCTCTAAAACAGGAAATTCAAAACATGAACTAGCCAAGATTAAGCTGTTTGGCCATTCATCAATTGTGGCATAAAGTTCAACAAGCTGCACACAATGCTTATTACAGAAAATGAAAAAGTAGTGGCATTTTGGACTTGCACACTTTCCTGGTCTTTCATTATTTGGGTTTATTTTTTATTTTTACTTTTTTTACCATTTTATTCTTTTTACCCATTGATTTTTATTTTAGGGTAACCCTCTTTTCATTTTTTGATTTTTTGATAATATGGAAACCTTTACAGCAAGGAAAGGAATGAACATATTACGGAGCTCATCAAGTCAATCATGAAATATGACACCTATTGGTATAGGAGTATAACAGTGGCTCCACTTGGGGATGGCTTTCCCTGGTGGAAAGTCAAGAACAGCAGGTCAGATGGCCTTCTGCATAACTTGGACTGTGCTCTGAAATTTCCTTTTGCTGGTTTCTTTTTTTGTATATATGACAACATACTTGTGAAGCTTAGGGCTTTCTCTTTGGGCTTCAACTGTAGCAGGTTACTATCGAATTCAAACTGTAACGCTATTAAGGATATAGTATGTACATGTTAGAGTCAAAATTCATCAAAAAACTGGATCAAAGTAATGTTTTAGCATTCGACCATTCACTGGTCCTTCTTCTATTTTTGTACCATCTAGGCTCTTCAGAAAGTAAGTATTGTTCCCTTGCAATGCCTAGATGATAAACGTCCCTTTCCACAGGAAGTCAAACTTCCCATGTTTTCCTTTGTCTTCTTTCCTGGAATCCCACCTTAGAACTTTGTTTCCAATGTAGAAGTCTTCTGCTTTGGTCCTTTTATCAAATATTTTCTTGAGTTTTTCTTGTAACACTTGGGATCTTCGGTGCACTTCTTCTCTGGTCTGTTGCAAATGGATGGTCTGATTTATTCTTCTTTGAATGTCATTTGGTTCCACCTGAGCTTCTTGCAGCAATTTCATTATAGGAACTCCTAAAGATGAAGGAAACACAACCTCCATGCCATAAACCAACTCATAAGGGCTAGTTCTAATAGATCTCTTTGTAGTAAGTCTGTCTGCCCATAGTGCATTTGTAAGCTTTTTGTGCAAGTTTTTCTTGTTCTCTTCCAACAATTTCTTAATAATATTAATCAGGCTTTTATTGGAAGACTCATCTAGACCATTACCTTGAGGGTAATAGGCTATGGAATGGCCTAACATGATATGGTATTTGTTATAGAAATTTATCATTTTCTTGGATTTGAAGGTAGCAACATTATCGGTTATGATCTTTTCAGGACAGCGAAATATAGACAAGATGTTGGTTTCTAAGAATCCTATAATCACTGAATCATTGGCTTGTCTAGAAGGAATGGCTTCTATCCATTTGGTGAAATAGTCTGTGGCAGTAAGAATCCATTTATGTTGGCCAGAAGAAGGAGGGTGTATTTCTCCAATGAAGTCCAAACCCCATTGTTGAAAAGGCTTTTCAATGGAAATTGGCCTTAAGGGTAAGGGTAACAGTTTCATTTTGCCTTCAAAAATTTGGCATTTGTGGCAAGCAGTGACAAACTTCTTTACATCAGCAAACAAGGTTGGCCAGTAAAATCAAACCCTTAGGATTTTGTCTGCAGTTGATTTCTAGTAAAGGTGTCCACTGCAGTCCCCTGCATGAAATTATTTGAGAACTTTGTCAGATTCTTCTTTTATTAAACAATTCAATCAAATACCTTCATGATTTTTCCAAAAAAGAGCATTATCTAAAATACAGAATTTTGAAGCTTTCATCTTTAAAAACCTTTTCTTTGTTCTGGATAACCCTAGAGGAGCCTGTAGATTTAATAATACATGAATTATATCAGCATACCAAGGTGATTCTAAGAAGGCCTGGCTGATTTGTGGAGTCGCCATCCCCTGTTCATTATCTAGTTCATTAATATCCAGGGCTTGAAAGTTTTTTTCAGTCATGAGTTTAGCCAATACCTGTCCTTTTATAAGCTTTGTAGGTTTTCTTTCGATGTCATACTCCAATATTTTAGCAATCCATTTACCTTGTTTGCCTTCAATTCCATCCTGTGTCAGGATGTCTTTGACAACAGCATTTGGTACATAAGCTACTACATGGGAGTATAATATGTAGACCCTGAAGTCTTGAATGGCTTTCACAAGTGCAAAAGCCCGTTTTTCCATGATTTTGTAATTCAGAGGTGCATCTCTAAGTGCTTTATTGAAAAAGGCTATGGGTTTTTCACATCCTTGATCATCTTTTTGTAGTAAAACAACTGCTATAGTGTGTTCTGATGCAAATGAGAAAATTATGAAGTCTCTGTCAAACTTTGGACTTGTGAGGACTGGTGTTATGGTCAAAGCTATTTTAATTTCTTCAAATGCTTGTTTGGCTTCTACTATCCATTTAAACTTTGAATCCTTTTTTAACATATTGTTCAGCAATCTACTTAATTCAACCAAATTAGATATGAATCTTCTCAAAAAGTTAATCTTTCCTAGGAAAGCTTGAAGTTCTTTGACATTTCTGGGGTGGGGTATTTGCAGAATAGCTTCTATTCTAGGAGGATCAATTCTGATGCCATCTTTAGAGATGATATGGCCTAACAGTTTGCCTTCCTCTAGACCAAAAATAGATTTTTTAGGATTTAATGAAATACCATACTTTCTGCATTTTAAAAACACTTGTCTAAAATGATCTAAATGTTGCTAATCTGATCTAGAAAACACAGTGAGGTCATCTAGATATACAACCAGAAAATCGTGAATCTCTTTTGCAAAAGCTATGTCCATTGCTTGCTTAAAGGTTTCCCCTGCATTATTAAGTCCGAATGGCATTTTAACATATTTGAATGTACCCCATGGTGTTGTAAAAGCAGTCTTTTCTTGGTCATCAGGATGAACCAGAAACTGATTAAAACCTGAAAACCCATCCAAAAGTGAATTCCTTGAAGCACCTACTACTCTTTGTAAAATATGATCCATCTTAGGTAAAGGGTAGTTATCTTTCAAAGAAACCTTGTTTACATTTCTTAATTCAACACATAATCTGATTTCTCCTATTTTCTTCCTGGTAGGCACTAAATTAGACACTCACTCCGAAAATTTGATTGGAGAAATTATCCCTGCATCATGCATTCGTTTGATTTCTTTTTCTATTAAAGGAAGCAGTACAGGGTTGATTCTTCTGAGCTTTTGTTTGAATGGTTTTTGATTTTCCTTGAGGGGTATTGTATGTTGAATTACAGAGGTGTCATAAGATTTTAGGTCTTCATAGCTCCAGGCAAAAACATCCTGGAATTATTTGATCAGTTCAACATACTTAAGTTTTTTATTAGGGAGCAAAGATTTGGACAATTTTACCATTTTTGGATTCTCTTAAGTTCTTATGTTGTAGTCTTCAATGTTTTTTTTTAGAGGTTCCATTGAGGTTTCTTTGGGATATCGTTGAAATCAAAGAGATCTTCCAAAGGAGTTAATCCTTTGGGCAAATGATTGTCTTTCAAATTGATAATTTCAGATTCTCCTTCAATAATCTCATCAACATCTGTTTCTTTAAGATCTTGTATTTCCTCTTTGGTAAATTTTGTTGGATGAAGCATTTGAGTTGCATTTTCTGCTGAAATGTCTGTTTCTATCTAATTTGTTGGATCAAACTCACTAACTGTATCTCCATCTACGTTAGTGCTGGAAAATTCTTCTTCTAGGGTCAAAAATTTGTTGATTTGGTTATCACTTTCAAACACTTGCCAGTTCTTCACATTATCAGGTATGGCTGGCCTGTGTCTAATTTCTGCTGTAAATTGATGATTTAGTTCAAATGGTAATTTACAGGTGTTGGCAAACATGGCTAGGCTATGAGCTTGCAAGTTGTGTTTTCTCAGGATTTTGGCAAGCTAAGTTTCCAGAAATGTGTTAAGGATCTCTATAACTATTCCTCTGTATTCTCTCAATCTGGGATCATTTGTTAAGAACTTCCCTTTTATCTGTTGGATGATTAAATCAAAATCTCCTAGGACTGACACTCTAGTTGCTCCCAATTTCTTGACCAGTTTAAGACCTAGCAACAAAGCTTCATATTCAGCCATATTATTAGTGCACCTAAAGTTTAATCTATAGGCATGACCTTCAACATGATTGTTTTCAAGATTGTGTACCCAGAATCTTGCTCCTGCTCCTAATTTGTTCACAGAACCATCAAATTCTAAGTACCAAAGGATTTCATTTTTACAATTAGCATCTAGAGTTTCAGGGATCTGTTCAATAGGGAGATTTGGTTTTTTAGTGTCATCTGATTTATCTGATGTTTCATGATTTTCAGAAATTTCTTGGATTCGTACCCTAGACCTTTCATTTGCAATTTTTTCTGTTTTATCTGTTAAACCTTTCATTGCATGTGGGGGATCAATTTTAGCATGGTAAAGGATGAAAGAATCCATATCTGAATGTACTGAGTAGATAGGGAAATTTTGAGGTTTCTCTTGGCTACTTACTACATACTTCATTAAGGTTTCTCTGTACAGTCTCTTGGGTTGACCAAACACTGAAATAGTAGCGTAAGACATGTCTAACTGTAGAGATTTTTGAAGCTTAGCACCCCAAGATCTGGACAATAACATACCATACTTTGGAGGAATATCAGCTACTACTATGTCCATTAAGATGGTTTTGGCAGGATATTGGACTAGTGGCACACATAAGTCTTTGATTAAACCCAAACATTTGACCAGACTTGAATCAAAAGAGAAGAGGTCTTTATATGGTCGAGTGATGTCAAGGTCTAATCTCTCCATTACAGATTTAGGCATTAAGTTATGGGAGGCACCAGAATCAAACATGGCATTATGGAGTATCTTATCATGTATGTTTAAACCTACATAGAAAGGAGGAACCTCTCCCTCTATTGTTTTTCCATTTACTCCAGGGCCAAATATCAGTTTCGGCTGGTCATCAAAAATGTTTACTGAATCTTCATTCACAGAAATTTTGAGTGATCTGCTGATTTGACTTCCGTAGACATCATGTTTAGCTAATTCTGATAATGGAACAACTATCTTTAGTTTGCCTACTTCTGGCTCAAGATTAAAAGGTTTTTCGGTCTGAGTTCTTGTATTTCGGACAGTTGATTTTTTTGCGTTTCTATCCTCTTCAGGCATGGGATTATGGTCTGAAGTTGTTTCCAGATCAAGTTCTAGAGGCTCTTCTACTTTTCCTTTAGAAGGAATAGAAGTGGAAGGTTGTCTGTTGGGTGTCTGATTATCTGATACATCTGCAACGATTGGGTCATTTGGGTTAGGGTCTATTTTAGAAAGAATATGTACGGGGGGCACTGATCTTACCTTCATTGGGCTGCTTGGTATCTTTCTGCTTGTTGATTTCAGGGACATCTATTCTTCTGCTCCTCAGATTGTATTGTTTGTGGACTTCATAAATGGTTGTATCATATCCCTCCCTAAATTCAAATGATTCACCTGACTGAGTTTGGAATTGTTTAAGAATGTGAGCTTCTTGATCCTCTTGGGTCAAGAAAACTTGTTGTTCATTTTTGAGTCCCATCAGATTAATTTGAGTGTCTTCTGTTGGTTCATTAGAAGTTGAGGCTTCAACATAATTTTCTTGAAATGGGGCCTAATATTTTGGTCATACCCTGTCTTTCCAGTGTTAGGATTTTGGTTCTTCCTGAAATTTGGATTTCTCCCAATATTGCTTGGTTGACCATCCCAAGGGGATTTTCTCTCAATTGTTTCTACTCTATCTCCAAGTCTGTCCATTCCTTT